>VZRE01006216.1:534589-575924 GCA_013396775.1 Cephalopterus ornatus | reverse complement strand
CGCCCCCACGTGCGCCGCTTCCGCCCGCCGCCAGCGGGGCGGGGCAGGCGCCTCGCGCGCCCCCTGGCGACGCCCTCCGGCCATGGCGGGCGCTGAGGGGGGCGGGCGCTGAGGGGGGCCCGGCCCGGCCCGGCCCAGGAGGGAGCCGCCGTCCCTCGCTGACGGGGGGCACGGCCCGGCCCGGCCCGGCCGAGGGGTCCTGCGGTAGCTTTTGACGCAGTGTTGACAAAACACAAAGGCTGAAAGGGCGGAAGTGAAGGTAATACGGAGTTTGTTATTAAAGTTCAGAAATCTACACTTGCTGAGCTCAGTGACATGAAGGGTTATAGCAAGGAGCTTTGATAGCTAATTTTGCGATTTCAAGAATTCAATGTATTTAGTATGCAGGGCTCATAATAATTTATCATTTTCTTTCTTTTCGGAATAATGATTGAGTACTTACCTTCATTTTCTGCTGGTTAAAATTGTCCATGATGACACCAATAAAAAGGTTCAAGGTAAAAAATGATCCAAAGACGGTAAAGGTGACAAAGCAAAGATATGTGTACAGGTTATCTTCATACTTAGGCTGATCCAAAACCTACAAAAAAAGGCATAGAAACTAAACCTTAGTTTAACAGTGAGCACAAAATACATGCTGAATCAAGTTTAGGGCTCTATCAGTCTGATCTTTGCTTCTTACAGTCAAGATCTGACATACCAATTCCGCTGACTTTCAATCTATTGTTACATTCTTTGCTATCAAACTTGATATTTCATTTTTAAAAATGTAACTGGCCTGTATGAATGTAGAATAAATACTGAAGACAGCAAGTTGTGGTAGTTTTGGTATTCCACAAATCAGGCATACCAGCTATCAAAACTTTTTACTATATATGCATTTCAGCAAACAAAGGCATTAATGTTCATTGGCTACAATTTACCTAATCTTCTTTCTATCAATTAGTGACTCTCTCATTTCTCATGTTAATTAGTCTTTCTCTTTTAGGTCGGTGGTCATGACCTCCCCCTTTAAGAAGTACCTTTTACCCAGTTGGAGCTGATTTCAGCACAGTTGCTGGGTTGGTTTTATTAGTTTCTTCCTTGTCTTGAGAGTTCTGCCAGATTTCCTTGTGGCCTGTAAATTCTGCATTCTTTGTGTCCACCGTCAGTGGTACATCCTTCTTCCCAAGCCTTGTTAGCCTCCCCCTAGGTCACTGAAACATGTCAAGCCCTAAACCTTAACAAGGCAATTTACCAATAAGTAATTTGTTTTTCTGACACCTGGACATTACCTAGAGGTTGTTAGCTGTTCTCTGTTTCACCAATTATGTCTCCCTTCTTGTTGATTAGATTTGAAAGTATACCAGGATCCAACATGAAGGAACATCCTTCCTTAAGAAAATTTTATGTATTCCACATTTTGCAACAAGACCATGGGACAGTCTTTCCTTAAACACCTCCAGGGACAGTGAAGCCACCAACTCCCTGGACAGCTCATTCCAATGTCTAATCATCCGTTCTGTGAAGAAATTCTTCCTACGGTGTTCTATATGAGACGTCATTCAAATGAAGACGTTAGAGAGTAGTTTTAAAAATTATATAGAAAAAACACAGCTTGAGGGTCATCACTTGAAGAAGATAGTACCTGACATATCAGTTGGGTTACTGAAGTTCCTTCATTTTCTGTCTATTTTGTGCCTGACAGAAACACACATCTCTTCGGAACCAAAGGGTGCTGATCTTGTTGGTTGCTCCTACGCAGGATGGGATGGAGGAAATGTCAGAGCTGGAATTTTTCCAATTTGTATCATCAAAGTGTCCAAGTTCACATCTGTGCTACTACAAATATTTCCAAAAATAATGAAATTATTATTTCACCTTGAGCCTGACTACCTTATGTCATGGCAAGTGCAGAAGTACTCTGGGCATCCTGCTAGAACTAGTCTGAGTGGCAAGTTGAATCTGAGTCAGCAGTGCCCTGGCAGCCAGGAGGACCAACCCTGTCCTAGGGGGCATCAGGCAAAGCATCACCAACCGGTTGAGGGAGGGGACTGTCCCACTCTGCTCTGACCTGGGGCAGCCGCACCTTGGATATTGTGGCAGTTTTGGGCACCACAATATTAAAAAGACATTTAGCTATTAGAGAGCATCCAGAGGAGGGCCACGAGGATGGTGAAAGGCCTTGAGGGAAGCTGTATGAGGAGCTGCTGAGGGCACTTGGTGTGTTCAGCCTGGAGAAGAGGAGACTGAGGGGAGACCTCATAGTAGTCTACAGCTTGCTCATGAGGGGACAGGACTCAAGGAAGCAGCATGAAGCTGAGTCACTGGAAGTTTAGGTCAGATATCAAGAAAAGGTTCTTCACCCAGAGGGTGGCTGAGCACTGAACAGGCTCCCCAGAGAGGTGGTGGTCCCAGCACCAAACTTGTCTGAGTTCAAGCAGCTTTTGGACAACACTCTCAGGCACATGGTGGGATTCTTGTCTGTCCTGTGCAAGGCCAGGAGTTGGACTTGATGATCCTGATGAGTCCCTTCCAGCATATCCTATGAGTCTATGAATCTATGATATTTATTTCACAAAGGCTGAATCTGCAACTGTTCTCGATATGTAGCACTCAAGTGGAGGTACTAAGTGTTTGTTAGTATATTATAATTGCTGCTCAACAGAATGATCATCAGCATTATCACAATCTTTGCAGTTTTTGATCATTCCTAGAAGAATGGAGCCAAGGGTCAGATTGTAATCTCATTTTTACAGTGCAGATTCAGTGGTGTTTCCTGAATATAAAAACAAAGAGATTTGAATTGATCTGTAACAAAAAGAAAAGAGGGGTATGCAGAATTCAAGAAGGAAACCTGAAAGTCTGAATTTCCTTGTCTGGATTACAATCTCTGATCTCTCATCTGTACTTGTGTATCAGTCCCATGTAGCTTAATTTTCCCTTTTGCCTCCTGTCTTTCAAAGCTAACAAAGAAGGCTTTTAAGTACGGTAATTGAACAGTACTTGCTTAGTAATAGGCAAATCCAGAGGGACATGAAAAACCTAAATATGGAAACTGGTTTTAGATAAGACCAGAATTCCAAGTTTGAAAAAGGATCTAAGAGCTACTAAGTCAGACTTCTTCACAAATTCTGTGCTATGCTTTGTTTTTAAATTCTGTATCCATTCAGAATTACTTCTACAGGTATGACAAGACACCACCAATTCTGCAAACTCTCTTTAGTCGAGTAAACTAAGTGCTTCTCGTGGATTTTTTTCCTTACATAGCAACTCAGTACTAGCCATTGAATTAGAATCAGTGCAAAATGCTGGCAAAGTGCTGCATCACCTTAGCTCACAGAAGAAATCTAGTCAAGTCAGATGCTCATGCTTATGCTGCCAAAGTAAAATCTGATCCCTTAAGAGAAACAGAAGTGGCACAGAATGATAAAACATACTTTTCCTCTACCCTTGCTCAAGCAGCGAAGAGCAGAAATAGATTTAACAGCCACTGCTCTGTCGGTAGTGCTGAGGCTGATAGCAGCAAAGGCAGAAACAGCAGCTCCTTTGTGTTTTACTGAAATTCTCCTCTACCCCCTCCCTCCACCCCCGAAGGGGCACGGGGTCACTGATTGCATAGTCTTTGCTCCATTGCACACCCTCAGCTATTGTTGAGTCCGCTCAGAGAGCAACAGACTGAATGTGCCTCACAGCCTTGTAACCGAGCCTTCTTTTTTATTATTGTGTGAATTAAAATTCTCAATAAATGTAAAGCACCTGTTCGTTTGGGTCGGCGTAGATGACACGCTGGGGGAAGGCTGTATGAAATCCTGCAGCAGAAGTGTATAACTTACACCGGGTACCTCTTGAAATATGATCATCTTTGTTACAATCTCCTAATCCTTGTAAAGGGATTTGCATGGTACAGGAAGATTTACAATGTAATGGATTACTATTTCATCATCTGGGCCAAGGGGAAGAAACTTCAAATATTTACAATTTTTCTACTGCATTTCAAACTTTTTTTTCACTTCTGGAAACACAATACTGGGGCAACGGTTAGAGGGGGTTTGCACACAAAATATGGTATCAATATATCACTTGTGGGCTTTGTCTCATCTGGATTTCCAAGCATGTGTAACTTTATTCTCTACCTGCCTCAGTCTGTGGCCACAGTGCTTGTCATTATTCAAAAGCAAAGAAAGTTTTTAATAGAAACTGTGTAGGAAATTAACAAAATATTTTTTAACAAACTATTATTAAATGGCTATGACTTTACCCTATGTAAAATATATTAGAAAAAAGAAGAGAGCAAATGTTTAAAAAATAATATTAAAAAACCAAATCACTTCTTATTTGTATGGTCAGAGTTACTTCTTTTTTTTCAAATTTAACCACTCAAGGTTGCCAAAAGAACAGAAAACTGCACAGAACCATGAAACTCAAAACTGAAGACAATTTTTCAAAAGTATTTTCTATCTACAAAGTCCAAACTGTCTGAAATTTTATGCTACATGCCTGGGATACTAAAGCCAGCCCTGCTACGTATAGGTAGCAAGAATGACACTCCCAAAAGCACAGAGTATGAGCACAAATACTCTCATGCTCAGTCTTCCCAGCCCAATTTGTTGCATTTTGTATTAATTTACTGATGCGAACTCCCTGTAGCCAGTGGTGTAAAAGCACATAGTGGCTTTTTCATTAAGCCTTTAAGATGTGTAGCAATGGGCAGGTTCTTCCCAACATCCCACAGCAGTGAAAAGCACAGCTCCAGCAGCCTGAGGTGCAACAGAAAGAGGTACAGAAACCTCACATTTTGAAGAAGGGCATCACTGCAAGTAAAACTTCGTTAATGCCTGTGAGCTCTTTATGCCCTCGCAGCCAAAGGGTGAATTTAGACTCTGTTAAAACAACAAAAGCTTGGAAAGATTTAAATTAAGCATATATCAGAAAATTTGAGTGCCAATTTGTATACAGAGGGAATGAGCTGCAGTCAAAAAGAATTTTTTATTCCTATCATTAGGAAAAGCTAGCAGTATTGAAAGCAGAACTGCTAATCAGAATTCATATGCTCAGTCAGTTTAAGAGTTTCACAAAATGATGACCATATTGCCCTTAGGATAATTCTGAACTGAGATAACTGACAGATATTTTTCATCTGGACAAAGCCCAGCAGACCCTATGTAGAGCTCACCCTGAAAGCAGGGTTAGGTTTAAGCTTGAGAGAGAAAGTAAGCCTAGATCTGGAGCTGAAGTGGGGCTGGAAAGGGCTGCCGAAGGAAAGTGGGGGCTGCAAAACAGAACTTTTTCATCTGTGCAGAGGCAGGGTTTGGTTTGTTGAGATTTTTTGGGGGGTGGGGGTGGGGGGGCGAGTTGCTTGTTTGGTTGAATAGTTTGGGGTGTTTGTTTGTTTGTTCTGTTTTTACAAAAACTTAGCCTGAAATTAGAGTTAGGGCTATGTTACAAAGTATGGGACTCAATATGTTTTGATGTATTTATACTTCTAGAGAAGTGCATCCATAAAAAGTGCATTGTGAAGTAGCCTGAGAAACATGAAACAGTTTCAGATTAAGATCATTCCAAATAGATAACGTTAAAAAAAAATCAAAATTAATCAAATACTTAGAAGCTTAGAAAACTGCTGATCTTCAGAGTTACTTTCACTGTTGATGTCTGAAGGGTAAATGCAGATAAAAGAACCCATAAGCATCTCAAGGATAAACCAGTGTTCACAGAGAAAGCAGCTATAAGTAATTAAATATTTTCTGTCTCATAATACCTGTGTTTCTCCAGGGAAAATGTTTTCTACAGGGAAAAAAATACCTGAACTTAGAGTAAGGTACTGTAAAGAAAAACTACAAAAGAAATCTTATGTCCATGGGAAGTACAATGAAGGGTTTACCTTAGGCCACACCTTTACCTTGAAAATATATGATCTCTATTCATTCACAGTAAATAAACAAGTGAGAACAGGTGGTGTTCTCCTTAGCTAACAGGTTGAACTAGTGGAACTATGAGGGCTGTGTGTTAAAAACAAACCCCCAAAAGCAACTATTTGGCCCTTGGGGTTTTTTTACAGTATCTACAAGACACTTAGTGTCACAAGAGTGGATGTCAGGCATTTAGCAAACTCTGGAAGTAAATACTTAGATGAGTTACCTGGAAATCAAACTCATCCTTGTGAGGGGATGAGCATGTGCAAGGTTAAGTCCATCAGACCCAGCTCTGGACTGTGCTCCTGAGCAGTAACTGATTGAAGACAACAGAAACTTAAAGTGTACTAGAAGAAAAGAAGGATCAAATTGTTTGAGCTCAAAACATAGAAATTATAAATGAAAGGAGCAGTGGTAGATGTGTGCATCGCTGTTTAAGGAATCTGGTGCTTAGCACTCAAATTTCCCAGGCCTTGATAAGAGCAGAACTGAAATGCAAACAGAGGAAGAGTGTGTAGTGTTGCACATTACAGGAGAAGAGGGACCAGTGGAAGCCAGTCATACTTCTCATGTCTATTAGATGTGGTGAGAAAATGATTTACCTTCGATTTACCTTACTAGATCACAGCCCAGCCCAAGCATCTCCATTTTGAGAGATGTTACAAAAATACAAGTATTTCTTTGCTCAGCTTCACTTTCCCTAAGTTGTTATTGCCTCAGCAGAATGAGGAACAATATTGATGATTATGGGCAGCAAAAAATGAGTTAGAAGTCAGAGAAAGAGACAATCAGCAAGTGGAATCAGGCATGGGACCACATCCATTTATGCTGCTTTTCTTGCAAAATTATTTTGGCTTTTCCAACAGAGATGGAAGGAGATATTCATCACGTTGCATTTGTCAAAAATAAATTTTGTAATTACCTGGGATGAATTCAGTTCATTGCTCTCAGCAGAGGATACACTATTTTGCTTTCATTTCTATATCTAGAAAACCAAAGAGACTTATACAATGATTCTGACAACACACATATTTGTAATATTTCAGGAGTTCAAGATCTTGGAGATTCATTGCAATAGTTCAGTGAAATCTTTGTAGAGGAACTATAAATACAGGATTTTTTCATGTTATTAGTATTGAAAAGGCAGTTACTATCTCTTGCTCTAAACTTATAGTGAAAACTTCGCAGGAGAAAATACATGGCAGCTTGGGAAAATTATTTTCCCCAAGACAATCTGGATACCTCAAAGGTCTTTACTCCCAGGGGTGTAAAGAATGCAGGAAGGAGGAAAAAGAATTACTTACCCTGCACAAAAAAATGTAAGTAAACAATAGCAAAATGTAAATGTGCAATCAAGGCATTTTTAGAGCAGGTAAACTAAAATATTATGAATCAAACAAGAAATCATTACATAGCACTAGGCTAGTGTTTCCGTTTCTGTGCCAGCTTGTTACAGGCTCTCTTAGTCCAGCTTTTTTGTTGACAGATTTTTGCCTCATTTTCAGTTCATTTCACTGAAAAAAAACCCCTAACGTAGAAATGGAAATATCCTTCAGTAAAACTGCAAATTCTCCTGATAAATATTAATTTCCCCTTCTTTTAAAGGTGCTTGTTTGAGGTATTATGAGTAGTAGCTATGTGTGTTAAATCTCCCATTCTTTGTACCAGCTTCTTTAAAAAAAAAAATAAATCAGCCAATGAAAAGTGCCTAGACTGACGCTGTCTCCCTCGGTTAATCCAAGGCCAGGAGAGGGATAATTTGATTAAACTGAGACCCTAATTTATTTAGCTTTAGTTCTGGATCAACCTCTTCTTAATAGAGTGCTGTCGTCTCCAATTGTTTGATGAAAATTAAAGTGACATAAATACCATGGGACTTTTTCAATCTGATTAGTCAGCTAACTTGCATCAATACTACCCCAGCCATCAGGCGCTGGCGTCCTTCCTTTCACCAGCCTTACTAACAACTGACAAGTTCTCCTTGAAGCCCGGGCACCCACGCTGCCACTCAGACCCCCACACTTAACCCATCATCCCTCCTCAATGGCTCTTGTTTGACAAGGTGCCCACACCTTTTTCCATTGCTGTTCATCAGACAAAGCTAAATATTGTTTTATTAGCAATCAATAGCCTGTTAATCCCAAACGATTTCACAAATCCACTGAGCTCTCAAGCTGATTAAAAACGTTTGGGGTTTTTTTTTGTGGGGTTTTTTTTTGGTTTGTTTTTTTTTTTAAGCTGCTAAATTTCAGATGGATTTTCTCCTCTCCTCCCAAGCCTTGCACTCTGATATGGGACACTGTACCTGGTAAGCAAAGCCACAAAAGCAAAAAGAGCTCTGTTGTCTTTAATGTTGCCTTTAAGTGGACATTTGCAAATGTCAAAGTTTCACAGTTTAAATATGAGCAAACCTATGCCACCAAACCCTCAGCACATTTAGTAGCTCATCCACTTTCAATCCATAAGTTTGAAACACAAGAATACAAGAGCTTCTAAGCCTTCTCTTTTCCTTTTACAGCAATATGGTAAATTCTTGCTTAGTCTGTGGGCAGGGGGACCAAGGAGTGAGAGAGAGAGAAGTAAGCTTCTTTGATTTACCATATATAAACAGCCAACAAAGCTGGCTGTTGCACCACTGAACCATCTACCATTCATGTCCAAGTCACAGACACAGGCTTGGTAGACTGTGATGATACCTGTGTTTGCATGTTGGGTCATGGATAGATCTGAGAGGCACAAAGGAAACAGCATTACAAACACACTTCCTCTTGGATCTACCCATCCTTCCTTACACCCACTATCTGCCTGCCTTGCCTTGGAGACATCGATTAGGAGAGCTGGTGATATAATTAATGAAAATGTACTGATGTGATGTAGCATAAATCAAGGTCAAGGCAGACAGGCAGTGTTGGCAGGCACGCACTGAGCCTCTGAAGCACCCAGGAGCACAATGCTGACTCCCAAGATTTGGTGAGCTGGCTTTGCAAGTGTAGGTTTTATTCTTACCCGTAATTAATCGTTCCTGCAGGTCTGCTCCCTCTGCAACAAATGGGAGAGAAGGGTTGTAGGCAAGCTGATGCCTCAGCAATGTTGCACTTACCCTGCCTGAAACAAATCTTGAAATGGGTGGTCTTGACTCTTCGGTACAAGACACTTAACTCTAGGAGAAGTTCTTGTTGACACTGAAGGACTTAACTAGAAGCAACAATGGACTAACGCACATTTTATGCTTTTTATGCAGGCTTTCAACATACCCAAATTATGTTTTAAGTAGAAAGGGAAAAGTTATTTCAGCTGATACAATCCTCTGAGAAGTCTATTGAAAAAAACGTACATTTCCTAAGGCACCAGCCTTGGGAACAGAGTATGAGTTCTGAAAGGTAAGGTCTCAGAAGCAACATTTCAAATCAGTAACTTGCAAAAGTCCACACAATTACTGTGAAAATAGCTGCTTGTTAAATATCTACTGCTAAAATAGCTCCAGATTTGGCTGTTCAGTGTCTGTTTCAAATGACTCTTCCATATAAGCTCAGGTGTTTTGTAAGCTCTTCTCAAACTCTTCTTTCAACATTTTTTTCTGTTAGGAGAAATATCTATCCTATCAAAAATATTCATCAAAACACTAGAACATAATGACAAAAAACCCACTATCTACTCATCATTAAAAAAAAATTGATATTTTAAATTGCAGACACTTTAAATGGGACATGCAAGTTTCTGCCAAGGCAAATAAAGCAGCAACTGTTTGTTACTCTCCCTTTGGCTACTGTGCATAACCCCATTGCATTTGCCAGTGGCAAGAAAGGGTCCCAAAGGTTGAGGAATGTTTTTCGGGTTTGTATTTTATGAAGTTATAAATAAAAGTTAACAAAAAACAATACTAAAATTAATACTCACATGAGTAAGTACTAACTGCAGTTTACAATTCCTCTTCAAATCCTCTATTCCTAAGGCCAAGGATGGTAATTTTTGAAAATTATGGTTGATTCAAGTTGTGGACAGCTCTACTGCTCTTGAATTCTAGGATAAAGCAATATGTATTTTGTGTCAAGATAAGTTTGGGGTTTTTTAACTATATCTGCAGATATATTATGCAATACCATGTGCTGTTTGAAGCAGAAAAAGAGTTTGCTATTTGTTCATAGAATTATTTTTGTGTAATAACAGCGGAAATGCCATTGATATCTCAACCTTCACCTAGTCATTCTGCAAAGAGTATTTGAACATCTAAAAACACATAGGGAGTGAAATCTGAAACATTGTCTTTGACAGCACAGTAAGAAATACACCATCATCATAAAGAGGTGCTAAAGACTGAAGATCAAGACAAGTTCTTGCTGCACTGTGAGCTCCGGGTATGTCCAGAAGGAGTTGATACAGATCAGCATGAAACTCCCCTCTCTTTAATTCACCATGGACACATAGCTTTTCAGTTCTTGCTCAGAATACCTGGCTTTAATGTTTTGCTTTTAATGAGCTGTTTTTTATAGGGGAAAAAAAGTTAATGAAGTTATTCAGGAAAGCAGAAGACACAAATTTGCCGTGTAACCTATATTAGTTCTGGGTTACCACCTTGACTGTATGTCAAGACTGCAGTGGCTGCATCTAGCAAAGCATTTTGTTTCGTGCAAGACCATCTTCAACTAGATCAGTTTGCCCAGAGCCCTGTCCAACCTGACCTTGATTCCCACGGATGGGGCATCTCAGCCTCTTTGGGCAACCTGTTCCACTGTTTATCACCCTCACCATAAAACATTTCTTCCTTATATCTAATCTGAATCTGCCCTCTTTCAGTTTATATCCATCACCTCTTGTCCTATCACTACAGGCCCCCATAAAATGTCCATCCCCATCTTTCTTATGAGCCCCCTTTAATTATTGAAAAGCTGAACTTATTGTGCTGCATCTCTTGCTTCTGCTTATTGATCTGTCCCTAAGACACTATGTAAACATAGTATTTTTTGCTGTCAGAATGAGCGAGATATTATTCCAGCATTCTTCCCAAGAGGAATAATCCCTGTGAATCATTAGAAGTGGTCATAATTCAGAGTAATTCCTCCAAAGTTTCGCTTGGTGCTGGGGGTCACCTGCCACTGCAAAGTGAGCGTTAGTGATGCCTGTGCACTTGTACAAAATTGAGGTCACCCAGCTTGTTTATTGGGACTTTTTGACTGACAGCCAAATCCTGCAACTGGAGGCTGAGGCAGATGCTCAGCAGCTGTTGTCCAAGTCACGTGTGCAGGAAGGAGATTTACTGTTTTGCTCAAGTTCTCCAATTCATTTCTCTGGCAACATTCAGGGCACACTGGAGACAGCAATTATACAGTTTTGCTTCTAACTGATCAGGGAATTCTGTTTCTTAACCATGGGTTTGGGTAGTAATAACTTGGTTTATTTAATGACCAAATCATCTGCATGCTGAAGTGTTCTCTTCTGAACTTTAAAACCCCAGAACTGAAAAACATGACACTCAGAGAAGCTTGAGACCAAATCTAAATCCAGATCCAGGGTAGAATTTGAGTCAACAGTGAACTCCCAAACAATTTCATTTGAATGTACAGTAATTAAATAAAATTAAAATTGAGTCTCAGTGGTTTATTTTGACTTTCAGCTTCCGTTCTTAGAAATACCTGACAATTAATGATTCTTCTATTAATATTATTTTCACTTTTGTTCCCTAGAAAAAAATCTGTGATAGCAAAAACATGAAAAATTCTGTCTTCAAAAACCCTCAAAAAATGAGAATTACCACTGTTGTGTTTCCATTGCAGTAAACCTGCTGCAACACTACGGAACTAATACTTTGCTATGTTATCCCAAATCTGTCCTCCTGAGGAGCTGTCCTGATTATCTCTTGTCAGCAACAGTGGATAAAGTTGTGTTTGGTCTCCTGTTTCCTGCTTTCCCTGTCTGCATGCTTTATTTCTGTTCTTTTGGGTACAGGGCTCTCTGCTTGCCTTCTAGGAACCAGCTCATTTTGAAGAGTCATTACCAAAATACACCAGCAAAAGAGGGCAGGGAAAGCTTTACTCAATATGTGGCTTGACCTCATTAAATGAGAAAGTGCACGACCCTTCAGCGAACTCCTGATTTGTATAAAGCACCAGAGGACACTCTATAACAAGCAACAACTTTTATAGAATCATAGAATGCTTTGGGTTGGAAAGGACCTTAAGGCTCATCTCTTTCCAACCCCCATGCCATGGGCAGGGACACCTTCCACCAGAGTAGGTTAAAGCCCCACACAACCTGGCCTTGAACACTTCCACAAGGGATGGGTGGGATGAGTGGGATGGAGTACCTACAACTTCCCTGGGCAACCTGTGCCAGTGTAACTTCCTATATATTTACATACATTTTCCCATGCTCCCTAATTACTCTGACAGACCACTATGGTTCCTTTTAAGTACACTGATTCTCATTTTAAAGAGGAGTTGCTCTTCTTCCTAGGCTTTCATGAAAAGATTGCTCTAGCCCTTGTTTTTCTAATGCTCAGGAACCATTTTATTTCTAACATAGCAAGTGGATGGAGCTGGGGGTCAGGACCCCTCACAGCTATTGCTGCTCCAGAAGCCTGAAAGCCCACTCTGCTGCAAGCAGGACGAGGGAGGGGAAGGGTAACGGTTTGAAAGAAGGAAGGATATAAAGCCTCTTTTACAATGAGGGCACTGAAACACTGGAACACGTTGCCTGGAAACATCCCTGGAAACATTTAAGACCAAGTTGGATAGGGTTTTGAGTGACCTGGTCTAGTGGCAGGTGTCCCTGACCATGGCAGGGGGATTGGACTAGATGACCTTCTGAAGGTCCCTTCCAACCCAAACCATTCTGTGATTCTATAAAGGGCTGCTGGTTCTATAAGATCCCACCCAGCCAATCACCTGGAGACACTCTCTGCTGCGCTGCCCAGCTCTGCCAGGCCCTTGGAATCAGGCTCTGGGCTCTTCCGTGGAGCTGCAGTTGACACAGGCAGTGCCACTGGAGCATGTTGGCTAACCACTGCTGGCTGCGGTTGCCAGCTCCATGAAGGCTGCATGGACATCGTTGTGTTGCACATCCCGGTTTTCAGAGGCGTTAGCCTGAGCCCTTCTTTTCTGCTTTCCAGAATTTCTGCATTGCTGAGTTGCCACCCAGCATTTGTGCTGGTGAGAAGGAATAACTGGGTGACCTCACAAATGCATTGGAGGCTTCTTACTACTGCATGTGTTGTCAGTGATGGCTTTGGAATCTAAACAGCTATAAAATGGTCAGAATTCCCTAAGTTTTTACACAAGGCTTCAGTGGAGCCTGAACTGACTGCCTGTAAAAGCGGAGCATCCTGCAGAACTTCCAAAATATTTAAGCCAGGAATGAATAGTTGGAAAAACACTCCAAAGGGTTTGGACTATCCATTTTTTCTGTACGTTCTGGGTGAAACCGAGAGCAGATTCTGCTCTGAGCAGGCAAAATGACTCTGGTGCTGTGCTCCTCTAAGTAGGTAGGCACGGGAATAATTTTGTTCCTTTTGTTTCACATTCATGGCACTAAACGAGACGCTTCCTCTGTACCAGGGGTGCTTCACGAAACTGCTTGCTTTTCCGCTGTGAACGCAGGAGGGCAGTGCAGTTCCAATTTGGATTCAAACATCGCTGGAACAGCTGGTCTTACGGAAAGCTCAGCCTCAGCCCAAGTAAAGCCTCCAATTCCAGTTAAAGGAGTTTCTACTCTTTCCTTCATTACTACATTTGGCAACCCAGCTGTAGCGAGACTTTTTAAAATAGTTGCATCTTCCCCAACCTCTGCATGTGCTGCCAAAGAAAGGCAAAAACAAAAGAAGAAAAAGAAAGAGAGAAAGGAAGGGAAAGGAGGAGAAAAACTGGGAAGAAAGGAGGGTAGGGAGGAAGAAAAAAAAGAGGGGGGAAGGGGAATTTTGAGGTGGGGTTTGAGATGAAAATAAAATAGATAGAGTTGCTGTTGCTTTTATCTGTACCACACATAAACAGGCTGCTGGACTCAAAGGCATCAAAAAAAGTCAAGTCAGGATGGCAACTCATGTACAGTTCTAAATACACCTTAGAAATTGTACTTGCATTATAAACAGTAGCTGCATGGTTCTAAAAAGTGTGAAATAGGTAAAGGAAATTTAAAAAAAATATTTTCCTGGTAGCTCTGGCAAATTTCATCTGATCCCTTCTGATGGGTCACAGCCTCCTCATTCAAATTTCCTCTGTAAAAAGTTTTTCCACTGTCACATTCTCTTTCGTTTACTGTGAGGTGAGTGATGTTTTACCGGCAGGACCACACCCCATGCCCAGCAGACACTGGCATTACATAGGATCTCACAGACTCTGGTGTAGCTACATGAGCAGAGAAGATTTTTTGCTGAAACAGTTCTTAAGCAGGATATTTCAGTTCTGTGGATCATCCGTGTGTGGCATTTCCTAGTCTTTTTCTGTTTGATCCTTTTAACAGGTGATTTTGTTCCTTGGGAATATGTATATCTCCAAGAGATATACAGAAATTGTAGAAATCATTGAGTATATCTGTGACCATTACTTTGTACCATTACTTTATGAGCATTTCTAGTTAACATTTTGGTGAGTTAAATAAAAGTAGCAGAAGACATACTAGTAGAATGATCACCTTCACAAACACCCGATAAGGTATAATAATATTAACAACAACAACAACCAACAATAAACAGTAATAATAATGATGATAATGATAAGCTTGTTTCTGACAAAAGAGGAGGTACCCTGCTTCTGTTTCTGGTTTCACGTTTCTACCACACACTGACACATTCCCACATGAATGAAAACCTAGTTCATCTGAAAACTAAACCTGCAAATGTTTCTACAGAAAACTAAACCTGGAAAGGTTTAGTCAGCCAGGTTGGTCTCTGTGCTGTCTCAACATGTGGCTAAAAACATCCTGGTAAAGGAGGAGAGGTGGGATGGTGCTGCTAAGAGCAGGAAGGGAGGAAGGCAGGGAGGGAACTGCATCTATGAGCAGCATCTTTGATTTAGCCTAGTGTAAACCTAAGGCCATAACCTGAGACCAACTTCCACCAAATTCAAGGGAGTCACAGCATTGGGAGGCCCTTTCACTGGGGCCGCTTTCTTATAAAGTCTTTCAAAAAAATTCTAGATCCACTGAAAAAAAGTCAGATTGAAGATATCGAGGGAATAACACAGTGTGTATCCCTTCTTCTGAAGGCATTATTTTCCAGTGAAGGTGTATGTGGCATTAAATAAAGGAAGAAATGTCTAAAAGTCAAGTGGTAAAAGAAAAGAGTAACAGGAAAATCAATATCCTCAGGAAAAAAAAAAAAGAAAGAAAAGATAGCTGAAATTGAGAAGATTGACTTCAAAAAGAAATACTTTAAGAAACAACTGAAAAGCATTTATGAAGGCAGTACTTCTTGGAACTCAGTTGCACTGGTGTAAAAATATGGAACAGCTCCCTGCCTCTCCTTTTGTAACTGGCTTGTCACGTGCGAAGATGACAAAATAATCAAAGCAGTCACTGGAAAATTATCAATCAATTTTAGAAAGAAAGGACCCTCAGAATACTAGTAGTTTGAAAGACTGACATTCTTCACTGGGACGCTAGAATTTTTTAATCTGCATTTCTATCAATAGTGTTATTCACCACTGCAATACATACTGCTCATTAATATTCTCTATGAAGCCGCTTACATAGCCAATACCATTTCAATAAATAAATTCTAACCTGTCAAATCTATAATTTGTTCTGAACTTGGACTAAAACCATTGTGTCAAAGTGAAAAATTATGTAAGAACTTATACACAGCAAAAAACATTCAGCAAAACATTAGAAATCCAGTTACATCAGTATTGTGTTTTTTCAGCAAATCAAGTTATTTTGTTTTCTCAGAGAAAAATAATGATGTCTGAAATGTCTGACTTTTTCTTTGTTTCTCACCCCCGCAAATAGCAAGCATAAAAGTAAAGAAAGTTTTATCAAGTTCATACAGAATCTTCATTAACATTGGTGTCAACTGCAATTCTCTACTAAAGGATTTTCTATTCTTCCATGTTAATACATGGTGAAAAAATAACGTTTTCACTATTATTGCGTTGGTTTTGGAAAACATGAGATATGGGAGGGTGGCAAGACTAGATTTTGGGCTGGATCATCCTTATGTAGTATCTACTTTTATTGTGACTTCTTTTGTTACAGACAACTCCACTTATTCATGGATTTAAATAGCAGAAATCTTCATGTGCATGCAATGAGCAACCAGTTATTGTAAATAATCGTCCCCAGGAAGGTTACAAAACTGAATAAAACATTCAGAAATTAAAGTAGTACTAAACTATAGTATTTGAGCTTTTACAGAGTGGCTGCAATAATTCATACTTTGGGGGTTTTGGGAGACTTTTTTGTCATTCTGTTACAGTAATCATAACATTTTCAATTGTTAATCAGGTTTGGAGAGAGAGTTGTTCCTTTTTCTGTAGTCGAAATGTGAAAATTAATCTTTCTCTCCATCTCTGTTTTAGTGGCCTGATTCTGATTTCATTTTTAATCTCTATGAAACCTCTACTGATGAATAAGGACATGTCAGAAAAAAAACAAACTTGTAGAGCCTCTTTTTTTACAGCACCCTTATAAGGAGATTTATTCAAAGTGACAGGATCGTGTATTTCTTTCAGTATCTCAGGCAGAGCATTCCTGAAACATCCTTGGCCTCCCACCATCTTCAGGAAGCCACTTGGGCAAATGGGAAGGTTAGAAAATAATAAATGTCAAGAATATTAGAATAATGAGATCACTGCCTGGCAGACAAACTGTTTGGAAAACTAAGACCCCAGCTACATCTCCTGCACAGCCAGAGGATATGACTGAGATAAAGAGATGACCATACAGAAATATGCCTCCAAATCCTATAATCCATTTCTCCATAACTATTTCCCACCATCAGAATGTAAGAACAAACAAACAAAGCAATCTGACCTCAGTAGAAAAGATAAAGTGAACTGCAAACAAATCTCAAATTCCGTCCTCCCTCATCAAACATGCTCAAAATGCCCTCTGCAGCCCGTGCTGAGAGGAGAGAAGAGGAGAGGAGAGCAGAGCCCAGCCAGCCAGCCCTGCAAAAACACCCTGGGGACCACGAAAAACCTCAACAGTGGGATGAAAGAAGGTGCCATATCAATTTCATTTCCATTCATCATTGTTGAGCTTCGAGTTTAAGAAAGTTTCATTGCCCATAAATACTCGGATCATAAGCAGCTGCACATGATATCATTTAGAGCCTGGTTGCATAACCCGTATTTCCCCCGAGCTTTGTCCCTAAGCTGCAGCCTGACAGGCATCAGCCAGACCCAACTTGTTGTTTTAAAAAAGCCTGGGCAGCGTTTTTACATTTAGCAGCTGAACCAAACGTCACAAAAGCGGCTGAAAAGAATTGGTAAAAGGTTAGGATAGATTGACTGTTTCCAAATTGGAATACTAATGATGATCTTTAATGAAGCCTGACAGTACAATCTGTTTCTTATTGTTCCCTAAGTGCTGGCTACTGATCATATTCACTGGCTTTAGGTGGCGGGGACAGACAGGGACAAATGGGCCCCACTGGTGAGCAGGACTGTGCACAGCTGATCTTTCAAGAAGGATTAAATTCATTAAAATGATTCTCCTGTCAGAAGAATCAATCTTTTGATTTGTTATCATCATAGTGGTTATTAATTTTGAATGATGTCTAATTGATGTCACTACTGTTTGGGTCAGCTGGCTTAGTAATCTTCTTAGAAAGCAGTAAAGAATATGTAATTTTAGTAGCTTCAAGGAGCAGGGGAGTTGAAGGAACTTAAAAAAAAATCATTTAATACCTCTCATAATGTCAAAGAACAATGGAGAAAGTAGGCAAAATACCTGCCAGACCCAACTGGTGAAAACTGACTTGGCTTTATTAATTTCGCCACTATTAATAAAAAATTTCTTTCTCATAAGGCACTTTCTCATAAGGATAGTCTTAAATAAATGTTTTATTGTAACATTGATAATAAACATAATTGGAAATACTTCGTTTTCTGGGCAAAGGCCATACGCTTAGGGCTGGAGAGGACTCGGGGGAAGCCCAGACTGATCAAGCAGGTCATTACTAGACTTCAGAGGCAGAACTGGCAGAGGTTGTAAGGCCTTAGCTCCACAAACATCTCCGATTTCTTCTCACAACCAGTCTTTTGAAAGCAATGTCAATGACCACAGAATTAGGATTGGGAGGATCTGGTCTGCTACTCAAATTTTTAAGGTATTTGAGCACACAGTGGGAGTCTAGAAGAGGTCCCGGAAGCACCTGTATGTCGAGCAGGGTTGTCCATCTGCCTGGTTTTGATGTTTGGGCTGCAGGTGTTACCTCGACAGCCAGGTGCTCCAATAATGACTAAACCATCCCTGCAAAGTGGATGTGGGGTTTCTTGTGTGTTGTTTAGATTCAAGTGACAGAGTAAGAGAAAGGCCACTTTCTGGGCCTTAGAACAACAGACACCTCAATGAGGTGAGGACAAAACTGCTCCTGACAGAGCTGGGATATGACAGACTGTTTCCTCCTGTTCACTCTTAAACTGCCGTGGGTAATCTGAAGGAGAGCTAAACCCTGAATCATGGATATTCATACAATTAAAGCCCCAGAGACTTCTATTGAAGCAAGTGATATCCAAATCTCCCTCAGATGAGAACAGAGAAATAATTCTTGTTTTATGTTAGTTTGTCTTCTACGCATAGGAAAGTGTTTCTGTCTTACCTGTCTATCCATATAAATACACAACAGTGGCAACATTACTTTTTGAATGGAGCAGTTCATGTGGGAAGGCACCTCTTTCATCAGTGTAATAGGAGTTTAGGTGATATATACCTATGTAATCTAACACATTTTGGGGCTGAATGTGTTAACCACCCTCTTCCCTGCAGCTGGCAGCGGGAGGCATCACTCTCTTTGCAAGTCCACTGTTTCACCACATCTTTCTCCCGCCACACTCTCCAGCCCCACAACCAGCTGTCTCACTGGAAAAGGAAATGTGTGGCATGACAAATAACAGTGGTCCAATCCTGCTTTCTCATGGAAGATCTCTTCTCCTCTAAGCCATCACAATTGCTGCAATTCACCTGTTTTATCTAAAACCTCACTTAGGTTGGAATAATAACACTTGAGCAAAAATTATTCCCACATAATAGCTCTTTGGAGTCAACAGCCAAACAGTTAACCCAGGATCATACATCCACTACATTAGATGGAAACCAGATCTTTTACAGTCTTAGCTACATTTTGTAAGACATTCTGCTTAACCTGATCTTGTCAGGCTTTACTATGGGCCCCAATTCCCACCAAACCATCTTCATAACTCAAGTGGTAACAAGAGATTAAAAACCCCTCTTTCTAACTCCTCATCCTCCAGATGGTCATTCTTTAGAAAACATTCTATTAAAAAAGCAAGATAAACCTCAACCAAATTACAAGTCATTAAAACAATAAATAAAAAGCTTTTAAATGATAGAGCCCAAATTGTCACTCTAGTCTGGGGAGCTGGACCGTCCATACCTGGGTCATATTTCATAGGCTCAAAGCATTTATACTCGTTAGATAAAGTTTCTTTTTATCTTTTCTCCACACACATTCCCCCTACTTGTTCTGCTGTTTTTGGTTAGACTGGGCATACTGATCTTATTCAACCCTGTTAATAACTGTTTAGACAAGGAGTTAAGTTACAGGTTGTAAAATTCAACTACTGTTCCTGTTCCCAGCACTGATTCAAGATAGATCTATCTATCTGTGACTGTGAATACATTACATTCCTGCTGTTTCCTTTCTTTTTTTTTGTTTGTTTGAATATCGTGTTCTGCAAAATATTTTTAAGCAAATGAAGTTGAATGTCATTACACGTGCTCCCACAAATACATTTTTTTTAGACAATCACTCTAGCTTTTTTTGTATTTTTCTTTTTGAAATGGATAGGATGCATTTCAAGACTAGGTGGAACCTAAGGCTACTGACTAATATCCAGTAGGACAATACCAGCTCCTAAATGTCATATCTAAGACTAGTGTTCTATGATTTTCTTTTCATATCTGCAGTCAGAAGAGAAAAACAGGTTAAAAGAATCTCATTGAAATGTGTATTGAGAATTTTATTTCCACAATGAGAAGAGTCTGACACACAAAAAAAGAAATTAAATTTTGAAAACCATACAACTATACATTGTTTAATTAGTGTTTGAATCATGCTTGAGCTCAAATCTTCTTATATTCTTTTTAGAGACACGGCTGTTTTGATTGGGATTTCAAAAGTCCTCTAAGTATGAAAGTGTATTTTAAAGCAAGCACATTAAAGAATCCATTTCTAAATTCAGTTCTTCAAAATATCTGTGTTGCATTGCTACCTGCCCAAATATATCGAAATATAACACTTCCTGTTCTTCCTTACAAACATGGTGCCATTAATTTAAACTTCCTGACTGCCTTATAGCTTAAAGTTGTTTTACATAGAGTAAGGCCACAGCACAGATCTGCCATGGAAAGTCCTAATTGCAACCATCAGCACACCAGCTGTTTAATGCCCTGAATCAAACCAGTGTTTTAGTGCAAGGTGGAATGAACATCTTCCCCCTCGTGACAGCACTGGAATCCAATAGTTACATTTTTGTAAACATATTACTGAATACTTTATACACACACAAAGTTTTACTCCTGAGAGCTGTATTAGTCCTTTAAACCTGTCTTTTCTTCTCTAAATCCTGCTCAAAACCACTGTGGACGTTTTCATACCCTACAAAGAAGATAGATGTGTTGTCCATAACAGTCAACTTCTCAAAGCCCCAAAAGATCTAGGAACAAAAAAAAAAAAAATTAGAGAAGAAACCCTGCAGCCCAGATGAGGAAAGAGATCCAACAGCTGTACTCAGTGCTTAAAAATTATGTATATCTCTGGCCACCTACGTTATAAACTCTTTTCCAAAACAGGACAATATAAATTGGAGATTTTTTATTATTTCAGGATTCCCCCAAGTAAACTCCAATCACCGATAAGATACTGCTCCAAACAGCACAAGATCAGAGGCCTCCAACAGCTTCTTCCTTTTTTTCAGACCTGACTGTAAAATTACCACTTACTCTACAAGCTCTAAAAAAAAAAACAAGTCAGAGAGATCCTGAGAGGCATAACTACATCAAAGGAAAGCAACCTGGGAAGAGAAAACTCATGTGTACATTGAAAACAGAGCTTAAGTAGAGCCAAACTAAAGTATTTGTGGAGAATGCTCTCATCTCTCTCCAGCAACCAAGATTTCCACACAACCTATTTGGATACTGCCAGATTTTTGTAAAGAGAACTCAGCTTCTAATGGTGGTTTTTAGTTTATATGGTGACAGGCTTTCTGGAATTCCGCATCTCCACACTCTTTTTGTTCCCCTAAATACTTTCCCTGCTGGAAAATGCACTGATTCCAAACAGCCATAATGACTAAGTCCTCTAGCAAATGCCTTAAGTACCTGATTTTGAATAATACCTTGTCCAAGGAATTGGTCGGTTGTTAACCTTTAACCCTATGTACTGCCATGCAGGAGGAATCCGCTTAAAATTCTCATTGTAAAGATACACAAGGAGTAGCATTAAGGCTATTTGACCTCAGGATTTTCTGAAGGCAACTTTTGGACGTAATTTTCTCACATTTTTTTGCATTTGCAAATAACTCCTCAAACAAGAATCTAAACAGACTTACTTTTCGTGGTGCATTTTTTTCCCATTTTGGGATCCGAGTGAGGGAACTAAGAATTCTTTCCAGAAAAAAGTTGTAAACAATTTAGGATTCAGAAGTGCCCAAGAAGGAAGCTGTATTTACTTTCCCTGGGATGGGAGACATAAGCTGTTTTTGACAACTGATCTTTCTGATAATAGAGTTATCCCAAGGGACCAGAAATCATTCACTGGGAAAAGTAAAAATCTTGGTATAGACCTGCCCTATGCAAGTCACTGGAAAAAACTATATATTTCAGACAGGTGCCATAAAAATTTTACCTAATAGAACATGGCCATCTAGAACAAATTACAGAATATAACTTGCAGCCAAAAAAGGAAATTTGCTTGAGAAAGAAGCAATTATAATTCTACTATTCATAGGAGGGTCTCTTTGAATGAATAAGAAATCAGATTTACACCGGTTATCTTACATCTAGACTTCAAGAGCAAGGTTGCTGGAAGGAGCTGGGAAATGTATATAAACCAAGTTACAAGGGAGGATGCAGAGTTATAACTTTCCTGTGGTGGTACTTGTTAGAAAACACCATCAACACTACAACATATTTTGGTATCACCATCTCGTTAACCGAATTTGCAACCACTCTGCAGAAACCATGACACTGAAAGAGGCCAAGGCACAGTGGGGTGGCTGCTCCACAGACCATCCTCTCCCACCTGCTTATGGGCCACATCATGACACACAGTTCAGGGCAAAACTTAGTTGGCTCAGGCTGGATTCATAGTCTGGATCTCCAATGTTATCTTAACCCCATCTCTTGATTAGGCATCTCTTCTCAGAAACATTTCACTGTGTTAGTGAGCAGAACACAGGATTTCTTTAGGCAGCATAGATTTCCATGCTGATGGTCCTATAACATTCTTCAAGATATCCTAGTAGCCTGGGAATAATATATTTGTTTAGCACAGTGGAGGACTATCTTCAAAATAAAGGAGGGCAAAAATGGATTCTCTTTTCTGTTAATATGTCTTTTTCCATAAGTAATTTTAAAATTACTTGCATGTAAATAGATCCCAGATTAGATTACATTAGATTACATTACTTGCAGCTGTAGATAGATCCCAGCACCTGAAACTCGAAGTGAATCTCTCAGGGAGAGCTATGTGTGCTGTTTACAAGAGCAGTTTGTGTTCAGGTTTGATTATCATTTACTCTGCATATATGGGAAATTAATATTTTACAGTGAGTTCCTCAAAACAGGTGTATGATTCATCTATCCCCCAACTTTTATTGGCAAAAATATTGAGGAAAACAGCAGGCTGAAAAACTTGTTTTCCTGAAATCTAGAAGAAGATGCTGTTTTGACACAATCTGCAATGAACCCTGGCATTATCATTCATTGTGCCATTTCTATTTTAGAGCCACAGAAGTAGATATCAACGAACATTTGCAATAAAGCAAGTTTAAATGGAATTCTTGAAGTTGTGGTATCACTGGTCCTTTGATTACAATATGTATGGAATTCAAGGGTGCTTAGCAGTTGAAGGGTTCCTTTCCAAAAGACAAAGGAACATTACCTGGGAAATATAACTGCTGCTGGGTGATGCTAGTCCCTGGAGAGAAGTGAAGGCATATCCTCTTTTCTCTCCCAGCCTTTGAGATTCACCTTTCAGGGGTACAAGACTCACAGCTGCTTAAGTGCACTGTTGACAACACGTCACCTGGCAGCTCATTATGTCATCCAGTGGAAATCAGCATGGGTGGATTCTTAATTTAATTAAATTTTAATTTCATGTTTACTGCCGCTGTTTCTTCCCTCAACATGTATACATTCCTATAGCCCATGTGTTTCTCTCCACTGGAGCGTACTTTTTCATACACACATTCATTTTTGAACACTGTGTTGTTACACTTTCTTGACCAAATCAAAGTGCAAGCTCTTTCTTGAATGCAGCATGCACTCTCCTCAAAGTAATCATCCACGTGTTAAAGAAAAACAGAAAAGCAAGAAACAAAAAAAAGAAACACACAGAAAATTTATTTTGGAACTACACTCTTAGAAACAATACTTTTGCTCCCACTTGTGACAAATACTGCCAATGTTGTTAACAAATCAAATATGTTTCCTTGAAGTTTTAGCAATATTTCTGATATGGTATGTCCAAATACAAATAGGCTTTTTTTCCTACTGTGTCTTTTGCATTCCCTTAGGTCTGTTGCATTTCATAAATTCAATATCCTTCGCCTCCTCAGCTCTCAGCTAAAACAGAATTATCAGCAACTGGAGGTGCTGCTGTTTCACTGGAATATCCATTAAAAGAAAAAATGTCTTTTCCCTTGTTCTAAAGAATTCCTTCATCTTTCTGAGGACTTATGTTCTTTGTGAATATTCAGGGATTCTGGCTTCTGGGATTTTGAATAGATCCAAACTTGATAAACTTTCCTTACCTTCTCAGTATTTGAAGCAGCAGCATGTATAGACAAAGCATAAGGATAAAAAGACAGTGATCCCTTTGTTATCTACAAATAGCACAACATTCCACCAGCAAGACTCCACTGGGCTGTAACCAATACAATTCAAATTCTCCTTAGCATATTCTGCAGGTTATTTTAGAGGTGAGCGAAGAGCAGGATGACAGAATGTAAAAAAAACCCAAAAACATATGCTCCATTTAAACCATTCTACTATGTCTGGCTTTTTTCCTCCTTTACTCAATGCTTTTTAGCTCATACAAGATCCAGGCAAATTCATTACACAGAGCAACAAGTTATTCCAAGCAAAAAGTGAACAAAAGAGTGTCCACAGGCCTCCTCAGGAGACCAGGAGAGCAAGGCAACCTTAGCAGAGGTGATATACAAGCAGATGAGCCAGCCTCATTTGTCCAGAACCCTTAGGTTCAAGAGGATGATCATTGATCTGAATTTTCAAATTTTTGGACCCCTGTTTTATTTTCAAACATCTTAAAGTAGAAAGGCACAAGAAAAGTTCAGAACTTTGCTTTAAAGATACACATTTAGTTAGGGTCAGTCAGAGCAAACAGAAGAACAATAGATACATGTGCATTAAACCTAAGAGGCTTTGCATATTGATATTTGTGGGCTCACTTTTGAACTCTACCCTTTAAACCTCTGTCTCAACATCCCCACGTATAAGATGACAATCCCAACTCAGTTGTTTTAAAGATGAAATCAAACCTTTGGACTCATTAAAAGCTACCTGGGCATCCCCCAGTTTTCTGGCTTCTCCTAGAACAGCTCAATACTCTAATGAGTTCCTTGAATTTTAAATAATATTTAAATGAAGGACAGTGCAGTTGGAGGTATTACTATTCTAATAAAAACAAAACCACAAAACATCACGTCTTTTTTGACAAAATCCTCAAATGGACCTTTAACTTAGACTTACTTTAAAATATCTCCTTTCCCCTGCTGACTGAAGAAAATAAAAGCTGTCGTTCATTGGGCATCTTCTATTTAATTTTGGCACTTCTCAGATAATGTCCTTGTGTATTTCTACTATGGTCTGGGTTCCTCATACATGGAAGCAGCTGAGCTTCTATATTTCACTGCTCATAAAGCAGAGATCTTTAAAATTATTTTCTTGTCCTATCTCAGTTTCCTTTGTTAGGCTTGGGTAAGTTGGCACCAAAGTCCTTTGGGGAAATACTGAAAATTGTTATAGGCTTGGCACACACATTTATGTGTATGGAATGTTTGCTGTTGATGAAATGAGTATTCTTTGGGAAATTTTAGACAACCATGTAGCAGGGGTATCTGCTAACAAAGTGTTCACATCACGTGCCCTGGTCTGTGAATACCTTACTGATGTCACTCCACTTTTCTCCACTGACACGGTGAGTAAATGCAGTGCAGCGCAGAATTGCTTGCACAGTGAAGGAACTTTTTAAAAGAAATATCACTGAGTAAGAAAAAGCAGAAAGGTGTACTGAACAACTGAGACAGCCAAAACCCCAGAGAGATCGCTCATCCCCAGAAGTGGCATATTTTGTTCTCACCGTGCATTTCTAGGCTGCATGTTCTTTCATGGAAGAGACAGTTGGCTGGTTGTGACCAAGAGAAAATATAGGTTAATCATACTGCTTCACTTTGCATTTTATTCAAAAGTGTGTGAAAAGTTCATATAAGTGTTAAGTAACTGTCAATTAAACTTCCCCTTTGCCCTCCTGTGGCAATTTCCCAGGCAGCTGGGGTGGAGGGGGAAATCCCCATTTCAGTCCTGGATTGGTGTGTATGGCTAAAGACCAACCCAACCGGATTTATTAACTTCATATCTAGCAGCGAGGAGTTTGTGTCAGACCCACCACAGCCCTAATAGATGTCCTACTGGGCCACAAACACCAGTACAAACGGCAGGGCTGCCAGCACAATCCCAGCATGAATGGGCCTAAATTAGCCAGCGCCTAATAACCAGTTTACTAACACCTGTATTAGTACTGCATCGCTGTGAGGAGGACTGCTGTTAGACAAGGCATAATCCCATAAGCTTGTCATTTGCATATCCCTCATTAGCTGATTAAAACCTGAAGGAGGCAGGTTTTTGCAGCCGGTGGGTCCATTCCGACGCTCCGGCTGCCTGGGTGGCTCGATAATGAAGTAACGGTGGTGAATGTGAGGTTTATATGTATGGAAGGGATTAAGAGTATTAGAGTTTGTGTGAACCGATGTTGCCATATTCTCTCTACTGGATCACAGTAATTGGATGGGAGGAGCAAGAGTGGATCCATTAGTTTTGTCTGTTTGCCCAGGAGCTGGGTGCTAGAGATTCAATTTTGCTTCCTTTTGCTCCTTTGCTTTTGTGAAGCACGGTGCTTTGTCTCGGCAAGCCCTTAGCACCTCTGTACACTACCCAGCTAAGGCGATTCAGCCACAAAGGAGAAACCTCGGAGACAGGCAGCATAAAATGCAGCCCAGACTCAAGTGCTACTTGAGGGCAGCACAATCCTGCACAGCCCAATCCTGGGAGAGAAAGTAAGAGATAATTGAAATCTATAAACACCTCTGGAGCCTTTTTATTATTTTATTAGTTCTCCACATTTGGGCTTAACAAACCTCATCATCAAAGAAACCGTGAGCTCCTTACAAGAAAACTGAATGGCTTGAAATTTCACTGACTTAAGAAGCAATTGTTGGGATTATTTGCTGGGCTTGCATAATTCTAATGCAAAAAAAAATCCATTTCCTACGTTATTTGTACAGCTGGAGTAATCACATTGTGCGACTGATGATGTAAAAAAAAATATGCAAGCCTGTCTCTCCCATAGTGCCAACAATGCACCTTCAGCCACAACAGGAAGAAAACACACTAAACAGTTCAGGAAAGCCTGATGCCAGTGATAGGCTTGGCAGGCTGTGGAGGAACAAGTTATGTGCAATAGACATTATTAATAGACATTAATTAGATTGGGGGACCATTTTAGGCACTCTAACATGGCCAGACCATTTCCACAACAATTTAGAGAATGTTCAGGATAGCTAAATGTTTGAAAAATTACTATGTGAATGAAGCTGTGGGGTACAGAGAAGATGGGATTATTCAAATATAATAATAACAATAACCCACAGGCACCATATTTTTTTGTCATCTTAAAAAATATGTTCAGTCCCAAAGCTTAACACTATCACTGTGTTAATTACACTTCCCTGAATTTTGGTAGTAAAATCCCAGTTGTTTTATATCACCTTTCTATTTTATGGTTTTATCCTAAACAATGGCAGTTGGTTTTGGAATAAGAGAAACGAAAAGTTTCTTTAGTTAGATATGTGAAAAAAAATGAAAATATTCTGATCTTTAACACTGTATAGATTTCAGAACCAACAAACACACAGTGGAAGCACAACGTTAAGGAATGTGACTTGTCCTTGTGTTACTCCAGGGTTTCCTCATTGGAATACTTTTACTATTTACTATCATATGTAGTAAATATTTACTATTTACTATCATATTTTTACTGTTTACTATTTACTATCATATATAATGATACAGACTCTATTTATGATATAATGATACAGACTCTATTTTTTAGCCAGTGACTGAATCTGTATTACTGACTCCATGTAAGTTAATATGGTTACGTGCATTTGAATGATGTTATG
This sequence comes from Cephalopterus ornatus, assembly GCA_013396775.1. Taxonomy (NCBI): domain Eukaryota; kingdom Metazoa; phylum Chordata; class Aves; order Passeriformes; family Cotingidae; genus Cephalopterus; species Cephalopterus ornatus. Next base: position 548,218 of record VZRE01006216.1, on the reverse strand, counting down.
ATCATTTATTGCCTTTCACCTGAATTTCACAAAGCAAGAAGGCTCTACCGTGTTTCTAAGTGGATGTAGAGGGGAATGTTTAAATTAGAAGCAGCTCAACATTTCCTCCTTAATTCCATCCATACCTGAGTTATACAGGATGATACTCTCAAGAACACAGTGGGACTCCTGGGGATGGTCCTGTGCAGGCCTAAGGGTTGGACTTGATGGTCCTTGTGGGCCCCTTCCAAATCAGCATATTCCGTGATTCTGTGACACCTGCAGCAGGCTGAGCTGACCTGGTGAGGCAGCTCGAGGGCATGAGAAGATGCACATCCAAAATAGATTTGCATCTTCTTTCTCTCAGGTCGTCAGAAGACAAGGAGAGGCTCAAACAACATGCCTGACTGCTGGAGCTTCTGAAATCCAAACAGGAGCTGCAGCTCTCTAGGCACAGCCTCTGCCCCCAAGGAACATACCCAGTCCTAGGCACTGGAAGGGTTCTCTGGAAGGTGACAAAAGCTGGGGATGCATTGACTGTCTCCTTTGGGTGACAGCGCAACACAGAGACTGCAGAGCCTCATATTCCTAGAGACAAGCTGAACGCTTGACTGAAGAGTCAAACACTCTTAAGTTGGGTGGTGTGAGACAGTGGTGACAGTTCAAGACTCACAGAGTCCAAGGAGTTGAGTTTCTGATCTCCTCACTGACCTCCACTGCCTCTGATGGACAACAACCACATTGTGTACAATATTCCTTCTCAAACAAGGACCCCTGCTCTGCCCATTTCTCATTAAAATAGTGTTGACAGCGGCCAAGAGACCAAATAAAAATCTACATGCAAATTATGTTCCTATTTTTCCCTCAAAAAAAATGTTTGGAATTACACTTCTTAAGAAGTGTCCTCACCTAGGTACTCTAGTAGGTATTTACAGTGCCCCATCTCCTCCCTCTTTTTAGTAAATGCTATCTGCCATTAGGAACAAGCAATTCCCCATGTCTTTACCCACTTCTCGTTTATGGCAGCCACACATTCCTGCCCGAGAACAGAGAATTCAGACAGACTACGCTTGTCCTTATAGGCATTTCAGGAAGCTGCACAAGGTACCACTAAGCTAACCACTTGGTGTAACTTGGGAGTAACCACTTCCCTCTCCTGATGGCAAAGCCCTTAATCTCCTTTTTCCTTTCCCTCCTTCCTGCAGAAGCTGAGCCCTCTGTGACAGCCCTGACTGTTTTGTTTGCAGGGTAAAGCTACTTATAACGCCCAACCCAACCTCATGGCTATGAGAAATCAGGACCTTGCCATGATGTATGAATGATTACTGAAACTGCAGTGGCTGTTAAGGACAACACACATCGTCTAACTGTTATTTCCAGAAACTCAGGTTCAGCCAGGACTGGTGACAAAGAGGAATGAGGCTGTCCTGAGGTGAGCTCTGAGTGTTTCAACAGCTCCTTGTGTGCTCTGCACTGAGCCTTGGCTGGGGAAATGGTCTGAAGTCCCAATTTCAGAAGGAAAGGGGGCAGCAGAAGTTACCATGCTACCTCTCATTCCCCCAAAGAAAGGGTACTTTTAATTCAGATTATTTTCATCTTGGGGTTTATAACATAGACCCAACAAGTGGATTTGCTGCTGGAAGAGAACGGACACTGGAAGGGTGAATACTTCATGAGTCAGCTGGGCTATGGGCGCCAGCCCTTGCATTGCTGGAGAGTCAGACACATCATGTGTCTGCTGCAAAATGAGAAGAACTACAAAACAGAGTTTCCTATGAAAACCAGATTCTGTGGTTCAAGTTAGCCCTTCCAGACTGATGTTCCTGTATTGAAGCAGGAATTAATTTAGGAGATCATAGAATTACGTCGGGCCTTTTATCTAAAAATACCCATCTTATTTCTTCATATAAGAGCAAACACCCAGGTATGTTTTCACCATTGACTGCAAATTACTGTCTAAATATCTTCAAGCAAGAGAAGTCATGTTGTAAACAAATCAGTCAGAATGTTAGCTTGTTAAGATGTCTTATTGGATTAGACAAAAAAAAGAGAGCATGAAATAACTACCTGTGTTTTTAGCAGGTGTCACCTGCCAAATCCCATCTGATATTATTATATATCTCTTTGTGATGTAATGTAACTTAAATTATAGCTGATTATACTGCAGAATATGAAACATCAGGCACCACAAGGCTTCCTTTGCTTTGGTTGGACCAGAGGATCTTTTAAGGTAATTTACAACCTGGGCTGTTATGTGAGTCTAAGTGAGGTAATAGAAAGAATAAGAATCAAATCAGCAGTCTGTGAGAGGTATGGAGAGATTAATACGAAAGTTCTTGGTAACTTCAGAAACAAACTAAGGAACAGGACATTTTGTGCAGAGGAGAGAGGGGTCTTGTAGTCCTCTCACTGGAGGAAACCCTCAGGCCCCACTACAGCTCTACCTTTCCAGAAAATAAAAACTGAAATCCAGAATGCACACTTCATGGAATTCAAGAAAACAAACCATTTAAATTATATAAATGACTTCGGGGAAAACAAGAGTGGTTTTGTGTCTCAAAGCAAGGGGAGTTCAGCACCTCTTCAACAAGTTTTTTTTAAGAATTCACAATGTCTTTGGAATAGCTTATCATTACTATTATTATTATTATTATTATTTATTATTATTATTAAGGATCATACATAAAGATAACACACTTTCTTCATGGGACACATCTTACTATCAAGCTGATTTTGTATGAAAAAAGGCCTACAGTTTTCTAAAATGACTGTACTAAACTGTAGGAGAAGGCTGCCAAATGAATTATGCTGTGGCTGAACTGTGGTAAATTCCAGAGCACATAATAATGCTCCCAATTGTTTATTTGAATCATCTTATGGTGCTGCATGCACATTTAGTTGATGCACCAACACTAATGTGTCATGCCGTTCTTGGAGCTGGATTTATAAAACATGTCATAAAAATAAAAAGCTTTATTGCCAGGCTCATGAACTATAATCCCACAGATATAAATCATTAATCACAGAATGTATCAAGGTAATTACCAAACCAGAGATCTGTTTTATGGAATTTGTGGGTATGTGGTTAGATTATGTTCTTTTTGCACAAAGCAGGCAGCAGTTGCCTGCTGCTGAAATCCCTCTGTATCCACAAGGATCAGGTCCCAGCAGAACCATAGTGGTCAGCCAACCCACGATCATTACAGTGCTGACAATGTGCTGCCTGCACAGAACCTTTTCCCATCACTTTTATTTAGCATACATCACATCTCAACATTGCTGCTGAGAGCCATCAAACTCCTCATTGCATGCTTATACCTAACAAGGCACAATTCAGAAATCGGGAGAAGGTCCTGACTCACACAGAGCTGTCATCTGTTTGTCCATTTTGTTCCTTGTTAATAATACATGAAGTACAGAACAAGGGCAGTGGGTTGTTTTTTCTCCTCACTTCAAACCTTTGTGTATGAAGACAGAAATAACTTTTTAAAGTGAAAACATTCTGAATTGTTATTTGCTAATAATTTTAATTTCTGCCAGCTTTGACATTTTTTTTTTTCTATTCAGCAACACCACCCCATTTTCAACACTACTGTGACATGGCATTGGGGTTTAGCAACTCTGCAAGAAGCTATCCTTTCCCAGGTTTTCTCTATTTCATACCTTCTTCTCTCTTTACCACCATCCCAAAAAAACCCCCCATTAAAAATACACGAGGAGAAATACTGTTACTCCAGCCTAGGCAGGTCTCCAAGGCACAGCTGAGCCCTGGGATTCTGGGCAGTCAAGAAGCACACCTTGGAATAAAGCTCCACTGTCTAATTAAGGGGGAAAGAATAAAAGTTTGGCTGCGTAAGGACAAAGCACTGACCAAGGACATTGGTCCAGAACCACTGACTCCCACAGTCATTGGAGTAATTCCAAACATTCATCCGGCTTTCCATCCCTATTACCAGGTATCCCTTCAGAGCCTGTGGCTCATATCTGAAATGGAAAGAGAGCTCATTATCCAGTTTTCCTCATCTTCCATCTTTATGTTGGAATTCTCACGATCAATAAAACCAGTGTGCAGCAAAAATAAAAGGATCCTCCTCATGCAGAGCCTTTAAGCTCTCATTGGAGCCTGTGTCACCTGCTGTGGCCATCAGAGAAAGGCTGCAATAGCACTACCTGGAGCACAGGAAACTTCCCAATTTGAGCTCACCAGTGCTGCCACAGACTTGTGGGTGTTTTCATGAATCATATAATCATTTAGGTTGGAAAAGACCTCTAAGAACATTAAGTCCAACCATTAAGCCACCACTGCCAAGCCCACCACAAAACCATGTCCCCAGGTTCCATGTCCACACGTTTTTGAAACACTTCCAGGGACAGTGACTCCATCACATCCCTGGGCAGTCTGTGCCATGGCTTGACAGCCCTTTCAGCAAAGAGATGTTTCCTACTATCCAACCTAAACCTCCCCTGGCACAACTTGAGGCCATTTCCTCTTGTCCTGTCCCTTGCTACTTGGCAGAAGAGACCAACTCCCACCTGGTTACAACTCTCCTTTTAAGAGAGTGATAAGGTTCCCCCTGAGCCTCCCTTTCTCCAGATTAAACACTCCCAGCTCCCTCAGCTGGTTCTCATAGGACTTGTGCCTGGTTTGCAGTTGAAAGGCAGGATGGTTGGAGTCATATGTTGTGACCTGAAATGCTGGGATGGTGTGTGGAGGACATCTCCATCTTCCCAGTAATGAGAACCATCCAGCCCTAGCAGCTGTCTCCCTGCAGCTGTGCTGGCCCCTCTCCCCTCAGGAAATGGATTCCCACTTCACAAGTTTCCACAGCTGCACAGGATCAGCTGGGGAGGATACTCAGTGAGAAACATTTCAACTCCGAAACGAAAATCAAAGTGTCAGTTCAGGATGACACTAGAGAAAACAGCTGAGGCTCAGCTGCACTTACAAGCCATCACCAAGTCACCAAGGCTGACTAAATTCTTCTCTTTGAGTCAATTGTATCTCCCTGTCCCTTTAGTCTACCTACCAGTGTCTTGTAGGGGTCTGCATTTTATTCTGTCTAGTGGAACCTTTTATAATATGGAAATAGATTTCGTGCCCCACTGCACCACTACAATTCAATTTTCACATACTGGGACATTTTGGTGAGTGACATCTTAAAAGCTCCCAGCACTTCACTATTTATTCTGCAGCATCATTGTTTTAGCATTACACAACAAGTACACAAGTAATGGAAAGGATGGGAGCTAAGGCCACAGATCAATATAATCTACTAGCTAAAGTGCAATCAGGAAAATCTGTTTAAAATGGGCTGGCAACTATGCATTTAAGTAGAATTACATCTTTCATCACATTGGGACAGCAACAAGCAGAAAAGAAGGTTAATCAACTTTTTGGACTGTTTTTTTGTTCCTTGGGTTCTGAACCATGATGTGAGAGGTAAGAGTGCCACTAGGTCCAGTCCAGTGAAGATGTTGCTTGGTGATACTTAGGGAGTTGAACTACATGATTATTGTAGTTCCCTGCTAACTGAACTGCTCTGAAATTAAGAGTAGTAATACTGAAAGTGCAATTTCCTGAATGAGAGGATGGTACTGGTGGCCTAAGCATAAGAACAAGGCACCTTGTCAAAGTTACAAACAGAGCGCCTGTCAAAGCTACAAACTTAGAGTGCCTGGTATCACTTTCTTGTATGCCTGTGATTACTCCAGGGTTCCCTCTTGCTAAATATGGAGTAGCTGCTCACTTCTGTGCTGCTACCACAGAGTCATTGTGGCACAGTAAGAAACACTGTCACTTATATCGCTGTAATGAGTTTAGTTGCATCAACCCTGCATCTTTCAGCGAGAAGAATACCTCCTTTTTTGGGCATTAGAGGAGAACAGCACTCATATTCATATTAAAAGACAACTCTCATTTCGGCTGGGCATGATCATTTGCATCAGTAGCTTCTTTTGTAACAGGTCAAGTGCCATGTGAAGTGACTGTAAGTTGATTTTTAGATCTTTTTCTTAAACTACAGTAGGGTTAGAAATTTCAGCCTGAAATCAAGACCTTTGCAGTACTAGGCAAAAGGGCAGAACAAAAAAAGTGCTCTTGAGACAAAGAGTATGATAGCTGGTTAAAATAAGTCCACAGTTTTGGATCCCTTGGCTGTCAATCAGCTTGTCAAAACACTGTTACTGATTCTCTATCAGAATTTCATTGCTCCTTACTCCCTGGTATCACAAAGGTGGGAGGTGCAAAGAAGTCACTGACTCAACCCTGGACACAGCCCCCTTTCTCTTCCCCTTCCTCACACTCCAGCCAAGTGCCAAACAGCATAGCTCACTCTGAAGAGACTTAGACTGGGGAGCCCGCATGCACCCACGGACGCTTTACCTCTACCTAAAACACAGTTGACCATTGCTGGGAAAAGAAGGTTTTTTTGGGGAACAATACATGGATTTGAAAAGTTTGAACTTAGCAGAACACACACTTGCATTATTTAACACACATTCACCCCTTGTTCTGTCTGCTCTGTCCCCACCATTTACTGCTAAACAGGTCCCTTATCTTTATTGATCACTTAATTTATCTTTTCTTAACTCCCCTTGCTCCGTCTGGTGCTGTGTGTCCAAGGTATTGAGCCTAAACATCCGTCTGTTCATACTGTCATGACTGGTTTGCCTTTGAAAGAATAGGGGGAGCAGGTGGTGTGACTAAGTAGACCCCTGACAGAATAGGGGCACCATTGCTGTGTCCTGTCCCAACCTGCCAGCGATTCCCCACCCTCCCAACTGTTCCACATTAAAGCAGTCAACTGTGGCTTTACAGTCCAAGTTTTACACAACTGTTTTACAAACCAGGAAGAATTTCTTTTGTTGAAAATCTTTTGTTAGGCAGCACAGAATGGGGAGGGGAGCAGGGTAGAGGGAGTGGAGAAAGCCGGTTCTGAGACCGAGTGCATTTTAATGTGTATGTAGATGTACACTACAGGATGTGCCAAGCCAGCTCTGTACTTCTGTTCTGCCTTTAAGCTCACTTTGAAGAGAACACAACATATCTTTCAAATATCTTTCATTTTCTTGGGGTCTTCTAGTCATTTTCCTTTGCTACTGTTTATGGTACTATTTTGGTTTATTAGAGCAAATAAGATTGAAAACCAAATAAAATGAACTCTCATATTTTTTTCCCCTCAATAAGAATAGAATATACATTTTTCAGTGTTGCAAAATTATTATAAATCCATCTAACTGGATAGACAACCCAAAAGAAAGGTCCAGATGATGCTTCAACCACATTCCAGCTTCCAAACAGTCCTACTATAGGCACCATGCTGCTTCTGATCTCATACACTGTATTTTTTCACAGGATTGAGTGGTGTGTATTTCAATGCAGATGTCAGCTAGAACTTGTACATAAGAGTTATCTCTGAGGTAACATGCCCTGAAACAGTCAGGTCCATAATAGACAGAACAGAAACTCACAGAATGGAACCCAGAAACAGCAAGTGTTTTCTAACAGCTGTGAAACTATTCTGGTATCACCACTAGAGTGCTACAAATAGTTGCATACAAAACCTGAACCTCCCAAATTCTTGTTTGTTTTTCTTTCCCTCCTTTCTGTGAGAACTCACAAACTGATAACTCACAAATTGTTCAAAGCCAAACACAAGATTTGGGTATTTTCCAAATTTTCAAAGAAAAATGACAAGTCTATGCATATTCGCATTCTGCCCTGGAAGCTTTTTCCACAGGCTGAAATGTATTAAAAGTTCTATTTCAGGCAAAATTTGCAAACCAGGAGACAGAGACCCTGTTCCTTTTTGGAAGATATTGCAGCCAATCACTCAAATCTTATAACTGTAGATGCAAAAAGGGGAAAAAAAAGGATAAAAGTTGTCTTTTCTTTCCTTCAGAGATGTCTGTCTTTCTGCCCTTCCCCTCCCCATCAGGCTGCAGTGGAAAGACAAAAGCGAGACTCTGCATCCATAGAAGTCAATGGCAAAATTTCTGTGAGGCCTGAATTTCGCCCAGTCTGCCAAGTCCTGCAGGAACAGCAAAAATCAATGACTGTTGTTTAAAGAGGGAAGGATCCACATTTGTTACTATATCATTGGGAAGGTACTAAGAATTAATCCTACTAAAGGCACTGTTTTCTGTTAGGAGCCTGATCCTTTCAGATATGTAAGTAATAGGCTCCTCAGTTCAATTGGTATAAGGAGTACAGTTCAGATTCATGGGGGTTTTTCGCTTCCTTATCAAATACAAAGCACAGAAATATCAAAAAGCTATCAGCACTAAAATGAAATGCTTTTGAACGAAGCGTATGTTTTAAAAAATAAAATAAGAGAAAGAATACATTCAGATAAATCCTGTCTGTATGTCCACAGTCCCTTCAGGAGTCTGATGGTCAGGTCACTCAATGACAAGGCTTGGTTTCAACACTTCCCTTTCAAGAAAGGACATGAAGTGCCTCCACAGAAAGCACCAGGACAGAGGAGTACACGGATGCTGTATGATATATGATTGCCAGTCTCTCATATTACTGCACTCCCATTGTGCATAAAGAGTCCATGAGTTTGAAGCCAGCATCAGGAGTGCCTTTTCTCTGAGACCAGTGTACTAATCATGAGGTTCTTCAAGTCTTATTTTACTTTTCCTATCTCATTGAATATTTATCTAATACCTAATGAAGCGCCACCTACAAGAAGCAAGAGAAGCTCATCTCACCTTCTCACCATGGTGCTTGGGGTGGGCACCCTGCAGAAGGAAGACAAAGATTGGATTTTTACCAGATTGAGCAGAATAACAAAACACTCCAGAAATATGAACAAATAAATAGGATCATTATGGCATGTTTTCAGTCCAAACTTTTTCTCGAATGCAGCAAGATTTTTGAACATTTTCTCAACAACCAAGATTATTTTACAGCCAAGTTGGTAGACAGTAACACATCCTCAAATGTTTACTCAGACCTGGAAGTGATCATCAAGAAGATGAGGATCAGCACCACCAAGGATGAAACATTCTCAGTGTTATCCCTAAAAATTTATAACACATTCACAGTAGAAAACAGATCAATATTTTAGCATTGTAGGTAAGCAGAGAAAGAGGGAATCTACACAGATCTATGCAGAGGATATCTACAGAAATCTGTAGACCTAGTGTTCCTGTTATTTAAAAATTCATTAATTCAGTAATTGATTAAAACCTCCATTAATAAGCTTGAGGGAAAGAAAATGTCTTACATCTCTGCTCATTTTGAAGGTGTTACAATTACATGCCTAGTTCAGAAGAACTCTGTCACAAATACTGCATTGCAGTAAGTTACCAAGCTGCCTTCGAACTGTAAAATCACATTTATAGATTAGAAAATCCTTCCCAATTCTTCCTTTTGAACAAAGTGAGAATTATCTCTCTACTACTACTATGTTAAGCTATCATTTTGCTTCTACTAACTTCTTAAATGCTGACTTTTCTCAAATTCGTATGTGAAACATCAATATATTTGGATGTATGACATTCAAAATGTAGGTGTCAAAGACAGGTGTGAAGTCCACAATCATTCTATCTTATCTGCTCATGCAGGTTGGGTTGTGTCTAGAATCTCTTTATGTACAACAATGCTTGGAGAATTACTGAATCAGTTATAAACTAATCCTTAGGTTATACTAGTGATAGGCAGAGGATCAAACAGATAGAAAAAATGTGAAACTAGACGGGAGATAATATAGTGTTCCTAGTGACCTGCAATGCACATTTGAATTAGATCACTAATTATCTAATTAAATCTGAAGTGAGTCTTAAGGACCTTCCAAACCCCGATGGATGTTTTTCTACATTACGAGAGTCATCACACAGTTTGCCGTATTTTGGTAGAAGGAAATTTTCTGGGAGGCTTATTGCTCGTGAGGCACAGATATTGTGGCTCAGAATAAGTTGTGTTGCCTGTTTTTCTGTTGACAACGTTACATGGCAACTGTCAAAAGCCATCTAGAATCAGCAGTGTTTTCCTTCCAAAAAAAAAAAAAAAAAGAAAATTAAATTAATGAAACACCCCAGCGAAGGGATAAAAGAAACACAGGTTTACAGGACAGTCAGCTACATGCATGTCTTTATTCAGAGGCAAGAACAAGCTTTCTGCATTGGTATATACAACCATCAAAATATTTTATGTGGATTTTGCTGCACACATCAAACTCAATTTAACTTGCCTAAAATTCACCTACTGGTATCCTTAATATACGTAATGCCATCATTTCACTTTCTAAATGGATGAACAAAATTGTAAGAGGAAGGGAAAATAAAAACCATATTGGCATCGACTTATCCCATCGCAAAAGCAATATTTGTGTAATTGTGTATAATCATTTAAAGTATAATTTAATACATCCCTTTAACAACTCACAAATTATCACTTGACAACTAGAAATAATAGGTCTTTTTGTTAAAAACAGAAAGCATGTGAAGACTAAAGGTTAAACAGGTCTTTTCATCATGATAAATCACTGGTTAATGAGCCTGGTATTGTTGGGTATTATACTTGCTCACTTCAATGCCATTACCTTCTGGTTGTAAAGCTGACACTACTAATGATCTTCATTCTTTGAACTTTTCCACAATATTGACTGGTTGCATAGAGCAGATGTTACTTGGATTTGACTGCAAAAGTGGCAATTCTTCTAAGGCTTGGAGCAGCCCTGAAAAGAATGATACTGAACACAATGTATTTTGATATCTCAAGTCAAAAGAGATTATCTTTTGATAAGTCAAAAGAGATTCTTCTATAAATGTCAATTCTTGTTCTTGTAGCTTCTTAGTATCACACAAAAATCAACCATAGATAAGAGATCAAGATTCTTCATTTACTTTCTGCAGTTTCCTTTTTTTTTAAAGTTTTAATAACGCAATGAACTAACACAAGAAAATTTGTGTCCAGTCTCTGTCGTTGTACCCATAACTTCTTCTGCATCACAGTATGTGCAGGTAAATTAAAAAAAATTAGTTCTGTATTTCTAAGATTTTCTTGTTCTTGACTGGAGGAGGCTGAGGTGCCCAGGAGCTGTATGAGTGAGCCAAGTGCTGACAAAGCAGGATGCAGAAGGCCTGCACACATATGTTTGTACACCCACATCCATCACTTTTTATTCCAGAGGGAAGGAGGCCCAGCAGACCTTCCCTAGGCAGGCAGTTAGGAGAAGCAAATAGTTTCTTGACACCTCTTTAACATACGAGGGCTGTTTTTATTTGTGTGAGGGACCTGGTTCAAATAGACTCAGAGAGCCTTGGAATGGAGAAGGAAGACTTAAGTGTAAGAGAGTAGGGATGGACAAGTTTTAAGTTAAACTGAAGAAACGTGGAAGCTTCATGTTTATCGCCATTCCTTTCTCTGCCTGACCCTGCCCTTTTCTTGTACTTCTTCTTGCTCTGTTTCTGTCACTGCTGGATTCTAGAAAATGTGGATCTGTAGAGCAAAATTCAAACCTTGAGAAGACAGAGGTAGTTTTATCTGAGTTTACGTCCAGTTTCTGGGCCAGAAAGATTTTGCTGCATCATAGAACAGAAGTGGGGACAAACGAACTTAACCATTCCCCAAATCAAACCTCAGACCCTCAGACCCTTCACATGCACATTCTTCGAGTACTTCTGTGCAGCAGCAAGCACAAAAGCTGCAGAGTTTATGTTATATGAAGGCCATATTCTGTCCTCTTTGCAACACTATGTTATCCCTAATGTACTTCAAGGGCTTCTAGATTCTTTTCTACTTTTGCTTAAGTAAGGGTTGGTTTTTCTTGTCTTTCAGTGAGTTTGGGGAGAATGGAGAATGAGGATGTGCCTGATTTTATAAATACCATTGTGGTTCTGGCGTTGTCTCATGTTAAGTGAATGAAAAACATTGAGCAATTTCTCTAAAGAAAGAAAATAAATGCTAAAATGTCCATACTAAAAAATCCAAACTCCAAAAGACATTTTTCATGTACTCCTAACAGCTCACCGGTATGTAAAAAACCGTTATTTTTTTCCCTAAATGATTCATGAAAATTTAATCCTGAAGGTTTAATCCTTAACCTGTGTGGGAAACTTAAGAAATTTCTCAATAGTATTAATTTCACAATATAAAAAAGTAAGCATGAACATACCCATTCCCCTCTGATCTTCATAAACTCAGTTGGATTGAGAGAAACAGTTTTCATATAATGTCTGTCACACCAGCACCTGAGGCTATCTGATCTGCAAAGGTCTCTCACTTAAAAAACTTACAGCTACTCACACACAGGATAAAATCCTGAACAAGCCAGCCAGAGCATCAACAAAATAAAGATTTTACTTGAAGAGTAATTAAATACAATTCATTTACTTAAGGGGGGTGAGGGGTGTGACATGGTCTTTGATAACTCTACATGCTGCAGCCTATTTCTCATCTGTAAGATGTCATTTCCAACAGCAGGTAACACACACGTGCTCCTATGGGATCTGTCCTACTGTCAGAGAAAAATTGCCTCTTGTCACTGTTTCCAAAGTTACTGTTGGATGTACCCAAATATCTGTTTGTTGTCCCACAATCAGAACTGCAGTCTTGCAAAATCCAGTTTGGCTTACACTATAGGGGTATAAATCCTCTCCTACTCAGAGTTTTTCATTTAAAGATTTCTCATTTAAATTTTCACTGAAATTTTCATTTAAAGAATATTTACTTGTTAATGCAAGCAATTTGGTGCTATTTTAGTGTCTACAAAGTGTTTTCATCATGTAAAAACTAGTGAAAAATTTTTGATAAAAGGGCTTATAAAAAAAATTTTTAGTGTGGGGAATATCAACATTTTTTTTCCTTTTGCTTATCAATTTAAGTGTTTCCCATTTTATTGATAAAGCAAGAAAAAGAAGCGTGACTTATGCCATGAAAAAAGCCCTTTGAATCCTGTGCACCATGCGCAAATGTTAAGATTCTTTTTCAACCAATTACACTGATTTTTGTTGGATGCCAGTATTGCTAACTGCACTCTCACTGTCTCTGTGGTGTTCTCAGATAGCCTTTATTTTTGCCATAAAAAGCCTGCATTTTTGAATGCTATTTCTCAATCTTTTTCTTGGAGGAGAGGCAACAGCAGTGGCTGTATTCATTTGGACATTCAGATATAGTTTATTACTGTGTGATCAAAGCACTGCTACATTATTTGAGCCATAAAAAATCACTAGTGGTAAACACTTCAGCACAAACTAATGCAAATTGTCCAAGAAAGGCTTTGTTAGACAAACCGTATTTACAGCAGAGGCAGATGCATTGGGAGCACTGGTTTCATAGAGGGGGGGTGACTTCTTAAACCAAAGAAACAGTGGTGTCTAACTTAGTCCATGCTCCCATTTCAAGGTATTGAACCCTTATCTTACCTTCCAAAATCATAAATCCTAATTAAATAGTATGTGTATGAAAGGTTTGAAAAGTAATACCTTAGTTTACTTATTTTTTTATTTCTTTAAGCAGAAGAGGTTTGATTGCAAGGAGCACGGTCTATATAATTTTGTATGTGTGTGTGTTTCCAATGTTTATGCAACAAAGCAGGATGATGTATAATATTCATTTAATAGACTGTCTCCTGTGCTACCCAGGGGTTTATAAAATTCTAGGAGAAGCTCCAGCCTGGCAGCAGAACTGGCAGGAAAGAC
>VZRE01006216.1:307089-529589 GCA_013396775.1 Cephalopterus ornatus | reverse complement strand
TACAGGGCAGAAAGGGGGAACTCCGGTTTTATTCAGTGCTAAAGATAACACCATACAGAATGATAGACTCCTCTGAATTGTTTGTTCCCCTTCAGCTATTGTTTGCCCAGCACTGAATGAGCCTCTTAGCCGCACTTGAGGGCCTGTCACAGGTAGGCAACCAACAGAGATAATTCCCAGCCTATGCTTGATTGCCCCCTTATAGACACTCACTCATGATTCTGAAAGGCCTCAGACACTGTTGAATAAACTCCTACTCGCTTCCATAAACTTTTTCTCCCACTGAATTTTCCGGGGATGTGAGCAGCTCCCAGCCCGGCCCGAGGATGCCTCTGAATGCACTCCTGTTCTGAATCAAAGCTTGACAACCCCAGGCTCTTTATTGAACAAGAGAAAAAACCAGGGCCATCCCTCCACGGGAGGAATGTGCTTTCTTCTGCAGGTGAAGGCGCTCTCAGCAACGTTTGTATGTTCCTGTGTGTGAGAGAGCCAGGGAGAGGCTGCACTCTGCTTTTAAACACTTGCACTTTGTTGTCTCTGCTGGATGCTGCATCATGCCTCCCCATTCAAGGTACTTTATGGTACTTCTATTCCTTTCATGAACTATTTTGAGTGACTTAGGATTACTACAAGCTCATGCTTAGCCTTTAAAATTTTAATTTCTGGGTAATGGGGGAAATTCTGTGGCATTACTGCCAAGACAAATACTGTTTCATTAAGGCAGGAGTGTTCAACATCTGATTTTTCTCATCTGCGTAGGGCTTTGCCTGCAAAAATCTTGTATATTCAAGTGGACCTAGTTCAGACTGATCCTGAATGAGACAGAACTATCCTTACAGTAATCCAACTGTATGAGCTTCTTGAAAAAGAAAAAATCCAAGCAACAAAACCCAACAACATTTCCACAGGGCATGTAAAAATGACTTACAATGCTTTAAATACATATGTAAAATCACTAGCAAAATATCAGTAGTAAATCTATTTATTTGTCCAATAATGCTTTATGATTTTTAGGAGTCCCTTCTAAAAAGCTACCAGTGAGGGAAAATGAATCAGGTTGTACAGCAAACAAAACAATTTCTCTGTCCGTTTGTAATGGTGTATCAGTAATATTTCAAAATCCTGACAACCCAACCACCAGTCAACCACAGTTGACATGTAAAAAATGTTCAACAAAAGGGATTAGTGGCACAACAGACAAGTCAAGATTTGTGCGTCTGCCATCACAGTCAGTGCTGGTCACCAACAAAAAAGAGATGTCTGCATAATTTAATCTGTTTACTGGTCATCTATGTTTAATGTGTGATGGGTATTTCCAGTTTACCATGAGATCAATCCTGCAATTTTTTTTTCCATTTCTTTTGGCTGCCATTCAACTCTTGAAAACACTCAACTCTTCTTAACCGGGGCAGAGGCTGTATTTTTTTTGTGTCCTATAATGTTGAAAAAAACACTGGTCCTCAACAAATTAATATTAATTGCAGGTCGGCTGCTGCAGTGGTTGACAAAGCAACATTTTAGTCACTGTTTTCAGAACTGATATCTTAACGTCACAGAGGCAATACTCTGAGCAGATACTGAAGCTCCTACCACTAAACCAAACTGATGGTTGGAGGCTGAACTGTGAGAAAATCCTTTCCCCTGGGGACGGTTGCTTCAAAACCACCACCAAGCACAATCAGCCTCCCAAGAACAGGTTTTAGGGAACTGTTCTTTTCATCTTGCAGGAGGCTGGAAATGCCTGATATTCAGTCTTAAGTTTTGCTGCTTTAATCTACCTAGTAAGTTCATAGAGAGAGTTTGCTAGCCCAGAGAGGGAAGGTGAGGTCACCAAGCCCTCCCTACAGCATCACATCATGCACTCTGACATGCATTATGCTCCTCGGGAGTGGTTTAACCCCTCCAGGCTCTGCAAAGTCTCTCGCTGGGCATAAAGTCATTTGCTCCCTTGAACTACTGAAGGGACTTTGAAAAATACGGTCTGCAATTCCTCTGTTCCAAGAGGACCATGGAAATAACAGTGTCCCCGGTTGGGATAAGGAACAAGCCTTGTCTTGTGCAGGAATCAAATCTAAATTAAATCCCATTCAACAAGTCAGTTTCTGGAAATTGAGAGATGTTGAATTTATGTGTGCAGGGATAACTTGGTTTCTAATTACTTTCACTCTTCTAATTATCAATGTTGGCAGAAATTTTGCTACTATTTGAAGCACTGGGAAGTACATAACATGAATCTTGTCTTGTTAGGCTCTCTACAACCTGCTTTCCAAAAATCACCTATATGAATGGAGTGTATGTGGGGGGCACAAACAGCAGGAAGAGGAATTTTCACTAGGTCAATGGACAGCAGAGCAGACAAAAAAATCCAGCCTAAAAGGTAGCACAAGAACAAGCTAAGTTCTTTTAACATTTACTGCTAGTGTAGCTAAGGTCATATTTTCAGACAGATTTACAGCATTTTTAAAATTAATTAATGCAGTAGTACTTTGCATTCCACTTCATTCTGGTATCTCCAAGTGGCTTGCACTGTTCACTTAAAAACGGCAACAAGTCTTACTACAAGGGCCAGAATACACCTTTTCATAGTTGAGAAGCTCATAACGCTGAAACTTGAGGCCACACAGCAAAGCTCATCTGAGGGAGATTTGCCTGTTAACCCAAAGATTGCCACCGCTCCTCCTTCAGCTTCAAGGATACTAATGACTCCTCTGGAGCCCTTTTATGGAGCTGTTAAGTTGTGGTGTTGCATCAGTGGTCCTCTGCTGACTAAGGACTCTTGCTTTCTGGACAAGTTTAAATGTAACTAATCTTCTGTAGCCCACAGCCACCGGCGATGAAGGCACTGCCTTGGTTCTCTGCAGCTCTTATCCTCTTAGGTGAGGAGGAAACCTCTGTGTGTGTTCCCGGCCCATTTGCTTGGCTCCTTGATCTGCTGAGTTGGTGGGACAGCTTGCTAGACAATGGCCAGCATTGTGGGAGGCACCGCACTCCGCGACAGAACCTGTGTTCTGACAGGCACCAACCCAAAGCAAAGAGCAGAAAAGGATGGAAGTAGCCTTAATGAAAAACTGAATGTAAGTCTGCAGCTGTTGTTGCTTATCTGGTGGTTCTTCAGCAGTTCAAGCCAATACCTAGTTTGTTAGAAACCCCCATAACCAACCACAGAACAAACAGTCAAACAAAAGGGAGAGGTTTCAAAGTCTGACGAGGTAAACATTGATTTGTCAAACATCTTGCCCCCTTGCCACAATTATATTATAAAAAAAAGCAGAACTGTGGTCCATTAATGAAGATCTAAAGGGATGCAGGACACGGCTGTTTTTATTTGCAGTTGACACAAGGCTCTTAAATGACATATCTGGGGATCATTTATTAATCCACACCCAGATTGTTTTAATGCTGTTTCAGGAATCTAAGTGGAAAAGGGATGCTTTGCTGTATCTCTGCAATTCTTTGTTTGGATGTTTGTTTTCAAGGCTTGCTTGTCTGATTAAAATAGCCAGTGTCATGCAGAATAAAGGAGGAATGTGTTGCATTAGTTCTTCAAACAATTAAACATCCTCCTGGCTCAATGACTATTTCTCCATTTTTATTTTATTTTAGCAATAATTTCCTAATTTATATTCTTCTATGTGATCTATGAGGGAAAAAAACGACTTTATTCCCACTTGAACATGCTCAAAAGTCATGGACAATCTGATTCTTTGTTCTATTTAAGCCCATAAACCAAGAATAATTCAAGTCAATGTGTTTACACCAAAATAAAATAGGGGGATAATCAGGTATGTAGTATGCAGCAAATGTATGGAATTTTTCTAGAAGATCAGACTCCTTGAGTATAATCACAACTTCATTAAAATCACTGGAAACATTCACTTAAGAAATCAGTGGGCTCTGAGTGTCACTGACAAGCTCAGACTCTGAGAAGTCATAGTTATCATTAGAAAATGGCAGACAGAAAATTAATGGGGACACTCATTTGTAGCTAATGACAAAAAAACTAATTGCTCAGTTTCAGTATCTTCCTTAATTGTGACACTCCTGTTTTCTAAACCTGAAAAAAAGGTTTAGGTTTGTGTATCATTATGGCAGAGGCAGCAAATGGAAAAAATTATGGCTTGCCAAGTAAAAGTCCAGTAGAACATAGAACTCCATAGAACAATAGAACATAGAACTTGTTCTCTCCACAGAAGAGAAGCCACAGTGCTCCTGGAGCTCCAATTAAAGCGTGGCCTCAATTAAATAATGTATCTCCTGCAGTATATTACAACTGTAATGCCATGGTAACTGCCAGGAGCTGTGAAGTATATTTCAAGGTGGTTTGGGTTCTGTTTATTTTTAATCAGCCATCATACTTGCCTATTTAATACTACCTATTAACACTACTAATAAAGATGACATATAAACACTATTAAGATAGTATAAATACTACCTTAATGAACATAACTAGCTATAAATCATAACTCTTTATTTCATTAATAGGTTAAAGACCAAAAAGTGGTCATAAGGTACATTACAGGAATAATTTACAGGAGCATGTTGTCTGCTACAGAATAATAGTTCATCATGGGCATTGTCAAAGGTCAGTGGTTCATCTAGGAAAGATTTTCATCTTTTTTAAAAAGAAAATTTACAACCAAGCTGTATGCAGGACAGAACTGTGAATTAGTAAACTGTAGTCTCAAATCATAAAAAGCCTGAGACCTAAAAATACTCCAAGAATGACAACTTACTTTCCACATGAAAAAAAATTAGGGAAAACTCAATTTTACCTTGTAAAGATTTGTCAAAGTTTTCCAGTCAGTCCCTGCAGGACAGAGCAAACTAAATGCTCCCAATTGCTGACTCCCCACGGGCACTCTGAGCTGTAATTAGTCAGTGGCAAATGCAAAACATGCTGCTAAGTGATGTGGGTTTACAGATGTTTTGTGTTAGAGAAATTAAATATGGCACCACTTCAATGTTCTGGTTTTATCGTCAGTTTAGTTTGGTTTGGGTTTTTTGTTTGGTTTTAGTTAGTTAGTTAGTTAGTTTGTTTGTTTGTTTTAATTGCAGCACTATCTGCAGGTTTTAGACTATCTTGATATTTGCCCTGTCAAGTGCTTTTACTTCTCAGCCCCTGCCTTACTGTCAAGAGTGGAACACTGGCTGGGCTGCCCCAGCCTGACCAACCCAACATCTGATCTCTAACAGCAGCAAAGAGTGGATGCCTCCAGGAGGATATAAGCACACTCCCAGCATTCTTCTATTTTAGCTGTGTGATTTTTCACAATAATTGCCTTTCTTGTGCAGTTATTTTTTGACAGAGAGCAGATGACAGATTTCCTTCAAAACAGAGATTGCAAAACAAAGAGTCACCAACACACAACCATCTGCCAACAGACAGGGCAATTCAAAAGAAACAGCCAGGAAAGACAGGAAGAGCTGAAGCAGTTGCTGATTCAGAATGCTGACTAGTAATTTTGCTCCATAAAAACTGTTAACTTATAAGAACTTTGACATTTCAGCTTTGGCAATCAAACCTGTCAGTTTGGCACATGAGTTCTGCCCTTGGTTCTCTTTGCTAGTGAGATCCAACAAGGAGTAATTCTCAGATTGATAATCAGAAATGTTATTTTGGCCTAGCTATGTAATAAGCAACCAAGAATTTGCTGCTAAAGTGCTAGTTTTCTGGAATACAATGGTCCAGAAGGCACAGTTTATGGGCCTAAGGATCAGTAAGGTCTGAATCTCTGCTTTTATATAGTTTTTGTGAGTGAGTCAGCTGCTGAGGGTAAAGCTAGAGTTGGGTGTCTTGCAGAGCTGAAAAATTCTTTCCCAGACATTTAGAGCTACAATCAAGTATCATACAAATAATATTATGTAACTTGTCAAGTCCTGATTTCCTGACTTGAGTCTTCAGACTCTTATGGAGAAGTGGCATACGAAGAAAGATGTGTGAAAAATACTTGATGTCTGGAAGAGCCTCCACAGGCGTGAACTGTGCAACTTGTGTCTTCACCTGCTAGAAATGACTCTTGCTATGTTTCATCTGCTGTTGCTTTCATAACTTGTGAGCTGAAGGGAGCTGTATGAACAGGTTATGCTTCTGAATAGTATCCAAGGGACCTTTGTTGCTCTGTTTGTCTTAATTTATTTGGAAAGGAGGAGGAAGGAAAAAGTGTCTCAGTGTGTGTGTCAGCATCTGAGTCTAAGAAACTTCACATCTGAAGGTTTTCAGGTGCCTGTTTTTAGCCTAAGAAAATAAGTTCTTCTCTCCATCTTCTACACCCAAACCACCTCCCTCCTCACCACTGACCTCGTCCGTTAATCTGCTTTACACTTTCTAGGGCAATTTAATTTTTGACACAAGAGATTCTCAGCTACCAAACTCTGATATACACCTTTAGAAAAACATGACCCAGATTACACATTGCAGAAATTATATCATAGCCCTGCCTCCCAATGCAGCCTGTAACTCACTTCTCTTCAAAACATCCCCGAGCCATTGTGCTTGATTTGAAAATGCTGGTCACTCAGGGTGGAGTTTATGCCTGACACAGACCAGATAAACTCCAGTCATCATCTCACAATACTTTTTTTTTTTTTTAATTTAATCTTTAAAAGGACAGGCTGCTGGTTAACTGAGAGTCCCCTGTTTGATTGACAGTATCTGTCAGAGGCAATGAACTCCACTTGAACATCGCCTTTATGTTCCTGTGTAAAGTTGTTCAACTGTGACCCTTCCATCTGTTCCAGCTAATCTGAAAGTCATTTAGGCCCGCTTCTCCATTCATCCTAAACACAGCACATTCTCCTGTTAACACACATATGCAAAGTTGTCGGGCTGTCAGCTACGTAAGGGCTTTTTTTTCCCCCCTCTTTTTTTTTTCCCTGAACTCCCACAACATCTGTGTATACATTTCCCTGTAACAATTGTAATTTAAAAAAAATTATCAGAAACTAGCCCAAATCTCACTAATTATTTTAATGAATGTGGCAGTAAATCTCACAGCATCACTTCAGAAAATATTCAAAAGACTTCTTTAATGAGGTAGCTGACTCGAGTGCATGTGCAAACCTCCATATTTTAAAGACTGAAATAAATGATTGCCTTGAAGAGGGTGTAAGATCTTTACCAAAAAGTGTGTTTTAAGGTTTTCAAAGACTATTACTCATAAACAGCTGTTCAACTTCAAATATCTAAGATTATCATATCCTGTTTGATTTGCAATTTGAAATACGTACAAACTTATGAAAAAAAGCCTGGAAACTCTTAACAGTGTGATACTCTTAGTTAATTTGCTCTTTAAAATTCATCTTGCACCAGTTGGAAACTATTTCACTAACAATGTCAGTACAGTTAATTTTATCTTGAGAACAGTTAGTAAATCATCTGTTCCTTGCACACAAAGTTAACATTGACAATAAATTTGATTTTAAATTCAGGAGAATAAATGTTCATTTTGGTCCTGCTCAGATATTGGTGCAAAACTATGAAATACATCCAACAAAACTAAGAGAAACCAAATAAGTAATTTCTGACATGTCCAAGGAAATACCTAATCAATTTGTTATTGCCACAGAAGAAAATAATAATAGTATAAATTTCATCATCCGTGATTCATTTCTGGTACATCCACACACCAAAGCCTTTATAAAAGGCTGATTCACTAAAAAAAAAAAAAAAAAAAAGAATAGCATAATGCCATATCTTGTAAATGACTCTCAGAATAAAGAGAAAACTACTAAAACTTATGGAATATTAACAACATAACAGTTCGTGGGGGAAAAAAACAGTATGGGAATTTTTATGGAATTCATTGTGCCTCTAAAGGTGACCAGGATTACATGCTGTACACACTCACACTATGTCTCAAATATTTATTGTATGGAATGTGTACATCGGGTAGAATCTTGACTTCTTGGTAAATGTTAGCACAAAATGAGTGACACTTGTAGCAAACCTTTGTTCTCGGGACTGATTTCTCTGACAGAAGTTATACAGAAGAATAGAATCAGGAAAAAGAAGATAAACAAAACCAACAGAAAACAGCCCCAAATCTCCCCAGCCTACTGTTCAGCTCTGTCATAGAGAAGTAAAGGAACTAGACTTCCTATTCATGTATTACCCACTCCAGTTGTCATGCAAGCTTTTTGGCCTTTCTCATCCTACTTGAATGGTGGTAAAGTAATAAAGGCAATGGGATGAACTTCTCTTTTTTTTTTCCTCTTTCTTTTTTTTTTTTCCCCACTCATAAAAAAAAAAAGAAGTGCTTCTGATTCCTCTTATGATGTGACGGAGGCTCAACAGCGAAGATCTGCCAGCCTCACATTGAAGACTCAATAGTACAAGTACAAGATTGTAATTCGTGCTATGATTTTTATTTATTTTTTGTAAGAAATATACATTGAGTTTACATAAATTGTCAACAATAACTAAAATAATCCTTATCTGCCCATATGCTTTCTTACTGTTTTCACAGGAAAACCACTTGTTAAACCTGTATGCAATAAAATACATCAAAGTTGCAGAGTTAATTGCAAAATAATTGCTTAAAAATGCATGTCTGTCTTTTCACTTATAGTCTCTGCTGAAAATACAGAGTTTCTCTATGTACTTTCATCAGCATCTGTCGTGGTGGTTTTTTGGTTGATGAATCCAGCCTTCATTTGCTGTAAATACCATCAATGAAGAAGCTCTGACAGTGCTCTCCAGTGCTTCTGGCTCTAAAAACTTGGTGTAGAGACTCTCCTGTCACTCTTCATATCTTCTTGCATTACTGGTGCTCAAATTAATGTTTTAAGGGTCTAACAGTACAAACTTTCTAATTAACACAGAAAGGCCTCATTAATAATATGGTTAAAAATAGCTTACCTGTATCTACCTCTCCTCTTTGCCATGAAAATCATATTGGAGTGCAAGGATAGGTTCTGAGTGCTTCCTGAGCTTTTACTTTATCATCTGGGAATCACTTTCCTTTTACTTTTGATAAGGGAAAAGTAAAATGAATTTGCCACGACATATACATGAATTTGCACAGAGAAGAAAAAATCACAAAGAAGGAATTATATTTCTTTAGAGATGGAAGAGAAGGTTGATTTTCATGAATAAGAGAGCTATGCATAATTAAAAGACCTCAAGGGAGAATCAGGTCTTTGCGTGTTTTTCCAAAATCTCAGAAGAACAGAAAAAAACCCAAAACAACTACCATAGCACAGTGAGAGAGAAGTTATGACAAAAGTGATATTGTACGTCCAATAGGGCTGCAAAAAACAAACAGTATCCAAGATTCACTGGTTTAGGTCAAGCTTGAACTTCTTGAGTAGTCATACCAGTTGTTTTTTCCAAATATCAACACTTTGCAGGAATACGTAAGGAAATTGCTAGTACATTGAGTCTGAAAGAAAAATTCATGGATCTACAACCCCAGGGAAGACGTCCTTAAGGGGAGTTCATAGGGAAATAAAAAGGAGAAAACACAGAGGTTCAAGCTGATAATAAATCTCACTTGCAGACATATGTTTTGCTTTTCTTTGACAGTAGCACTCCTCAGAGAGCCCAATATGTTTATGGTCCCTTTTTCTTAATATGGGACTTTATAACACAGTTTAGGAAAAGAGCAACGTTATTGTAGGCAGTACAAGCAACACAACTTGTTTGCCATCTAGAGATAGACCTTGGCCAAAGATTTGGCTGAGATTTCTGCAGACAGTGATTATCTCTAAAGACTTTAGAGTCTTTAAATATTTATGGAAAGTACTGGGCTGAAAAACTTAACAGATGAAGCCTTGTCCTTCTTGCTGCTACCTTGCTTGGTATACTTGGGTCTGCTGATATCATACAGAGATGCACAATATGCCAAACACGAAAATAAGTACGTGCCTGTACATGCTTTTATGCAGATTCCTCTCCTGGAAGAGGAAGATCTGCAGTCAATTATCAACCATTTGCTGGTAAATAAATGTGGGGATCACACTGGCTCTGTGGCAGTGAGGCTGAAGAGGGATGAAAATGGACAGCCTCACTCACCATAGAGAGGATGGAGCCATGCAAAGACCGGGAAAACCAATCCAGCAAATTACGAGTCCCAGTCGGTCAGTGAAGTCTTCACTGTGTACCCTCTCTCTAAGTTAAAATGTCTGGGGTAAAGACATTTTAATTCACCTAATCTATCCAAAAAACTTGTTAGTTACTTAACCTGGATTCCAAGAGACCACATTTTGTCTTGGGCAGTCTGCTGTGTGTCGTTCAGCACAAAGGTGTGCTGAGCGGAGGCCAGAGAGTCCTTAAAAACTCTACGGAGAAATAGGGCAACTTAGAGTAAATCCCCATTCCCTCTGCTTCTTCTGGTAACCTGCTAAACAAAGCAGCTTTCCTTGCTACTTTTAGTCAGATCACATTTCTAATGCCAGAGCTTCCCCCCAATGCCAATTGCTCCCCCCTGTTTTCACTATTTGCACCACCCAAAGGTTTTCTTCCATCACAGTGAAAGCTATTTGCTTTATTTTCTAGAAGAAAATACGCAGTTACTTCGTGAATCTGACTTTTTTTTGCAAACTTAAAAAAAAAAGGCCAGAAGCCCATAATTCTTTAGCAACTGAATATTACCATGAATATTGCGAGGGGTTTCTAGTTTTTGGCTATTTCTCTGGGTCAGAAGATGAGTACTGAACACCATTTACCTCCTAAGGTGCAAATCACTGTTTGGCTTCTTTCATTGTTCAGTTTGTATCAAATCTTTGCCCAGTCCTCACTGTGGAAAAAAAAGATTATTTTTAATTAATTTCCCAAACCCTTCTACTTCATAATGTTACCTCTAGATCTGAAACCAGAAATGATCAAATCATAAGAAAATCTATTTTCTTATAAAAAAGAAATTTAAGCATTACTGTGTCATCTACTCTGTACACTCAATTATGAAAATTGGATACTACCTTCAAAAATAGATATCTTTTTTAAATGTATGAATTCTTATCATTTGCCTTTTCATCTTTTCCCTTAAAAGCCACCTTCAATAAATCTTTTCAAGATTTATTTCACATTCAAGAGAGCAAAAAGATTACATTTCAATGAAAAAAGTAAGAAGGCAGCACGTTCTTTCTAAGTGTATGACTAAAAAAGCTGGGGACTAAAAAAACAAGAATTAAAAAATATAGATTTCTGAGCTGACACTATGGAGCTTGAAAAGTCATTTAATCCATTCTCTTGCCTCAGAGCTCAATGTGGCAACCAGTGGAAGGAGGTAAAATCATAGAGCTCTTTGCATGATCCTGCCATACCTGCAACAGGAAAGATTTTACTATTGACCAATGTCTGTCTTTAACAACTAATTCTACACATCAGAAGTTTTAGAAATAGAAGCCTGAAATGCTTATCCACTGAGAAGGAGAAACCAGAAAGCGGGTTCTTCATTTTTGTTGTTGATTATTTCATTTTTTAAAGTCGCAACAGTCACATCACCAGAGTGTTACCTGTGACCCACAAGGTAATTACAAAAAACCGCTGGTGTTTTCCCATGCCCAGATTTAGGCATAATCTTGGCAGTATGAATTGCCACTGACGCTCTTTTTAATCTAATCATCTCAGGAACTGCTTGCATCTCATCTGTAACAAACACTACAAATGCCCCTGATAAGGAACAGCTGTGTTTGCCTTAATTTTTTTTTTTTTTTAAAGAAATTGGTTCAATCTAAAAAAAGAACTGAAAATAAAGAACATCTCTTGTCAAATTTTGCCTGCCTACTTACAGAAACCATCCCGTTCTGCCACACAGCAGAATTTTTGCTATGTATAAACTGAGCTCCAGGACACTCCCCCAAATTGTTGAACAGTGAGACAAAATATTTATTCTTATTATTCATTTGAAAACAAAACTGGCACTGTAGGAAAGTTATGGTTTGAATACAATGACACCACACTAACAACTGCAGTGCATATCTGGCAAAAAGACATTTTGAGGCACAAAGAAAGCTCTTAAATAAAGACATGGATGTACATGCGCCAGAGACTATGGAAATAATTATTCTACCCAAAAACGTTTAATCTAAAATCCCAAATTCAATTTGTTTAAAAAACTCTATTTGTCACTTCAGGAGTGCTGAGGTGCAAAAGAAATGTGGGTGGAAGGGAATAATCTATAGGGCAAGCAGAACTGATTGAAGGATCTCAAAACAAATAATACTGAAAGCCAAGGAAGTTGCAAGAGTGACTGAAATGGGATGTGGGAATATTAGATGCATTAACTCATATACACCACAATCAGTCAATACCATCATCAATGTCCTTCCTATTTAAACTTTTCAGGTGTTTTTTTTTTTTACATATGACAGATTATTTACAATGACTTTTAAGATATTTGAGAACTTGGAAAAACAGATACTAGATGAAGTACAAGCATGAATTAATTGTATTACTATACTGCAAAACTTCAAATATCCTATACCAATCATTTTTATTGTAGGTCTGCTTTAAAACCTACATTGGATCTTTTATTTGACTTTCAAAATTAAAGCTTTCTAGTGTATTCAAGCCATTTTTCATCTTTTATCTTGGCTTCCAGAGAGATTGTGGGGGGTTTTTTTAAGAAATCTGATATTCTTACACAATTAGATGACTCCAGGAGCTGTGGCACTGACAAAAACCACTACTTCCAAAAAATCATCCAGTCCATGAGAACAGCCGGTTATCCCGTGTAATAACTGGTAACACTATCTGTCTCACTTGCATAACTTGAGCATAAGTATTTTTAAGCTCCAAGCGTCTGTTTTAAAACCTAAAATGTAAATTAGAGCTGGGATCTACAGAGACAGAAGTTTGCTTACTGTGGAAAACTTGATAAAAGAAATGAGACAAATAATGAAGATGTGAGGAAAACGGCCGTAGTGCTCTACTCACTCTTGAGCTTCACTCCCAGGACTGTTTGCCATTGCTCCTGTGAGGACCACTCATTGCATTCATTGCCTGTGCAAACACTGAGCCAACTTCCTGCCCCCTAGCACAGTGCAGAATCTCTCTGGGAAGCACCACTTGTTCAGGGAGAAGAGATTTGTTTCTGGAGCTGGAAAAAACAGGGCGAAGGGCAGAACTGGTAAGATGCAAAGATGCTCAGGGTAGAGCTTATATGTAGGAGGCAAATTTGGTAGAAAACCCGAATTCCAACAAAGGAACATCTTTACGAAAAACATATTTACACCTCTCTTCCTCAGGGACATCCTCACTGCAGCCTAATGGGAGCCCATCCAATGGGTTTTGGGAGCCTGTTAAATGGGTCTTGGTTTTCTTACGAAGCCCTATGACTCTTCACTTGTAAGACCTCAATTTTCCAAGGATTCACCCAAGGGCCCTCTGTTCTTTCACACAGGTTAAATAATGAATTCTCCTACTAATTCTTTGACATTGTTACATAGATTTATTACTACCTTTTACCAGTCAAGCAGCCAAGTGGTCTGCAGCTGTCTGTAATCATTCTCTTCTCTATTACGGGAAGCTGTGATAGAATATCTGAACAAGAAACTAAATCCTTCTGGTACTTCCTTTTAGAAGTTTAATTATCATAACTAATAATCAGAATTGATTTTGGAAGCATGTTTGCCCAAGGAACTCCACACATACAAACAGCACAGCCAGATCACAACCAGTTTACAGCTGCCCAAGTGTCTGTTGCTATTTGAAAGCTCCAGTTTTGGTTATTTTTGCATTACTTATCCGATTACTGCAATGAGATGAGGTCTCCACTGCTCAACACAAAAAGCCTCAATTAAAAGGAAAATGGAACAGAGGACTACTGGGGAAAAAACACCAAACAACCACAAGTGCTGTTTTCATCTCACATTTTCATGCAGCACCCAGCAATAACAGGTATCTGAACTGTAGTACACCTATACAGCAGCAGCAGGAGGGTCTCAGAATCACAGCCCAGACCCAGAACTTAGTCAGGTTTTGAGCTGAACTTTCTCCTTTATGATTTTTCAATTAAAAAAAAAAAAGTGCAGGCTGCCTAGCCTGGTGTCAATTACCACCCCCACCCCCAAAGAAAAATCTATTTTGTAAAGCTCCATTTAACTTATTTTCTCAGAGCTATGTAGCTCAGAGCAGTCATTTCAAGGACTTCTCCAGGGGGAAGCAGCCAGCCAGGTTCTCTGACACTGGTGCTGGGTGGCAAGGCAGAGCAGACATGCACCAGGGTGGGAAACATTGAACTTCATCCTCAACAAGTATCAAAAGGCGACTTCATTAAACCTAAAGATTTTTTGCAGTGAGGTAACAGCTTATAGTGTATTGCAAAGAGATATGAGAAAGGGCAGATTTTTCTTATCTTTTGTTATTGGAATTGACCCTCAGGGTCCTTAGGCCTTGGTGAGAGCTTAAGCAAGCTTAGATCAAGGAAGGATTTTGAAATTGAATTTATTCAGATTAGCAAAACCTTCCATGAGAGGATTTACTCTCAACAAGCTGTTGCCAACTCAGAGCTTTGAAAGCCCAGCACATTTTACTGATTTACAATCAACTTTTTTTTTTTTTAAACCCAAGACTTGCCTCATTAAAATGTTTGCCATCAACATTCACACAGTATCAAAGATTCTCTGCCAAATGTTTATTTATGGGTACTTTCCTTGCTTGTTCAGATCATTTTCATTCAGATGACGTTTCAGGGTCTTAGGGAAAAAAAAAATATTGCAAATAATGATATAGAAGAGGAATGTGTGTGGGAGGAATGCACTTGCAGTAATGAAAAAGTGCTCTATTACAATGAAAGCCACTTCTCAGTCTCTACTTCATTTCATAATAAGAACATGACCTCACATAAAAATTAATTTTCCCTCTGGCACTTCACATATTTATTTCAGCATTTCTGTCTCTAAAAAAGTGAGATATACATTCCTATTTCTGCACTGCAGACCTGTGATGCACACAGAGCTCTCAGTCCCAGTTGTTTTATTTCAGCAGGAAGCAGTTTTACAAGTGAAATCCAAGCCCTGCTCAAATCACTCAGCATTTTGACAGCCACTTCATGGGGTCAGGATTTTAAACTCATAGCTCCAAAATCAAATTTTCATGGTTGAAATTCGTTATATGCTCGCACTGGAAACTACGTCTTTAGGCAGAGGAAGACGGTGCAGCAGGGAATGATTTGCTCAGAGACTTTCTTGGAGGGCTTCTGCCAACTCAGGAGCCACATTGCCAACGTGTAGTGGATAAATGCCTATAACAGCAGAAAAGAGGTTTGTGCCTAATGACTCTGCGGTGTTTCAGAGACCTGCATCACAGCTACAAACTCCACATGGACTTTGTGCAAATTCTTACCTTGTTCAGTCTGGCGGAAACACGAAGGATGACGATGACGACCAGGAGGAAAGCGCGGGTTGGAAATCCACCCTTCTCTGGGGAGGGGCTGAGGATACAACCTATTTTTGTGCCTCAGACAATGATTGAACTGCAACAGTCTACCTCACTCAACGTGGGCTAAACAGTAGATTTATTTTTTTGAATTAAAGAGTAAACCATTTGTTGCAGCTCCTCAATCTTATGATTTCTTTCTTGGTTGAACTCCAGAAATGTTCTTTGTGTTTCTAATTCTAATTGTGAAAATCTAACAGGGAAAAACTAAAAATTTATTAATGCTCCAATGGTATGTTAATATAAGATGAAATGATGCAAGGAACTAAACACTGCAGCACTTGCTAAGAGTTATTACACCGAGTCAATTCAGGAACTGTTTTACACAGGTTTAATTTCCTCAGCACATACAAATTTCTTTGCATATATCGGTGCTTATTTTATTTCTCCAGCTAAATCTCTTTTCCTCAACTCAGAGCTCTATGGTACTTCAGGATAAAAAGAAAAAATAAATTGTAGGTCTGTACTTTTCTTACTGTGGAAGATTTTGCACAGTATTTATCCCAAATAGTATCTCAGTTTTGAAAAACTAACAAGCATAATTTTTTAAAACCTCCTCAGAAAAATCCTCCCATTTCAATCTGTAAAATGTTTTCACATCTTTGAAGTGTCTTGGGGCTTTTTTAATTGATAAATGTGAAATATATTTATCAAGGAACATTTCTATAATGCTCAAAACTTGCAGAAAATTTTGTAATAGTTTTATTTACTAATCCATTGTTTTCATGTATTTCTAATTCCGATTGAATTTTGTTCCTTTGAAATAAAGAATGAACTATTAAGTTTTATCAAATAAGTACTAAAGATCTAGATAACATTTTTTTAAAATAGGAGCTGTTGACAGAAACTACTCCAAAGGGTTTAGAAGTCAAATCTTACCTACAGCTCCCTTATATCTGGGCTGGTAAAGGCACCTGTGAACTAAAACAATCAATAAGATGAGATCTCAGCCTCTGCATCACTGGTGTCTGCAACAGTCCTGTTGCCAAAGAATTTTCTTGTTGTGATTGAAAAGCAAGTAAAAGTTCAATTAAAAAAAAGCATATAAATTTTCTCTGCATTACTGACTAAACTGTAATTTTTGAAATTAACAAAACCAAGTTTTCCCAGCAGACAAACAGGATTTTTTTTTTTAATAGATGTATTTCACACTAACAACAATTTCTGAAAGTAATCATCTTCACTGTTGCATGATGTGTGCTGAGAATCTGCTTAAGGTACATGGGATTCCCCTTTGCCCTCTGCCAAAGTGTGCACACGCATATGTTATCAGAGCCAGGTTTGGTAACTCTTGCAAATTCTAATTTTGTATACTTGCCTAACTCTAAGCCCATTGTACGTGGTATTAGGCCCGTTTCTTGTCAGAAAGATTACTGTTGTATGTATACTATCTTAAATGGTCTTTTTGTGACCTTGCTCTGCACCCTGAAACAAATGAAGCAGGTTTTTGGTGGAGTTTTGTTGTGGGTTTGGTTTTTTTTTACCCTTGATGGGCGTACTGGGAGTGGGGGGGAGGAAAAAAAAAATCATCATTACACATGCGGTGCACCAAGGCACACAGACTTCCTTGTGACCGTATTTAAAGAAGCGGGCACAAAGAAATAGTCATTGCAGCTACAATAGGGGAAATCTAGTATGCATTTCCAAGGAATCACATTTTGGGGAGAATTACAGAATAATTACACATATGCTTAGATCATGAGCATTCAATGAAGCGGACAATATTTTGAGGATTTAAGATGTTGGTGTTGTGGTCGTCTCTAAGAAACCAGGATAATTCAGACATTCAAATGCAAAAACGCACCATTTGGAGAGTGTAATGCGGTCTGTTCTGGTCAGTGTTACAAATTCGGAAAGGATTCCCCGGCTGCAGACATTAGCCACTTAATACTTAAATCTGTTTCCAAATGTAAAGCATACAACAAAAGTCTTCTGCATTAATGAAATGTATCCTAACACCAGTGTAGTGACACATTTCATTAACGTGTCACGTTACAGATATAAAATATAATTACAACAGATATGCCTGTCCTGCAGCTTGGTAAAACCCAGGGATGAAATATTGTTTAACTAACTATGCAATAAACCTCCATCTCAGTCTCATAATTTTCTAGCTGTAGACTGAGCTAATTTCTTGCTAACATGCTGAATTTCTCAGCCTTGCAGCTACACTCACTGGTGGCTCAGCCACGTTGATTTGATTTGATTTCTCTGATACAACAAAAATATCAGGCCAGGATAATTGTCAGCTGCTAACTAATTGTTAGGAAGTGCCAGCAGATGAGTACAAATATCTTTTGGTTTTTCCCTACCAGCTTCACAATGTAAACCATTGCCACTTGGGCGGGCTATGTTTTTAAATACAGGGAGATGCTACCACATATAAATTTAAGAAACTTCACATTGTTTTGTCTCATACTTCATAAAAGCAAAGCCACTGAGACACTGAGTACAGCAGAGCACCAGCATCTATCTCTTTCCACCTTCTACTTTCTTCAAGTATATTTCAATACTCTTTAAAACACGAGAAAGGTTTTGCTTCCCTGCATCTGGTCTCATTATAAGTGAGAGCAAAAGAACAGCATAATCAGTATGCAAACGAGTATTATAGCTTTACTCATGTGACCCAGGGTATTCTACAGTCATCAAAGGAAGAAGAAACATTTTATTATTATTATTCTTATTGTATCTAAATTATGCTACAGCCTTTACAAATCAGTAAAACAGTGGCTGGAGCCTTAAAACTTCTCCTCAGCTGAATGTGCTGCAGTGTTTATGGGGCATCTAAGACACTGTCACTGCTGATTCTGCGAACATTTACTTCTGGGAAGTCTTGATACAGCTCTTGTTTATGGCAAGAACAGCCTTCAGACTGGGGCACAGCAGCTCTAGAAAGCCAAGGGATGATTTTCCATGGATGATTTTCCCGTTCTGTCACTCCTGTTACGGAGGTAGCAGTAAGTCGGCTCAGTGTTTGAAGGCTGTCTCCACAAAATGCTGCCTAAGCAGAATAGTTACATCCCTTCAGCTCTGTCCAGGCAATATAAAGAATTTGAGACAATTCTACTAGTTCTTCTCCCTTCTCCCAAATCACAACAGCGACCTAAAATAATAAGCTCTTTTCCAAGCAATTAGGATGGAGTTCCCCTCGTTTATATTGTGGTTCAGTTAGCCTCTCTGGTAGCATTTGACTGTGGGCTTTAGACTTCTTCTGTAGCACTGAGGTTTACAATTTTTCTTCAAATTTATCTAATTAAATTCATGAAAGTAAAGTAAATTAAATTCATTAAATGTATTAAACAAAAAAAAAAATCCACAGACCTGTCTTACAGTCTAAGTCACAGGATTTTAGCACCTGAAGACTCTGCTAAAAATCTCCTATTTGGATCATTCTAGGCTTGAGGGGGTTTAATGCTTTTCAGTGGACTTTTTATATCTTTGAATTTCCTGGGAGAAGAAAAGAAATTAATAGACCTCACAAAGCTCTTAAGAAAACAGCAAAGAACAAAACAAACTAACAAAACAACAGAAAAGAGAACCCAAAACTTTATGTTTCTCAGACACTGCTGATGTAATTCTGCCTATCAGGAGATAAAGGACTGCTCAAGTCACTTGGCAGCAGTGAACCATCTTCTTTGCAATTTTGTTTCCTTTTCCTTTCTTTTTGTGTATTACCCCTGTACTTCATAAAAGTCCAAAACTTCAAAGACAACAAAGCTGATAATCAACAGGTTTCTGCTGTGTGCAAAAGTATGGAATTGTCAACATGTAAAGTTTATTTTACATCCCATTCTTGTTCCAAATTGCTGAAATAAGTAAGGAATAATTATAATCATGAATAATAAAACAATAATAATTAAAAAATCAACATCCCATGCACCATCAGGTTCATATGAGCTGTGAAATTCAAGTGGAGGTCACAAAATACAAACGTGTGATTAATATATGTAAAGGTAAGCAATTCACCTGATGTTTTAAGCTGCAGAAATTGTAAAGGCCCTTAAAAATAATTAACAATTATCTTTCTATAATAGAAAGCACAGAAAAACATGGTCTAGTATACATTCAGTCCTTGCTACGAAAAAGAAATAAATAGAAGGGAATTTACTAACTAAAATAGGGAAAAAAGTCTACTTCATAACTGAAAGAAATTGATAAACATACAGTTACATCTGTAGTGTTCTATTAAATGGGGATATAAATCAGGCAGAATTCACCCCACATAAATATTTGGATTGAAAAGGTTTCTGCTTTGAATGTGGGAAGCAGAGCAGACATTTTCACTAGTAAAGAGCAACTTACCAGTGCTGTCATTCCCCACTGACCAGCTTATGCCAGAGATTTCACTGATACACCATCCTAGAAGATGGACTAATTTTTCCCAGAAAATTTCTATTTTTCCCTCTAAAATGTAAAGCCAAAGCACTTTTCTCAATGTATATATTTTTAATTTGGCTGTGTTTTGCTGGCAGCGTCGCTTCACATTCCTGTTGATTTAGAATGACTGTGTTGCTTAAGTCTCTCTATGTGTCAGCTTGTACAGGCAGCTCATAGTTCTTAAGAACTCATAGTAACTCAAGAGAGAATTATGAGTTAATTACTTTAAAAAGAATACTTGAATATCCTTGTAGTCATGTCACATTGTCACCCACCACAGTCCAATTGTTTATTTTTTTATGTACTTTACTACTTTACGATGACTTGTGAGCAACACTGTTGCATAGATGTTACCAGAGAGCTGAGGAAGATCAATAAAAATCCTAATTACTGGGACACTGCATAGTTTAGGGAGACATAAGGTGGGGTTTTTTAACGTATGTCTTATCAATTCAAGCTCCCCTGTTTTAGCAGTGACTGAACAAACTTTTTGTTCCCTCCTGTTCATTGTCTTTGTGGAGTCATATCTCAGCCTGGTTCGTTATCCTTACAGCTCAAAATCCAGCGTGGGATGAATCCCTGCTTGCTGCTCTCACTGTAGTGGGAGGATGAGCAAGGGAAAGGTGGTGGGTCACTCTCCATTCACACCATACAGCACCTGGAGCTGTTGTATTCCAACACATTTCATTCTGAAAGGCCAAACCCACAACCTTCCTGAGCACCAAGTATTCGTTGTAATCACATCAAACGTGCTAGATATCAAACAGTCATGGCTTTACAGCAAACATTTACAAAGTACTTCTGGAATTGTTCCCACATGTTGATCCTAGAAATCTTCCTTTGCCCCCAATAAGCCCAATAAGAAGCGATCCCAAGCAAATGCACAAGACAGAGGTAAATCTGATTATATTAGCCTAAGTAGAAACAGCAATCACTTAAGTCTGAAGGGATAGTATTAAATCCTTTCTGTAGTATCTGCACACTTTGAAGTAAAAGCTCCACAAGTAGTGGGGGGATATACAATCATCTGTAAAACCTCACTCTTCCTACTGTGCCTAATAGTATTTTGGTGACATTATTATTAGTACATCACAATAATAGCTGTCTGGGCAGTTTGTGTTTTACATTAGCATTTTTTTGCAGTGTGCTGAAAGCTTATGGAAAGGGAATAAACAGTACATGAATCAAGGCTCAGCTGTCAGACTACAGGAATGAATATGGGAGTCTGGTTTAATTACATTTTCACAGAGAGTAAAACTGCTATGCAATTTTGTAGCTCAAGTCTTCCCTTAGGAGGCAACTGTTAGGTCCTGCAATGCTTTTGCTCATGCTGGCTTTATGCTTTAGTAGCTGCTGACTTGAGTGAAGTCGCTCCTGATGGGCACCAGCATAGCAGCATAGGCAGCCAACTCCATTCCTTCCAGCCTCAACTGGAAGTGCTCCATGGGAAGAAACACACAGTTGTCTACCAGCAAACAGAGTAGTGGTCTCTGCCTCGTAATTGCTGGGTCTGTGGGCCTTACAGAAGACAGATGCCACTTCTTCCTCTTACTCAGACCAGTCCATCCTTTCAATCAACAGCTAAAAGAATTTCTCTGTTCAATAACAAACTGATCAACTAAACAAAATTTCTGCTAGGAATGCCCAGTGTTTGTTGTTCAACCCATTAAGTTGATGGGACTGTTCAAGTGAGTACTCTTGAGCAGCAGTTACAGCATCAGCTGGAACTTCAAAACAGAATCATTGCACCTACAGACTCCCCAGCATAAACCTACGTGCATTATTTTAACTGAGGTTTCTCATAGTTGAAAGACATATTAAACATTAAATGTGTAGAAGAGATCAGTAGTTAGCAAAGAAAAAATGTAACACATTCTAAAAGAGATTTATTGAGGTCTTAATTCGTCTTGGCCATCAGACACAAAAAAGTCTGATGGCTTGAGAAAGTGTATTTGTTTTATCATATCCCACTGGCAAACAAGACTCTGTGGGTTTTATTGTGCCTTCAACATTCTCCATATAAATAGACAGGAAAGCTCTCCCAGCCTGGCTCAGTTTACTCAACGTGTCAGCCAGCCAGGATATATATTCACTAAGTAAAAAAGCAATGTACTCGTTTCACAGGGAAGGGCAAAGGCAACTGATAGAGTCATCATCACCTCTGTGTCAGCGATCAGGAAAGAAATATAACTTCGGATACAAGAAGTCTGAAGTTCCCTAAGTTCCCTCAGAAACATCCTGTTAATTATTATGGGTTCAGGTCATGGCCACATCTGTCTAGCACATGAAATCAACATTTTAAAGTAAAGGATGTCATATGCATCCTAACCCACCTGCCTTTTTGTTAGGATGCTGTTTGCAAATAGTCCATGTAATGTATTGGAAAAAATGTAACTTAGAAACATCTGGAGTTACATCTCGGCCTGACACTTACCAACACAGCCCTAAATTCATTCAAATTGCCTGAAGATAGAATCATAGAATGGTTTGGGCTGGAAAGGACCTTTAAAATCATCTAGCTTAACCTCCAAGATGAGCAACATCTAGCCTTGTAAATGTTTGTGTGCCTTCCTAATACCCAAGGCCTTAAACATTGTATTCACATTTAATCCCATACCTTGAAATGTAATAAACCACTACTGAGATGCAAACAGACAAACAGTTAAAACAGGAGAAACCTGTATGACTTCTGGTTTGTTATAAACATGTAACTAATAAAGAACCCAAAACATACAATACAAATTTCTCCACAAGACCATCTTGCTGCGGAATAAAGGACACTGAAACGCTCCGTAATTTGGCTGGCTTTTCACGCTTTCTCTATTCTTCTGGTGAAATCTTAAGCCATGAAATTTCTTTTTTGTTAACGCAAAGACATGGTAATGTCAAGCATTCATGACCATAAGCATGGAAAATTGATGAAATTACAGTGTGTTCAGGAAAATAATACGGTGATGACAGAAAGAATCTCTGCTTCTATCTGTGTCCTGGTGGCAGCTTTTTGAACAGGTGAACATTTTTTCCTCCCTCTGTGCAAAACATCTCTTTGCACGAATACATCAAAAAGATGCCCAGGGAGAAAGGTCAAAGGAAAATAGTCACACAAGTAATTAAGATATGAAGAGACAGTGTATTAGGTTCATTAATGATTTCCACTGTCTTATTCAGTCAAGGCGCACCTTTCAACCTGACCCAAGGCCCTACAAAAATGGAAAACAACGGAGCCGGGCTTATTGCTGCCAAAAAATCAGGAAAGTCAGAGTATGGATAACAAGGTAACCCTCTTCCAGAGCTCCCCACAATATCAGGAAAGGCCATCTGGAAGCCTCACAACCCGTGGTCCCCATCCCTAGTGGGTCCCAGCTTTGGTCCTACTGCTGCAGTGGGGTCTTCACATGCATTGCTCCGACATAGTGGCCAGGTGAATAAATAGATAAGTAAATACACAGACCCCAAAGGTTGTACATAACAGCACCTTGGACAATTCTTGAAAGAACAAAGAATTGATTGAAAAAATAACTATATTAAGAATTCCATCAGTAAAATTAAAGGATAAAATTAAAACGGGAAAACAAGGCGATAAAACAAGTTAAATGAAAAAAAAAAAAAGGCGGCAAACTGGAGAGAATAAATACAGGTGAACACCCTACTATAAGAGCCTGCCAAGATCAGCTCAGATTGGGGTGAGCACTTGCCTTAGTGCCCAGTCCCAGCTCTCCTATGAACAGTTCTTCCCCACAAAGAGTGTACCCTTCATTTGTGTGTGCGTATGTCTGTCTGTGCGCTCTCCCTGGGGGCAGATGCTTCTCTGATAAAGAGCACAGCCCACAAGCTCTGTCACCTTCTGACCTGTTTTCAACATAGACCAGCGATCTAGAGAACTTGGTCATAAATAGAAATACAACCCCTTCAGGGATGGGGCTGCTTTGCTGGAAAGATACCCACCATACTAACTTCTACATACTTACATAGGCAGGATCTCCTCCTCCAAGGGTACTCAGGGAAAATCTGCTCTCTCCCATTTTCTTTCCATGAAGCGCACACCCTGGTTTTAAAGGAACAGCTCCAAAGAATCACTATG
This sequence comes from Cephalopterus ornatus, assembly GCA_013396775.1. Classification (NCBI taxonomy): domain Eukaryota; kingdom Metazoa; phylum Chordata; class Aves; order Passeriformes; family Cotingidae; genus Cephalopterus; species Cephalopterus ornatus. The sequence goes on along the minus strand of VZRE01006216.1, from coordinate 505,752 downwards.
ATCATGCTGGAAATGTAAAATCAATCTGATATTAACACAGTCTCTTCTAATTCGAATTAATCAGGGCAGGAAATGCTTCCAGCTATTTCTTTGAAATCCTAGGAAAAATTTGTAGTTGTTTGTATGTAATATTAAAATCTTACATGAATTTCTAAATTTCATATTTTCTATAAAGGTCTCTTTTCTCCAGGCAGGCAGAAGGCACTTTTAGGTGTCTTATGTATGTATTTACCTTTCATGTGTCCTCTCTGTGCAACAGGTACATAAGAAGGAGTTATGCAGTTAGAGACTTCTCTCCCAGACCCTGGAAAGCTCAGCTGCAGCTACCAAAAACACAATCAAAGACAAATCTGCCACCATTTGTCTTCTCTTTAGGATCTGAAAGCAAGACTTTACGTCACTGGAGCTCGAGCCCATATTCATTAAGGTGAAAATAAACGCATGAATGAAATTCCCTGTGGGTTTAGTTGCTGCAGGCTGATGCAAACCTAAGATTCAGTTCTGTGTTAAGGCAGCACTTGGTTTGCCACAAGTTTGCTTCTTGTTCAGTCTGTGGGCAGAGACCCTGCAACAAAAGCTTCTATTCCCTGGCCCAGCTGTCATCTGCTCTCCAGAATCAGCCACCCGAGCCTGACACATCCCAACGTTTCCTCACTGGGGATACTTTCCTGAACTTCGCCAAGCAAACATGGGGTTCTTTTTCTGGCAGTTGCCATCATATTACTGCTCTTTTAAAATCAGAAAACCTTTCTGTTCTCTTTTTAATTAAAAGTCACCTCTTGATGGTTTTCTCCACAAATCTGAGGACCAGGGCTGTTTTCTCGAAGTCTGAAATTCATGTGTGTTCAGATGGCTCCAGGAGCAGGTACTACTCACATCTTAAGGTCTAACATGAACTACAGAGAAGCAGCATCACCCTTCCAGATTCCAAATCTTACACAACCTACTTCGACAAATTGAGAGTGAAGCTTTGCCCTGTAACACAGTCATGTGCTACCTCCCCCAGACCTTAAGTAGTTCCACAAAGCACAAGGCAAATGCTGGATAGGGACCTATCCTACCCTCCCAGCAGACAAACTAAAGGCAAGGCAAGCTGCACAAATGCTGCAGTAATTGCAAGTTATGTTTTACATCACCGATTTCTTCTTTAGCATCACTCTTTGTTGTGCTCATGCTCATGTTGCCCTCTCGTGGCTGCTCTCGTGAAGAAGCAGGCCCTACCTCAACCCACTTAGGATTGAGCAATTATAAATATATTCTTAGGACTTTAAGACTAGCTTTTTATCCCTAAGAGCGACCCATTATAGCAAGAGTTTTTATTCTGTTAATTCTATCAACATCCTTACGTATTTCACAGAACCATGGAAAGGTTTGGGTTGGAAGGGACCTTAAAGATCATGTAGTTCCAATCCCCCTGGCATGGGCAGGGACACCTTCCACTAGATCAGGTTGCTCCAAGTCCCATTCAGCCTGGCCTTGAACACTTTCAGGGATGGGGCATCCACAGCTTCTCTGGGCAACCTGTGCCAGCTTCTAATATAATTGAATATCTAATCCAAGTCCACCCTCCTTCATCCCAGAGCCATTTCCCCCTGTTCTATCACTCCATGTCCTTGCCCAAAGTCCCTCTCTGGCTCTCTTGTAGCCTTTTTAGGTACCAGAAGGGGCTCTAAGATCTCCCCAGAGCCCTCTCTTCTCCAAGCTGAGCAACCTCAACTCTCCCAGTCTGTCTTCATTACAGAGGCGCTTCAGCCTCTCCCGTATCTTTATGTAACTGCCAAGTCCTCATCACCATCAAGTCCAAAGGCACAGGAAGAAGCAGTGATGAGCAAGCTCCCTGCCCCAACACCCATGTCTAGCTTACAGCCTGCAGGCTGCTCTTCTCTGACCTCCAAACCTTCTGTCTGCTGCCTGCCCCACTTTTCTGAAGGGAAGAGGAGGAAGAGGGGAAGCTGAAGGCCAGATTCAGGCCATCACAGTCCTCACAAGACACTGTCCCCCCAGCAAAGACCAAGCAGCACCAAAGCACAACTTGCCTGCTGTGCTTGCAGCAAGCGAGGATTTTCCTCCCCATACTATGTGCTTTCAGAGCACCTCTCCCCTTCCCAATCTTCATCTGCTTCCTCACATCCACATCCACAGCACTGTCACCCTTACATTATATAGCACATTAAGCACATATATATATCATGTGGGTTTGCTTTGCTGCTCTATCTCAGCGTGAAAATTTCAAGGCTTCTCTTATGGAGTTTCCTTAAATCAATTCCAAACATGGGAAGACCCACAAAGTTCCTCTTTGCTGCCAGGGAAAGTGCCATCAGACTGGAGACCCTGCAGAAGTTAGAAGAACTTCTGATCTCTAAGGGTACCACCAGTAAATGCCCATAGCAGCCAGGGGTCCCGGGACTTTTTGTCAGGCAGTGACTGCCATTCTCCCTCGTCCCAGAAGTCATTCAAGCCCTCAAAGCCGTACAGCTTTCTCTCGTGCCCACTGATTTCACCAGCAATTAGCTGGCTTACTAAATACTCTAGAGATGAGCTTTAATCTCCTGGTGGTTCAGTGATTAAGGTAGAAAGTGTGAATAAGCTCTTATAATCAGGAAGTGTTGTGAGGAAGAACACTTAATATACATGAGGCATAGATACTGTATTCAGGAATAAAATAAACTTAGTTTCAGCAACAAAAGGAGCATCAGGATGTAGTGCTCAGGGGAAAAAAAAAAGTCAGTTTAATTTCTGAGGGGTTTTATTTCTTATTAAAAGCTGTTTAAGTTAATCAGCTTAATTAACAAGGAGACTGATAATTGCTATAAACTGACAGAGAGCCAGAAAAAGGAGCAGCCAAAGAAACATAACATTGTCAGAACCAGACAAAAACCACTCTCCATCTGTCTTGTGACCTGAGAATATATTGAAACTATTTTCCCCCAACTGTTTCTAGAGCAGATGCTGTTGCATTTCTCTCTATGAACACACAGAAAATAAACAGTGTTCACAAATAAGCACAATCCTCCTGTGCTGTATGACACTTAACAAGAAAGAAAATGCATATAGGAAACAGGTATGAAAGCACATTAATTTGCATTCCCATGAAAAACTAGTGGCAAAGAGAACTTTCATATAGTTGTTAAAGCAATAGTAAAGCTTCTACTTCTTAAGCCACTAGGTAGACATCATTTACAGTTTGATTCCACCATTACTTAAAAGACACAGAACATTAACTTGAGGAGTTTCCACTTCAAAATTCCTTTTAAATTATTTCTTCCGGTAAATTTTGTTATTTCTTAGAGTTCTCACTTCTGGAAATGCATGAGACAACACACGACAGATGCCTGTGGACAGTAAATGGAATGAAGTCTCTTTGGTCCAGGAGGATGGAAGAAGAATTAGAAAGTGTCTCGATTCTTTCCAGTTTGTTTCAAAGCAGTTGACAATTTTTTTGTGGGGGGAAATTCATCTTGTTAATTGGCAAGGACATGACGTATTCAAATGCTCAGAATCACAACTCTGTTGGCTTTATCCAAACTCATTGGGAGATAAAAGAAAACTTGTAGCAACCACTCCCTAGAAAAAAAGCTTTCCTTTTTGATACTGAGCTGTTACTCCGTGAGCTGATGGATGTTTTTCCTCATGGATTACTATTTAAAACCTGAATTAAATATACACCAAGAGCAACAAGCTGGAGGAGGAGCATATTGCAGAACCAAGGGCCACCAGCAGCAAAAAAGCAACAGTAACCATGGAGTCCCTTGGTGAGCATTTAGAAAGGGTCCGAATGAGAACTCCATCCTAAGAAACCACTCGAAGTAGAGATATGGTCTTTCCACTTTTCTTAACCATGAGAAGAAAATTGGTGAGTTTAGAGTAAGCATGTGGATGTCTTTAATATCTCAGAGCATCATCATCATCATGGCAGAATTATTTTCTCCACTCCTGCCAAAACATATGAAATCTGATCTCATAATCTGAAGCAGTCAGTGGTGGATGAAGCACTGGAGTGTTCATAACATACATAGGCCAGCTCTCAAACAATGCATTTCATTGATGGGCAGTGGAAGCGGGATTTTGTTTCAGAAGCCAAATCCTCCCCCACAAGAGGAAACATTCCTTTCTCACATGTTTTGGCAGAAGTTATTGCGCAGAACACTGCTCAGAAACTGGGCAAAGCCTGTAGAGTCATGAGGACTGAGAACCACCTTGAGCTTTTTTGTCCCTTTCTCTACATTAAGTCATCTGTGGTTGACAGAACTTTGTAACACTCCCTTTGATTTTGATTTAAAACTGTCCTCAAAAAAACAATTTAGATCTGTTATGACCGAGCCTTGGAATACAGTAGTCACTCCCAGCAACTCTGCAGCAGTTTCAGTTGAACTATAGCAAAAACAATTTGTCACAGCAACAGCTGAAACAAGATGTGTCAGCAAGATGAATGTCTTGTTCATCCACACCACCATGCTGATCAGGACTGGTGTGGGGGGGAAAAATCATTCCACTTCCAGCATGTGTTAGGCAAGAAGAAATAATAGTAATTTCATTTCAGTAAAGATGGATAAATGTCTGTATCTTATCAGGTTTCTTAGAATAATCCCTGACTAAGTAGAGCATAAAACTCCTGAACCAAGTCAAGTCTACTCATTCATATTCTCAAGAGCATTAAATACTATCCAAGCAGATGTTATCCCAACATCCAAAAATCTCCGTTGGGGTGGTTACCTCTTTCTAATTGGACTCTCCAAAGTGCTCACTCTAATTTTATATTTTGGATTCCATCAAAATTTCATCTTCTTGCAGTTATTTAGCACTGATTTTAATTGCCAAGTACTATTCCTACATAGTCTTACAAACTCACTTGAGTCTCAGTGACCAAATTAGATTGTTCTCATCCTGTGTGGCAGGATACCATGCTAAAGTAACTATAGTTCTGTAAAAGCAGAGCACAGGGCATATCTTTTGCTTATGAAGTTGACATACACCTCCATCTGTCCTCAGGCATTAGATAAGACCAGAAACACATCAGTGTCTACAACTTTTTTCTCTATGCGCTCAAAACACACTCACTGAATTCCAGGGGGAAAAAAAATGAAAAAACAACTCAACATTTTTGGACCTGTACCAAAACATCTTGTGGCCAAATGTGAGCAAAAGCAAATTTAGCTTGGTTTTAAGTTTTGTTTTGAAACATTTGGTCTGGTTCTGCAATCCTTAAATCTTCTGTTTACTCCCTGCAACAACCACCCTTTGCCAGCAGCATTCTTACTGTTTTTTTCCTTTACTAAGTAAACTTACTATATATGTATATTCACCTTCATTATCTCTCTCCTTCCCTCAGTCCATCTGTGCTCCTGTCCAGCACAAACCTAAGGTTTGTTCATCATCTGAGTTTCAAATCATGTGAAATTTGAACTTGACTGTTATGGGAAAATGAATAAGAAATACTTCTTGTTTGAGAAAGAGCAGAGAAGGCAGAGATGTCCTATACGACTTTTTCTATGACTAGAAGGAGAAACCATTGCAACTCCTTGCCCTTGGCTCTGAGGTGCAGGACAAGCAGAGGAACAGAGGAAGACATCTCCTGTTACAGCTGGATTTGTTATTACTTCTAGATCAATTAATTCAGTCAGATTCTTTGCATCCTCCCTCATGTTCCTTCTGTGTTTTTCTCCTTTCCTTTGCAACTCTCAAGTACCCCAAACATGAAAAAGTAAATTAATGTTATCTTGAACAAGTCACTCAACTTTCCACGAGTTCTTACAGCAAATATATATATATGTATGTATATACCTCTCCCATACGAAGTCTATAAAGAGTCATGTGTTATGAAGTCATTAATTCCATTCTTCTTTCAGCAGCACTAGCACACAAAATCAGTATTAAATGCCTTCCTGTTAGCTTTTCCAACTCACAGGTATCACAGCCCTCAGGATTCTTATAGCATCTTAATTCTCCATCCTGCATCATGGATTTAGGAGACTAGATAACCAGGGCAGATGCCTTTACACTTCATGTGCTTCTGTATTTAAAAACAGTGCAAACACACACATGCAGCTTTGCTCACATTTTGCCTTTTGAAACTTTTTAAAACCTTTTAAATGGAGGAAGTTTTGCAAGATTCCTGCAGCATACAAAACATCACACATCCAATCTTTTTCATTTACAGCTGCTCTCCTAATCACTTTACATTCAGTAAGGACCCCCTGGCTGATTTCCTGGGACTCACCACCTGCAGTCCCCAAAGCTGGAGAGGACAGGGTGGGAGTGTGCCACCTCAGATTGTCTCAGCGTTGAAGATTTGGGGGAAGTAATCAGGGATCAAAAGGCATTTGCTTAAATCAGCTTTTTTAGTAGCACATAAAGCCCAAGAAGGCTTCACAAGGAAGGAAGTTTTCCTTGAAATTTCGAGCTTTAGGGGTATTCAAGCCCCAAAAATTTCCAAAATCCTCCTCATATAATTGGTTTCATTGTATGCATGTCATTAAAAATCAACCCCAGTATATTTGTCCAAAATTTAAAAAAATTGGAAATTCCAACTTTTTGCCCTTCCTGACAGAAATCGTTCTATTTTGACCACCTGATGGGCCCTTGGGGTTAATTAGAAAATCCCCATCAAGAGCTCAGAGGCCAATATCAGCTGTCAAAATCCCACATTCCCCTCTTTCACCTCTTTCAAGTGCAAAACAACCTGTGTCTGAAGATGTGCCAGAGAATAAAAGGGCACACCACAACCACTGTGGGCTCTGACTTAGACCTATTCATGGCCTCACTACTATGAATACAGCAAAATCTCAAATGAAAGTTTTAATCTCCCCACTGCATTCAACCCAAAGAGAAAAGGGCTTCCCTTTTAACAATTTCCCCCCTTAAATCTTTTGTGTTGCCGTGCTCCTGAAAAAGCTGAGATTTTGCTCAGCCCCAGCGAGGGCTTTTTGCCATAGAAAGCACTGCACCTCACCCCTTTGTGCTGACATAAGAGTAAAGGTCTGCTCGGACCAAAAGTAACTCATGCAAAAGGCCTTCAGAGGGTCTAAATACAAACCGAACAAGATCGGAGTTAAAAGTGCAGGCATCTGATCTCACCCAGCTTGCCTTCCGTGCTCCCTTCCCTTGTTCCCTTAGGTGCACGGTAAATACAGAGATGAGTGGGGAGAAACAAACACTGAAGAAAAAAATCAGGTGGAATAAGGCTGGAAGACGGAGACAGAAAAGTCCTGTTACACCGTGTCCTCTGCATCTCCACCTCTCTCTCCGGATCAAATGAGATCTCTCTCATACATACAGGGGCATACACCATCCATGAGAAAATGCAGAATCATTGTTATCCCAGGGGCCATCAGCTGCTTTCCCCTCCCTGTGAGCAGAACTCACTTACAGAAAATTCACTGATAATTTATATTTTTACTCAATTTTACAATGGAAGGAAAACAGCAAAGGCCATGATTTCCTTAACTAATTACTCAGCCATGTGCAGGCGCATTAATGGTGTGGGGAGCTGCAGAAAGCCAGAAGGAGTAGGCATCTTCAGATGTGCTACTCCATCTTTTGGGAGAGTTTTTTTGCTATTTCACAAAAAAAAAACCCATACTTTTTATCCCACTTTCCTCAGAGCAGAACATTTCCTCCCAAGTGGCCCCAAGCCTCTGAGAGCACCACCCTGCCTCACTCTTTGAGCCCAACCCCTGTCACCAAAAGGGAGGTGACACAGTTTTATATCCTTAGAAGGGACTGTGCTTCCCCCCCGCCACTGCCCAGGACGCCTTCTCTCCCCTTCGAGTGATTATAGATTTGTTTTTTTCTCCTTGTGGGCAGTAACACCTACATTGTGTGGGGAGAGACGGCGAGCATTCACACCCCGCAGAAAGCCATTCACTGCGGGGCAGCTGGAGAGGCTCAGTGTTCGGCTTGCCCTCTTCACTCTTGGATGAGTTTTGTGCAAAGCTCAGGCTTGGAGTCCTTTCCCTCCCAGACCCAAGCAATTAACGAGAGGTGGAAAAAGGAGAGAAAACGTCGCAGTGTTTTGTCTCTCTCTGCAGTTTGTTCTTTTTGTGTTTGTTTGTAGCTAGATTATGTTATCTGGTTGCCCTGGAAGGATAGAAAAGCACACTTCGGGAGGGGAAAGGAAATTATGTTTAATTAATTAATGTGTCCTTGGGCTTTATCTTTTAAATGAAGGGTTTGGAAATAGCATGTCCTATTCACCCAGAAGTGACTGGAACCACTGCTAGAGGACAGACCACTGGCCAAGCAAGATTAAGGGTGTTTTAATTTAGTATTGCCCCACCTCATACAGTGGCCCACCTCTTCTCAAACAATGTTTTGGCAGAGTTCTAACAGGCTGTTAATTTTTTTCTGCTGAGATTAGTGCTGTGCTGATGAGGATCCCACTCAAAAGCAGCACTGTGGCCCTTTACACATTAAAGTCTACGAAAAAAAGGTTTAAAGAATAACCCCCCTCACAGCTTCACCCATCTTCCCATCTCCTTTCCACTTTACTTGCTGTTGATGCAAAGCCATTGGATTTTCAACTACATGTTGTCCTCCTGCTTTATTTTTAATAGAGATGTACTAAACGCCCCCCACCCCCTCAATATTACATGGGCCACCCTTCATAGAAAGTGTTTATTTTTAGTGTTCTCTTTGGTGAACGAGATGATATAATAACTCAATAAAGAGCGTGGGGTTTTTTCTGGTGAGCCAATCACTAAGATCAATGAATTGATTTCATTGTTTTGTTAGTATTAATCTATCATTTGTTTTTAGGAAAACACAAAAGTAATGTAAAGATTGCCATCACCAGTGTAAAACGAAAATAAATACCATGGATGAATTTCATTATTTGATTTACCTTGAGAGACTGTATTAAGCCACTGAAATAGCACAGCTGTAATCATACTGGAATGAATCCAGTAAGACAGGACCATTTAATGCAAGTATCTGTCATGGCACAGCCATTTCCTACTGGTGGCCAAGGCAATGTGCTTCATATTCAACACAATCACTGCAAAATAATTTTACTAGAAAATTGGTCAACAGCAAGTGTTGCTATGTTCTATATGACAGCAGAATCTGTCTTCCTTTTGCCTTTACTAATACTAAAATAATAACAGAATATAATGAAATAATTATATCTTTAATGCTAACAATAAATAATATGAGAACTAGTCGCTACAGATAATAATTTTGTCATGCTATTTTTCATAGTAACACAGTATTTTACTATTTAATCCTAAAAATAAGGGTAACTAAAGGCAGATGCTTCTAGATGATTCAGAAGGCTATGCAGTCTTGGCCCTGTTGACACTGGATAGGAATCAGAAATACCACTGTCAGTCAAGAGTAAGTGTCAAACATTCAGTAAACCCCAGACCACAGAACCCAAGAGAATAAAAAAACTCCTTTTGTTCCCATTGCACAGACAAATTGGGGGGAAGAAAGAAAGAGGAGTCTGAAGACCACACTTAGGTGATGGTTCACTGTCTCAGGTGCTATATAAATATACAGCAAATGAGAGTCAAGGGAGCTTTTAAAAGACAACATAATTGCACATGGGAGCCTGGACTCCCCAGTAACGCTAAAGGAATGGACACAGAGCTGCAGGTACTGCAAATCGATAAACCTGTGCTTGGCAAGGAACTACACCAGACAGTCAAATCAGCACTTTAAGCCAGGGAGTTAAGTGTATTCTGGCAAACAGTATGGTTTTCAGTGTATATTGAGCAACTCTCCAGGCTTGTGTTAAGGGTGGGTCCCTTTGTCCTGCAGTTATTCCTCTTGACTCAGAGCCATCCTTCCCTTTGCCTGAGCCACATTTACTGGTTTAATACCCTGCAACCACACCAACAGTTTTTAAATTTATCCTGTGAATGATAGCTCTAACGAGTGGGACTTGATATGCTCTAAGTCAGTGCAGGACCTGGCCTTGTGCATTTTATTCTGTGAGTAATCCACACCCTTGCAAGTAACAATACACACCTCTAATAGCTGAATTAAGTAGTCCCTAAGTAGGGTAGATATAATTAAGCCACTAAATTGTGTTTTATGATCCTGCTTGTTACACAATTAGAGACCCGCTGATAAAGGACAGCAAATGAAAACAGAGATTCATTAACCTGAATGTAACAAAATATCTCAAGGACAGTGTTTATTCTCAAGTGGGTTTTTTAGGTGTTGGTCTGACAGTGAAGTTGCCAATTAATGGATTTGGGAGACATGTCGAAAACACAGTTGTGATGGGTCACTACACCTAAGTCAAAATCTAGACCTCCACACAGGTCTTGAGAATCATAGGAGGAAAGGTGTAGGTAGTATCAACAGAGTTGGGTTGGTTGATTCATGCCCTAGCAAAGGAGCCACTGTGGCCAAAATAACAATCCTTTTGGCTCTACAGTAGGATTTTAACATTAAAAATCAATTTTTCATCTTGTCAAGAAAACACAATCCTCCCAGGATATCTCTACACGGAAGTCACACACTCACAAATTTTTATTACAGATTTTACCCAATTACTTTTGGCCCACAGAAGACTTGAATTACTCTACTAATAAGATACAAAGATTAGATTCAGCAATTATATTCTAAATATTGCTCCTGTAGGTCCTCTTTTCTTTTATCACACTGTTACTTTATGCATCTATCACATCTTTCATGCATAAAATCTGTCTTCGTGCTTGTGAGCAGGTTGACTACTGGAAAAAAAAAATGGACCTGCTCAGTTGGACCAGTGCAAAGCTCTGATGTGCTGTGGAGATGCAAACTGAGAGCTGCAATAGCATTTTCTTGAAAATACATTGAAATAACTGCCAACAGGTGTCTGCCAGAAAGACAACACAGAATGTGCAGCAACACAGTTATGCTACTTGTCAGAAAGCACAGCATGGGAGATACCCAGAAGATAAGGAGCATGGAAGACTTTTCATCGGTGAGAAGAAAAACACTGAAAAACAACTAAAATGGGACACTGCTAACTGAAGAGAAAGGCTTGCACACTGTTCCCTGAACATGATCTTCTCTCCGGGGTGGGCTGATCAGCTCTGGCTGTTGTACTGAAGGGAGAATCAAGCATACCTTTGATTTGAGTCCTTTACTGAATCTGTAATTAAGTTAATAATCTGTTGCTATGACTTTAGACTCCCATTTAGGCCTGATTTGAACATCACTGCCAAAACTTCCTCTCTGGATGTGATTCTTTCCTAGTTTCTACACCCTTAAGTGGTGAATGGCACATCTTTTATTTTGTACATGCAAAATGTCTTAGATAAGACTGTGTCACAGGTGTAATACAAACTCCACTCCCTCCAAACAAAGACAATTTAGTGAAAAATCAAAAGCTCTCGGTGTCAGCCACAGTGATGAGCACAGTGTAAAAGCAAAAGATAAAGACAAACTGAACCATGCCTGGGCTGACAGAGAAGTACCAAGGGATCTGCCTGTTTGCAAAATGTCTCATGTTTCCATGTGAACACTGCTGAGCAAGCCAATGCCCTTGCTTAGGAATGATTTAATTTATATGCCCTCAGAATGAGGTCATATCAATATCATGCATGATCTCTATCAGCTTTACAGATGCCTGAACCTGAGAAACCTTCAAGTTCTTAGAGAGCCATTCATACTTGGCAGATTGATATAGTAACTGACAATTCACTGCCATCCAAGTGCATCTGAGAGCACAAAGCTCACATAAATATTGTTGAGCATATCCCATTGTCAGTTATTTACTTCTGCCATTCAACTTTCTACAGCTCTGGGAGGAAGATCATTTCTCTCTGTGTCATAGGTCTGACTCACCCAGCAGACACGAAAAGCTCCTTGTTTCCTTTTCACCAGGAATGAACTGTGCTAGAAATGTCAAACACAGGTTTGCTCAACCCCAACCAACTAACAATGTGAAATGTAAGAGTGAGAGTGGACAGACACTGGTGAAGAAGCCTAGATACGATCTCCGCTTTGTAGCCACTGCTACAAAGAAACAGCTTGTAATGATGTTTCTTCATTCAAAAAGCTCCAGGAGGAAGCAAGAAGACCGACCTGATACTTTTTCTTCTGCAGTTTCATAGCTGAGCTGCCTGCTTACCCAACCTAAGTCCTTAGCAAAGATGACTGGGAGCAAACAATAGGGTTTTCATGCAGTCTGTACTCATGGCTTTCCAGCCCAGAAATGCCCACTTGGTCCTTTGCTCTGGATCTGTCACACTCACCTGAGCCCCTCTCTCTCTGTGACGGTTCTTAGGTAGAAAGGCATAAAAAGAATAATAAAGGTGAGAAAACCAGAAAAAAATAGGTTTGCAGAACATAACACTTTCAAACAGCCTGGACCAAACATTTCTGACTGATAAATCTGATTGAAGAAGGTCAACATATGCCATTCTAACAATAGAGAGGGATTCTTTCTTTTAGTTTCCTGCCATGCATCTCTCTCACACTCTAATTTAACCTGGAAAGAGTAATCAGATTAAATATATATATGTTCTTAGCTGGACTAATTCCTTTTATTCAACCATAAGCCCCTTTTTTAAAAAATTGGGGTTTGTTTCCCTTGATGAACAAGTTTATGAATGAAACTGGTTCTTAAAGAAGTCAAAGAACTGGCAGAACTGCCACAAGTGAAACCAGACTCACGAGGTTCAAAGAGACAGGAGAGCAACTCTACCTTCCAGCACTGCAAACTGCCAGGCAGAGCTCGGCCTCCTGGACTAGCAGCACACTCTAAGCATCACCTTCAACTATAGGTGTGCAACCTGGACTGGTTTACTGTAAGCACATGAAACAACTTTGACACACCAACAGCTATTTTTTCAACCTTATTATTGCCACATGTACTGTTTTTCAAAATTTTGACATGACAGACTCCTACTCCCTCTTACTGCAATGTGAGTTACAGGAAGTAAAATCAGTTAATATCTAAATTGCAAAGGTTATATGCTGAGTATCAAAGGTACAATGGAGAAACAAGAAATACAAAAACAAAGCTTTTCTTCAAGCTCTATGCATAAGTAATTTAAAGCATATTTCAGGTAAATTATGGAAAAAAGTAAATCCAGGACTTGTAAAAAAAACTTCCTGATGTAGGTACTATGAACACTACAACCAGACCTGATGGAAGGAATAAGAGAGGCTCAGTGAAGTTTGTCCATTTACATCATTTTCTGCTGCAGATAGGACCATGAAAAGAACCCAGGAGACTTGGTGTCCTGTACTGTCTTGGGTGCATCAGGCATCTCTTCAAGGTAAACAGAAGCCTTGAATTTCTCTTAAGTACTCACAGCTAGTACAAACGTGTCCATCACCCAGGTCAGTCAGACACGCACAGAGGCTCCGTTTCATTTGCCTTCAACTTCCCCCAGATTAAACGATCAGACCCACATCAATCATGGAGTGTAAAAGACATGGAGTAATTGGACTAGAAGGTTGCCAACAGGCTGAGGGCTTCTGTTCAGGAAACAGATGTCTTGGCTTTTTCTTGGTCTTGTTTATTCTTCATAAATACCAGAGCAAGACAGCAGAGTCACTATTATCTCGTAACAACGTTCTGTTAATCAGGCATGTCATTTGCTTGTATGGCCCAACCTTCTGCAGATCCCAGACATTCCCCTTCCACAAGAATTAACCACAAAAATACTGCGGCGGAGCTGCTTTATGACCATGGCTTGGATCAATTTGTTTTGTGCTTTTGGACACTGATCCTGCAACAGCAAAGATACAGACACTACAGCAGGCTTTTTTACATAAATAAGAGGTTTTGACCACCATCTTTCCTTTTTCAGTGGCAGTTTGTCAAGATCTTTTGCCTAATTGCCAGCTTAGTAAAAAGCCAGCATTCACCTAAGGAACAGCATATCCTTCCCAAATGGTTCTGAAAAGCAATCAACAGGGTGAAAGCCATGTTGAAATAATAATTACACCAGGAGGATAATATTGGTAGGCTAAACTGAGGAAAGGAAAGAAAAGAAAAGGAAAAAAAGAAAAGGAAAAAAAAATCGAGTGTTAAAAGCAGGTAGCCACAGAATTTAAGAAATAAATATGAAATTACACATTCCAACCTAAACTCACATCATGACATAGAAGATGCAAGGGCTTATGCAGCCAGGACCAAGAAGGGGATGAGGCAGGAGGAACCAGACTTCTTCATACAGCAGGAGCCAAAACTGCTGCAGAGCCCTGATGGGAATTGTCCCTGTAAGGCAGAACAATTCCACTGATATCAAGGAAGACTCAGCACAAGATCTGACCTGATATGTGCCTGCCTGAAACATCTGCAAATACTGAAGTTCAGAAGCAGCTGGAAACACGCTTCTAAAACCCCATTTTCCATGTGTGAGCGTACTTCCAGATGATCTACAAATTGCAATATTCCTGCCTAGAAAGTAAACTATTTTTAAAGCATCATTTGCTTTAGTGTAACTATAATCTGTAACATCAATTTGATTCTTCACCAGTATCTGGATTCACAGTTTTGATCAAGAACAGCCACTGTGAGCTCTCTCAGCCCTTAGCTGAAGGGGGTAGGTGGCACATGTCCTGTCCCCACTGTCTCAGGTTCGAGTTGCGGGAGCAACTGAACTCGGTGAAAACCTTGTTATTCTGCAGTGGGAGCAGGTTCATGACATCTTTAATCTTAGTGGATACCTTTAAACTCAAGTGATTCCAGATAACAGCCCAACTTCTCTGAGAATATTCAACTATCTCTAGTAAATATGGACCTGGAGATTGCCTCCCAACCTTCATATGATCACTGCCCTTTTATAACTGCATCCTGACATCCTTGCTGAAAGTTTTACCTTTTCCTTAATTAGGGCATGTTTTTTTTCTTACTGGCAAAATATCTACAGACTTCAATGAGAGCAGGATCTAGACTAGTTTTTGAAGCTTCTCATTGCTGTGTTTTGTGAATTTTACACAGTTCTGTCCATTCAATGGACCCAAAGATGATTCAAAACACAGTCTCAGTATCTGTGTGCAAACATAAAACCCTCTGCCAAACAAGTCAAACACTCCAGTTGTGTGAATAAAGTGAATAAGTGAAGGAAAAAAAAATCAAACCCAAACCCTATACAACATTTTATACAGGCAGTGGAGATTTCAGTATTTCACCTGAAAATTTAGACAAAAAAGGGATGTGATAGAAAAACATTTGTGTTACTGTGGGTGGGTGGGTGCACCCCTCCCATATATTGTCCTATATAAGGGGATGCTTCAGGTTTCATCTCCAAAAGTGAAATGCTGGAGAGACTTGTTAGAAGGGCAAGAGAAAAAAAAAGCCTTTTTTTACCTCTTTGAGCCTCTGCTTGATGTCAGCACCGAGACCACTCAATCTCCTCACTCAGTGCACTGTTAAGAAGCATGTGGCCAGCAGAACTGTGATCTTTCATTTCCTCCATATCACATGATAACCAGGCTTGCACACAAATAGCACTTACATCTCAAGTGCATTTGTCTCCCCTAGTTCTTTATCTCCCGACACGGCTTTGTTGCAATTCAAAAATTTACTCCACCTACATAGGATGCCATTTTATTTAGGCTTAATTTTTATTAAATATCAAAAATTATAAAGGATGCTATTGTTCTAATTAGTGAAAGTAACATCAAATTAAAAATGTCAGTGTAGCTGGACGTCAGAACAGTTTTCTTTCAGAAGGGTGTCAGGCTCCCCGGTGAACAAGTTTAGCCTTTGGTTTTGCACATCAGGGTTGGGGGAAAAAGAAATGGCTTGAGGAGCCCTATAGAGGTGCTTTTGCTTCCCTGACTTCTCACACAATATTCTTTCAAATGAATTTAAGGCTTTTCTTGTCCAAATCCCCGCAAAAGTAACCACAGTGCAGTTTTTCTACTATTATGCAAATAGATTAATCAGCCAACGCTTCAGTGAGAATTAATTTATATTTGAATCAAATGAGGCCTTAGATTCTTTATAACCCAACCCCCGGGCCAAGGCCCGGGCTAGGTAGCAACCTCATATTATTCATTTGACGAAATGTGAACTGACATAAATACCATGGCTAACTTTCAATCCGATTACCCCGTTACCTCACATCAATGCTCTCCCAGCCATCAGCCTCCAGCGTCCCTCCTTTCACCAGCACAGCCAACAACTGACAACTCCTCCCTGATAAACAAGCACCCACGCTGCCACCTCAGACCCCCACTCTTAACCCATCATTCCTGCTCAATGGCCCTTATTCAACAAGGTACTTTATTTTGTTTGTAGGAATTGGGGGGACTAAACAACACAAAAATACTGTTTTGCTGAGGCTGTGATTCAAAGCTGCCCTTTCAGAGCTGCTGAGCACTTGAGGCACGAACAATAAACATCCAAAAAAATACAGGAGCATCGTGTCTGGCCATACATAGATATTTATACACACATGCACACATTTAATTTAATACAATCACTGGCATCTGTTATCTTTCATACTCTCCTTAGCCCTTAAAAAAAATATAAAACAGTGTTTGGGGCTACTATGTCCAAAGGTCAATGTAAAGTGAACCCACATTTTACACAGCACCCTTATACTAAACTCATGTTGACAACCACTAAATTCTTTCTATTGCCTTGCACAGGAACTTGTTTTTTTAAAAGGCTTTCCCCCCCTCCCTTTAAAACTGTAAGCATTTAAAAAGCTTGGCTAAACAATCCACCAGGTGTGAGAAAAGCCTTTTCTGTGCAAGAAGCTCTGTGTCAGGAAACCTACACTTTGTAATTAGATTAGCAAGCAAGGACTGAATAGCTCTGATCAAAACATCCCCCCTCCACATATTGTTTATAGTGCATAACTGATAACTAAGCTTCTCTAGTCATGGTTAAAATCTACTTAAAAACTGGAGTCCTATGCACTATGGAATTTAAATGAAGAGGAAAAGAAAACAAAGTGGACATTCTTAAAAAGCTATACATAATTACTTGGCTTTCTTGCTTAAACAAAGCTTGATCTGAAAATATGTCATAGAACAAACCCTATGATTTAATGGCAGCTCCTCAGGAAATCACCACTTAAAACACAGCTAAGCTGGAAAGTTACAGATGTAATTTTTTACCTTAAAAACTTACTCCACGGAGAACAGGCTGGGGAAGACAAGGAAGACAGTCCTCTTGGCCACATGGCACCAGGGGATGTCCCAGATCCTTGTCATGAGAGCTGAAAACTCCTCAGCCCAAAAAGATGACTTGAGTTGCCTGTCTTTGTGGATTTTTCCCATGTGGCCAGACAACCTAGCTGAGTACTGGAGTCAGTTCCCGATGCAAAGAGCAAATTTGAAAAGTACTGACTTCGCAGAGACACTAAAAGTGAGGTGAAAAGCAACTGCAGTATGTGAAAGCCCATCATCCCTACCTGGTCCTTCCAGGGAAAGGTTTACACTCCCCTGGATACGATGCTAAATGGAAAATAAGCCAAGGTAAGGTTCTCCCTAAACGTTTCATACAGTACTTATATATTTTTCTTGGAGATAGTGAGACTGTTTCACAGTCCTGTTTCATCTGCCCAGAGGGCAAATACCCCAGCTTTGAATTTTGAACTCAGCCAATCCAGGCTAGTGGCAGTCCCCTTTTGTACTGTGTGGCCTGAAACCAGGTGAAATTTTTTGTATGAATCAACTCCTCCAAAAAAGATATCTGATTACTAGATCCTTCTGCTCAGGTCAGTACACTTCGTAAATCTCATAATTATTTCAGACTTCTCAAAACAGTCTTTTAAATACTAGGGCTGGAGAATCAAAACTGAGATCAAAAGACCTTCTCTCTGGCTAAAGGAAGCAGTGGAAATAGCAGCAGATTACAAGAGGACATCCTCTATTTTTCCTCTCACAAACCTGGAGACACTTGCCATACACACAGAGTGGATGGAAACTTTTCCATGTTATCCTGCCCACTCCTGCTTCTGCTATAAGCACAGAAGCAGGGGAAAGGCCCAGATAGGAACTGCCCCAGCACAGAAGTCCAGCCTCAGCTTAAACTGCCACTCAGGAGAGGGTCTGACCCCAGGCAGCAGTTTGGTCCTACACACTCCCTTCTGTTGATTTATTTTTCTGGAGGAGCAGCAAACATTCACCAAAAAGGGAGAATAGACAATTTTTTGGTGTGATACCATTAGGGAAAGTTTGATAAAGGTTGATAGGTGAGGGAAAAAACTTCTATTTAAGACCTAAGCTAGAACTATTTAAAAGAGAAATACCCCTTATCCCAGAACATCCATGAATCAGGAGGATGCAAATGTACCTTAAAGCTACATTAACTTCATCTCTCCTGACCTTCCTGGGTCTGATGAGTCACAGCCAGAGTATGGCTCCTCAAAAAGAGCCATGTCCTGTGCCAGGACATGACCTTAACAGATTCCACCAAGGCAAACTTTAAATCTGCTAAATCCCATCTGACACCCCTAAAGACCTTTTCAGAAACACAAAATTTGATGCTCTCCACTCCTACATTTTTAATGAAAAATTAAAAACTGAGAGACAAAAAAAAAAAAAGAAAAAGATTAAATTCATTACAGGATGAGAACCAGAAACCTGAATGCAACCACTGAAGAATGATTTTTGTTAAGTAGTTCTCAGTACTAGAGGTGTGACAAGAAACCTGAGTGAAACCATTTCCTGTTTCGAAGATCCTACTCAAATATTCTGGCTGTCTGACTCTAAACTTCAGTTGTCTTTGATATTTCCTCCCGCAGTATCAGAACACTCCTGACAAAGTCCTGAAAAGAGACAAGTACATTCAAATTCTTCTAGGGCTTAACCCCACTGCATTGAAATTACCATGAGTTTTGCCCCTGACTTCAGCCCTGACAGAACAAGCAACATTCTCAGGCCAGAGGCATGGGGAAAAGCTTTTCTACAACTTCCTTTACATGCTCACGCTCTCCTTAGTCCCAAAGGTTTCCGTTTGCTTTCAGAAAGCTGAAGGCATAAATGGGCAACACATTTCACCTGTATCTCCAATCTCATGGCTACTGGAAAATAAACAGGGCATTTTTTTTTTCTGTCTGTTCGAAAGAAACACAATTCTCTGAGAACGGACATGCTTTCTACAGGTTGGGAAAGCTCCCAGAAGAAAGGCCTTGGCTATTTCAAGGAGGTCATCAGCCTTTCCTGATGATAAAATGAAAGAGCCCTTCACGTCTGAACATCATCAAACTGCACAGCTTGCAAAGCAAAGCCCAGAAGAAGGGTGGTCCTGTTCTAGTCTCCAAAATGAGCCACGAGTTTTCTGAAGAGAACAACTCTTTCTCATAAATGGAAGTCCAATGGAAAAGCTATTGGCTCTGCAGGGAGCCAGTCATCCTGAATTTGGGGACCTGCACTTGAGAATCCTGAAGAGATGTCCACGATGTCTAAGTCTATGAAGCTGTTAATTCCTTGGGCATCACTGCTCCTTGGTTTTCTCTACATGAAGCACCTCACATGGTAAAAGCAACCTCAAGGGACAACAGAAATACACTGAGGGACAAAGTTTGTCATTACTCTTCTGTCAGAGCTCCAGAAATCAAACACACTCCATATCAACATCTACAAGAAGAGCTCAGTATTTCTGGAAACCAAGCATTCTGTCTTCAGCAAAGAGGCCCACACATAGAGTCTCATCCTGCATGGATGCAGTACAGTTTGCCAGCAACCTATAGACATGAACATAGCTGTGGTAAGGCCATGGCCTGTAACAGAACCACTTAACTGCAAATCTATTCCCTTAATGAACAAGGCCACAAATTACAGGAAGTTAAATCACTAAATGTCCAGGGAATTTGGTGATCAAAAAACTCCAGAACTCACAATGTATTTTTTTAAGATATTCCCTCATTTCAATTGTAAGAGTATTACAGTATCCCAGCAAGGAAATTTTGTACTTTTATTTGCTAAACAGTTACAGAGTATTTGAGTTTCCCTTTCTTCCTTATCACATGGCTTTGGGTTAATCCCTGTCAAAGGACCTTTCAGCACCTTCACATAGGACTCAGAGAGAAAAACATTCTCCCCATGGCAGTTGTTTTCCCCACTGGATCACAACATCTGAAGGTATTTTCACCTAGAAGGAGCAAAGTGAGCCTCTCAACCCATCACCATCTTTCTGGTTATCACCAGACTGGGGAAGGCTTTCCATTGGGGAAAGTGTTTCCAAATACCTAGGCTCTCATCAGCATCTCTCTTCCAAGTCTCCCTCTTAAACCTTCCCAGAGAGACTTAAGCCTAAAGGAAGTGCTGTATCAGTTTGCTGGCATGATAAAAGTCAAGAGATTCAAGCCTGATGGTCTAGCTCTTTTAAGAAAAGGTGTACAAACAAGAGAAGGTCCTGATTTTATCCCACAGAGTAGTTAAATACTAGTTCTGTTCTTCCTCTGTGAGATGGAGGTCCCTACCTGATGCTCCAGCAGGAAGAGGGATGGAGAGCAGCCTTTAAAATACTAGATCCACTCTTGTGGAAAGCATCAAGGAAGTGTGTGGGCTCAAGGACCCTCAGTTCAAGGTGACAGCAATCTCTCCGTTTTGCTGACATCCACCCCAGAACACATTCGTTCTTCTGTTGAATTGCACTGAGAGTCCTGTTCTCCAAAAAAAGTTGTCCTTCCTGTCATAATCTGGAGAATGAGGAACAGAACTGGGTCTTAATGAGTGAAAAAGTAGTGGGATCCACAAGTCCCAGCACTCAAAATTGCCCACTGCCTAGAGATTGCAGTGAATCAGTGAGCAGAGAAATCTGCCCCTGTCGTAAGCAAAGGATCACAACTTTAATTTGCAGTGAGGAGGTACTAGTACTGTTAAGACCTGATTTGAAAGACAAAAGGATTTTTAATTCTTCTGACCTACTTGAGCAACATGAAACAAATATATTCTTTAGAAAATAAATGGGAAAGGGTCATGCTCTCTCATCCTCCACATTTCATCGGCACAGTCTTAACTTGGAAAGCCCTGTGGCAGAGACCACAACTGAAACAAGCAGCATCTGAAAATCCAAACAGCCACTGCCCAATTCCCAGCAAGTGTCCACTGTTCCAAATAATCATGAAATTAAGGCAACAAAAAAGCCACCAAACTGTATTTCACAAATCCTAGCTCTCCAAATATGCCAATCTTAACTCATGAAAGGAGTTGCTTTTCGGGAGGTTGTGTGGTCGTTTGTTTATTAGACAGACCAGTGGAGAAGAAAGAAGAGGGATTGTTCCACACCAGATTATTTTTTTAAAACAAAGGTGGAGGTTGGGAAAAGGATAAAAGGACAAAATGGACAAAAATAATCAAATTTGGAAGAAAGGATGCAAATTAAACAGGCTTGGAAGGAGTTAGTAAAGCGCAAGCAAGACACAGAGACTAAACTAAAGTTAATTACTTTTGACATGATCAGATCATCTGGTTGCATTTCAGGCTGTGTGCACTCTGGGCTGGCCAGCATGAATGGCAAGGGAAAAGAAAGTAACTCTCCCCTCTAGGTCCCTTTGCCAAGTCTGGGCTGTGCGCTCTGTCCGAGATCCCTCTTTCTTTGCACAGAGAGAGAGAGGGGGAGAGGAGAGAGAAACACAGTTAACCACCTGTCAGGGCTGAGGACACAATAAGGCAGCCCCCAAAAGAGCTTTTCATGCATGCGTAATATATTTGTTCAGCTATTCACTTAATGAAGCTGATAAATGTGATGCGAAACAATAGTCAAGTTAATCTATTTAGTAAAATGTTTTGAGACTCTCAGGCGATGTTAAGGAGGGTAGTGTGCTCAGGGACATTTTCATTTCAATACGCTCATCTCTCCCCTCTTAGGGGGGTTTCAAGCAACCTATGTGAATATAATTTCTTATAAATGTGTCTTTAATGGGTTTAATTCACCCTTGCCAGCTGTTTTTTTAGCTATTTTGTAAGAGCAAAACAAACGTGCCAGGCTTGGAAAGCTAGTTAAAATTAGTTTCGGTCACTGGGGCCAAGCTATATTTCCTGCAAACCATCTGCTTGATTGGCACAATAGAAGGATTTTCAAGAAAAGGGGGGATCTAGAAGAGCTTTGAACGAACCAACAGTTACTGTTCCTTGTGCTTGAATTCTAAAGGTGAAGACTTAGGTGTCTTAATACAGCCTCGCCCCCACAGCCTCCATTCAAGCTGCCGGCGTGGCCGATGAGCACCGTTCGGGAGCTTGGGACCCGCCAGGGACGGAGTATCCCTCCCTCCTCCCGCCGCCCCCTCCCCGGCAGAAAAAAATAAAGGCGTTAAAAAAAAAAAAAAATAGAAAGAAAGAAAGAAAAAAAGAAAGAAAGAAAGCAAACAGCCCCAAACGCGCACACCCACTATTTCCCCGCAGCTTAGGGAAAGGAGAAGCCGCGGGACTTGCGAGACCGGGCAGCCGGTGCGGGGTGTGGAGCGGGGGTTGATCGGTCCCTTGTGGAGCGGCTCCTGCCTTGGGGAGGAAGGGAGGAAAAGTTTGGCTTCCACGTGGCTGCGGGAAGCGCCCGGCGGGAGCAGGGGGTTGTCCCGCAGAGCGATGTCCCGCGTGGGGCCGGGAGCAGTGCCGTGGCGGTGATTGAGACGTCCGTCTCCCGGGGCCGGGGATGCGGGAGAGGGATGGGGCTCCCGGGAGCAGCTCCGCGCCGCCGGGGGGGCGCCAGCCCTGCCCAGCCCAGCCCTTTGGTCTCTGGATTTGAAGTGCTGGCTCTCCCAATTTCATGCGGATTACCAGCCTCGGACTGGGACACACGCAGCTTCAACCCCCAACTCCCCCTCTCCACCCCCCACCCGCCGGCGGTTTTGGGTTTGGGCTCTTTTTCCTTTTTTTTTTTCTTTTCTTTTTTTTTTTTCACGTGACAAAGAAAGTGAGTGACTTTTAAGAAATAAATTTGAAGATAACGACATTAAAATGAATGGCAGGAAGCACAAAACTGGCTGAGCATAGGTCAAACGGCATTAGTCACAGGTTTTATCCTGAGACATTAGAATTCCCTTTCTCTTAAATGATCACTGCCTTTGAAAAGAAACTTCCAAAGGAGATCACTTAAAATAAGATCCTTTCGTCTGATTTCTTGGTTTCTTATGGTCTATCTTCCCTTTCAATAGATGTCTAGTCCCTTTTGCCGTGGTGCTTAAGGAATTCTTTATGAGTGTGCTCAGACGCATCACAAGGAACCGGGTCCACGCGTGCCCCAGCATGCGCTTGACCCAACCTTCCAGAAAATGTCAGCCCCTCTTTTTTAAAACCAGAGAAATTAGCAGCAGTTGGTCTATAGTGAGGCAAAATGCCCCCGATGTATAAGTAAAGAAAGGAGTAAATCATCTCAAAGGAAACGTATAATGACTGTAAAAAACTAAGTGTTCTCGGAACAGTCCGGGCGGAGCTCACTTGGGGCGCCTGCGAGAGGGGCAGGGAGGAGGGGATGGAGATTGGGACCGGGGGCTAGCGGGAAGCCAGGTATTTATTTTATTGGGAAAGCCCCGTTTGCTTTTCCCATTAGCTACCGTCCCGCGCGCTCGCTAACACCTCGAGAGCAGCGCCGGGTATGACGGGTTTGGGATGAGCCCGGAGCGCTGTGGATGGGGGCGAGAGGAGCGCTGAGCCCGGAGCAGGGCGGGACGGCCCCCGCTTCTCCCCCGCGCACCGACACCGCGGGGCCTGGACGGGGCGGGGGGCAGGTGGCGGGGACCCCTCCGCACCCCCGAGTCCTCTGAGTCTGCCCAAGCCTTCCTTCCCTTTTTTCTTTACCTGCTAAGCATCGAGATTAACACAACTGGGGAGGGAGGGGGAAACTCCGGCGGGGTTTTATTTCAAAGTAATGCTTTCAGACAGCGAACCTTCCAAGTCAGCCTTCTGCAGGTGCTCGTCTGCTGGGGGCCGGCGTACAACACCGGGAAAGCTTGTCAGGATCATACAATTTCGGGGGCTGATTCCATCCTCTCTAATAAATAACTTTTTGATTTGAATCAAGGGAGAGGTTTAACAGACTTTCTTTCTTCTCTAATGTGATATAAATCGCAGATGCACTTTTATTGAATGGTTAAAGCATCGACATGGAGATAATCAACACAAAACGTCCGGACAAAAACCATCGAGAGAAATAAAGCTGGTTAATAAGATTTTTGAGAAAGCTTTGTGTTAAAAAGTAAAAAGGGAAAACAGCTGAAGGTGACAGTTAGTTCATGGTTAATAGGATAAAGGCTGCATGGTTGAGCTGCACACTTCTGCTTGCAAAGGTTCAGACACACCAAAGGACTGAATAGGGTGCTTTTAAAACATAGGACGTTTAACACATCTGTTATAGTCTTTAACAGAGAAATCAGGTAAAACCACTCTCAATAGTTGCTTTCATCATCCACCTCCAAAGGAAACTAACTACACTTGCGCTTATTTCCATATTTGCCACCACAAACAAAACCTCTCTGCCAGAAAAATCCCGATTTGCTACTTTCCGTTAGAGGATGTCATTTGTCCCTCGCACCAAAGTTAGGGAACTGCGGACTCTGCTGCACTGAGCTAATATACCTTCCGAAACCCTGCACACGCCCGCACATAAAAAGCGAGATCAGGTGAATTTGGCTGCTTCGAGCCATCGACGCCGACAAAACCGAGAGTAGCTCAAGCAACTTCAGTCAAAAGGATCCAAATGCTACAACGTTTATTTTTAATGTGGATTAGCAACACACTGAGAACCCGAGGGGGTTGCTCTGGTCCCACAAAGCTGTTCAGATCTCTCCTGTGTGCAGTATTCACATTTTGTGCGAGCGGAGTTCTTATCGGCCACATCAAGGCTCACATTTCGGGCTGGTCCGAGCAAGCCCCTCGCCTGAGCTCACGTACACAAGACTTTTACGAAGCTCGAATCTTGCAAGGAGAGGCTGACACCACAAATATGCTTTATGCCGGACCTTTGACGCGCAGATAGATAAATAACCCCAACTACACTCACAGATTTTGGGGCATACTAATAGTAGGAAGAGAACACGCTCAAACCATAGTGGGATCCGCTCTCGCAGTATTTTTCCCCTTCAACAGAGCTTAGTTCCACGTTTTCTAATTTGTATTTTCAAATCCGTGCTTTTCTGAGAGCCCACAGATAAGTTTATATGAATATTTATTGATTTATTTCCTAAACTCAGCAGGGGAGCGGCAAATAAATTTAGTGCTTTCTTTAAATAATTCCCTTTCTACGAGGCAAGATGTCATTCGAAACTTTTAAATAGGCATTTAATTAGCCTGTGTGTGTTGCCTCTGAACAAAACCCTGCTGGGAGCCTTTGGAGCGCTGTATTCCAAAGAGGCGGTCAATATGCAAAATTGATGACTACACTTTCTTTGTGGTGGGGCCATTGTGCCCCGGTTGCTTATGAAGTCTAATCCAATCATAAATTGCAGCCCCGGACCAATGGAGAAGCCGGGAGCTCGCCCTGAATGAAGCTCAAGTGGAGAACTTTGTTGAACCCCATTGTTGGGGCTGTCACTTTTGAAAGAGCCTCAGCGGGGCTGACCGCTATAAAACCCATGGTCCAGGAGGAAGGGGCAGAGAGAACCCCGCCAGACTCGCTGGCTGGATCTTTACCAACCCAGGTTTGCAAAGCAGAAAACAAAAGCAAGCAAACAAACAAACAGGCGAGCGGCCCCAGCCCGGCTCCGCGGACGGCCCCTGCGATGATGTTCCCCAGCCTCATCGCCCCTCCAGCCGTCTACCCCAGCCTCCTCCGGCCGACCCCCACCCTCACCTTGCCTCAGTCGCTGCAGTCAGCTTTCTCCAACCATTCCAGCTTCCTGGTGGAAGATTTGATCCGGATCAGCAGGCCCACCAGTTACCTGCCCAGGACTGCCCCCCCGCCCAGCATGTCCCCCCCGACCTCGGCGGCCAGGACGGACTCGGGGACGCCGGAGCTCCCCAGCTCCACCACCGCCGGCTCCAGGAGGATCTGTTCGCCGCAGACTTCCAGCAGCGACTCCACTTTCCTGAAGTTTGGAGTAAACGCCATTCTCTCCTCCGCCCCCCGAGCCGGTAAGCGGGGAAACAGCCCGATCCTCGCCGCGAGTCGGCGGCTCCGGGGACACATTACCTGCAGGAGGTGTTGACGGGGACGGGGGAAGAAGAAGGAGCTTTAGGAAAGGGAGGGAGGACCTAGTCCCGAGCTGCAGGGCTCTCCGGCATCGCTCGTGTTTCACGGGCGAGGGGCAGCGCTGGCGGGCGGCTCATCCCGCTCCGCAGTAGGACGGACGAGAGACGCACGGGGAGGGGGGGATCCCAGAGACGAGAGGTCCCACAGCCGTGTCTCCTGGCTGGCCCTGCCCTCACGGGTGCCGCGTTGCTGGCAAAGCCAGCAAAAGTGCCATTTTCCCCCTCCTATTCCGAGCTCAGTCTGGCTCTTTTTTATTTTTGAAAAATACTAGTGAGTTGGTTCCCAGACCAAGGGACAGACCCAGCCGTGCCGTCTGCCGAGTCCAACTGGTGGTAACACCACGCTTAATCTAATTTTATTTATTTACTAGAAACGTCCCCTGCGTTGCTTCAGAGCGTCCCGCCAAAGACTTTCTCTTTTCCGTACTTTGAAGGATCCTTCCAGCCCTTTATCAGATCTTCCTATTTCCCAGGTAGGTGTTTTAAAAGTCTCCCTCTCTCCAGGCGCAGTCCGGTGATATTTCTCCGTCCCCCATCTCGCCCGGTCGGGGTTATGCTCCAGTTCAGAGGTTGGAGGGAGTACAACATTCAAGCATCAGTCGCGCCAATTTGCTGCCCGATTTAGCACAGGCAGTGACTGCCTGACATTCCCTGCCCGCTCCCCCCGCTGATGCACAAATTAGCCGGGATTGTCACGGTCCTGAGGCGAGGCGGGTCCCCTCTCTCCCTCCCTCCTCCCTCCCTCCCACCTCTGAGCCGCGGGACCGCTCCGCGGATTTCAGCACCAGGAGGAGCGGTCAGCGCCCGCCGCCCGCGCTCCGCACCCGCGCAGGGAGGGAGGGAAGGAGGGAGGGAGGGAAAGAGGGAGGGAAGGAGGGAGGTGGCCCGGTCCCCGCCGCCCTGTGTGTCCCCCAAACTTTCCACCCCCCGCCGGGTTGCAGGAGGATCCATCGCACTGCAGGAACGGCGTGACTGCTCTCACCCTCCTCCACCGCGCACTCACCCTCCCCTCCATCACCTCCACATCGTACTAACGCTTCCCTCCTTCACCTTCCCGGTCAGACCATCAAACAACGTGGTGCAGGCGACAAAGCCGGCTACGGGGGTATGATTCTTACAGCACTGAAGTATTACGATACTGGGAGAACAATTAAAAAAACCCACCCCGAAATCTAATTACACAAACAAGCTATTAATTTAAAAAGAAAACAGGGAAAGGGAGAGAGGGAAAAAAAAATAACCCAAGCTCTTCCATTCATCCTCCGGATAATGGAATTTGCTTCCTTTCTCCAGCATGTGAATAGCCTAACAAAAACAACTTGAGCTTTATAAATAGCTTTTCATGTCCATTTAATGAAAATGATTTGGGGAAAGAGACGATTGTGCCATCAGTATTCTCCCGCGGAGCCTGGCATGCCGTTGTGTTTAGTTTGAAAGTGTAAATCTCTTTTGTTCCAATAATATATGGCGTTAGCTGCTTGTCCTCAGTCTTTTTCTGTTAGTTCATTACTACACAATTACCATTCACGCTTCATTAGCATCTCTGTCTCTCTTGGGGAGGTTCCCCCCTCCTTTTTTTTTTTAAGGCGAAACTCTGCCCTTTTTTATCATACTAATGCCATTGGGAACCAGGCAGTGTGCTAATTAGCTGTTACTTTTCATGTCTTCGAATTGAATTCTCCAACTTGGGGGGGGGGGAGAGAGAAAAGATTATTATAAAAAGATGAATACTGATTGATCAAAACTGCATCTGAAGAGGAGCGGTTTTGTTTGGAATCAGAAAAGTCCTCATTTTCATCTCGAGCATAATAAAGCATCTGAAATGATAAAAGCATCTGAAAAAAATCAAATGCTTCTGAGTGGGAGGGAAATCTTTTTTATGATACCTCTATCTTAGCTGGTACGCCTCGCTTTGCCTTTTCAGGCCGGAGACCTTTGAATCTCCCAACAAAAACGGCCACTATTGATCCATTTTACACATTTGAGTTGATAGATCTAATCCCGGCGATCGCTGCCTGAAAGGCGAACACTTAGTTAAGCCTAAAGCTTCTTTTCACGCCCCAGGTTGATGAGTGCCCGCCCGAAGGGCAGGGAGCGGTGGGGGGGGCCAGTCCCGCTCTGCTCAGTACTGTGTGTGTCCCCACAGCTGCCTCTGCCGTGGTCCCCATCCCTGGCACCTTCTCCTGGCCGCTGGCTGCCCGCGGGAAGCCCCGCCGAGGGATGCTGCGCCGCGCCGTCTTCTCCGACGTGCAGCGCAAAGCGCTGGAGAAGATGTTCCAGAAGCAGAAATACATCAGCAAACCCGACAGGAAGAAGTTGGCAGCCAAGCTGGGCCTCAAGGACTCACAGGTGAGAGGGGCCCCAGATGGGGAGGGCAGAGGGTGTGTGGGGAGCAAGGGCCCCCACTCCTGGGGGCAGCTGGAGAGAAAGGGAAGAGAAGGGGATGGGAGCAGGGAGAACACTCAAAGCAAGTTACAGGGCTATGAGCATCCGCAGAGGTAAAAATGGCACCATTCCCAGCTGGGTGAGTAGGACCACAGCCTTCTTACCCTCTCTCAGGGTCCCTCAAAGATCAGATTCTGTGGTTCCTGTTAGCTTTGGTATGGGCGTGTGCAGGGTTTCAAGAGTGCAAGCCAAACACTTTTCTGGTCCCTATTTTACTGAACCGCTTTCATTTTTTGTTGCTTTGACCTCTAGGTGAAGATCTGGTTCCAGAACAGGAGGATGAAATGGAGGAACTCCAAAGAGAGAGAGCTCCTTTCTTCAGGTGGCTGCAGAGAACAGACCCTACCTACCAAATTCAACCCTCACCCAGACCTCAGTGACGTAGGCAAGAAATGTTCAGGAGAGGAGGAGGAGGAGGAAGTTCCCCCCGTGTGCCCACCCAGCCCCCAGCATCCCTTACCCTACCACCAGTCCCCAGAACATCTACACCTGAGGGACAGACTGGACTCCCAGATGTCTCCTTCGCCATCCCATTCTAGCAGCCCCAGCAAACCTTCAGACTTCTCAGACTCAGAGGAAGAGGATGATGAAGGGGAAGAGGAAGAGGAGGAGATAACTGTCTCTTAGGTCACTTTCCTGCCCCTACCATCACATGGGGACACTGCAAAGATGTAAATAAAACAGAGTGCTATAAATTGAAGAGGTGATGTCCCACTCCAATGTCCACATGCTTCTACAGTGCAGGTTCTTTATCACATAGCTGCAAGCCTTCCTACTCACTGGTATTCCTTATTTGTTGCCCCATGTGGAGGTTTTTTTCATATTCATAGTATCTGCCAACCTTTTCTTAACTCTCTCTGCTAAACAATCAATATTTGCTCAATTAGCTTACCTTCTCCCAAAAAACAGGCAACAGGCAGCTCCTGGCTTTACAGCAGGGAGAAAAGGATAGCATGTTGGAAGGGAAAATTTTTCCGCCTGATAAGGAATTTCAAAAAATACAATATAGATGCTGTGGCCATTTTTGCTACCTTTCAATTTCCAGCTACTATTAAGAGATCAAACCCCTGAAGACTGGTCTGATCTAGCAACACTTTCCTCCAAAAGTAAATAACACTAAGGGACAGACCAAATGCTGCCTCCCTCCTCACACCAAATAGCACCATACTTGTGCAATCAGATCCATTGAAATCCCTGGAATGACTTCTAAGGTATAACATAAACGTGCCTTGTGTAACAAAGATCCTATATATTTATGATTTTCATTCTAATTTATGCCTCAATATTGCATTCAAGCCACTGTCTAACCCACCTTTTTGCCCACAGGGTTGTGATTATTTTCTATTTTGCTTCTGGTATCCATGGTGTGAACAGAGGAAAGTGGATACACCTCTTTGATTTTTGACTGAACTTTGCTGTCTTTGCACAGCTTATATGAACTGTACACTATTTTGTACACTTACTCTGTATGGATGTTTTATACCAAGGTTATTTTGAATGAATATAATAATGGCTCAGCAACGTTTCTCTCCCTTTTTTTTTTTAATTAAATGACAGCTAAACTACAGATGAATGTAGCTGTTTAATTGTGTAACTTATAAAGAAACACTTTTATATTGTATTTTACCATGTACAGACTTTAAATATGTATATATATTAAAGTGGATGATTGTCAAATAAAAGAAATGTAGATTTCCAAATTTGATGATTCAGTAATATTTGGTTCTGGTTAACAAGTTGTTGTAGCTTGTGTCTGGGAAACAAAACTACTTTTTATCAACATATGGTGATTCAATAAGAATTTATCAGTTTCAAATTAAGTAATTTTACAAGCATATCTACCTGCCTTTTAACTAGGGAGCAACTCAACCAGTGGATTGAAGATTTTCTGCAGTTAAAATGCAGTTGCATTTAAAAGCAACTTAATTTGTGCTCTCCTCTAAATGTCTTCTGACTCTCCTCCTTCATCCCAGTTATAGCCCAGGTGGGTCAGGTATGGACACTTACTGAGACATCACTGACTACGATACTACAGTTTGTAGACTAGGAGCATGTCATCAGGCTATTCCTACAGGGTAGACAAACAGAGTGAAAGAGGCTCACTGAGGACAGCTCTTCTGCCTTAAGACCAGTCAAGAGTCACTACTACAACAAAAGGCAAATCCATAACTACCTACCTGCTTATTTCTGTTAGATACAAATGCACGCTGCAGAAATGCCAGTGTTTTCTGCCTTGAACACAGATAGCAGAGTTCTTCTGAAACAGAGATTTCATCACAAAACTAGTGTATTTTCTGCTCCATAGTCTCTAATGCTCACTATTCACACCCCCCAAAACAATAGAAACAAATGCAGCAGATGTGACCTGGACACAACTATTCCTGTATGCTCCACTTCACTGCCACAGCCCCAAGGGAAGATGTGAAAGGAAGAAGAGAATGATTCCAGTTGGAAGCGACCTACAAAAATCGTCTAGTCCAATTGTCTGATCACTTCAGGGCTGGCCAAGACTTAAAGCATGTTATTGAAAGGCATTGTCCAAAAGCCTCCTAAACATTGCCAGGCGCAGGGTACGACCACCCTCTGCTAGAAAGCCTATTCCAGGCCTTTAACTACTTTCCAATTAGGTAATTGGACACATCTAAGCTGGGACACATAAAAATAAAACAGGTATTGCTTATACATAACCTCTCCTGATTCATTGTTCAATAGAAAGCTGCTAATCTTATACCCTCTGCTCTTTACAGCTTGTCTGTTCTAGGAACATTATCAAAAATAACTACTTTCATCATGAGGGCTATTACATCTTATGCTGCGAGACAAATAGCCTTACTAAAGGAAAAATAACATGGAATTGTCATTTAACATTTACCCAAAGTGTTACATTTATTAATCTTACTCTTTTTTCTTTTCTCCTTTCAAGGGCATTTTTTTTAATGGCAAAAAGAATGTGTGACTACTAAGGACAACCATTTGAGATTCAGGAATACCTTACTATGAAATTAAAGAGCTAGTTTTTTTATTTACCAACAGCTGCCACACTGCATCTGTGGCTGAAGGAAGGGGATTTCCTTTTCCAAGGCTTTCCTTTTATACTCTGGATGAGGAATCCAGTGATCACAGCTGCCATGGGATGGCTCATGGGGCACAGCTGTGCCAAGGGAAGTACTATAGAA
Organism: Cephalopterus ornatus; assembly: GCA_013396775.1. Taxonomy (NCBI): domain Eukaryota; kingdom Metazoa; phylum Chordata; class Aves; order Passeriformes; family Cotingidae; genus Cephalopterus; species Cephalopterus ornatus. The sequence continues at coordinate 474,094 of VZRE01006216.1, read as the reverse complement.
GTAGCCACCCTTTCTGAGGTCTTATGTCAAAGGCATAAACTTATTCTCTTACCTCAAATGTGGAGAGATTCTAGTCACAGTAGGAGGATATAATGACAGCTGAGTTTGTCCTGATGTGCATGACATAGGGAGTTCAGCTTGGGTGTATTTCTGAGAGCAAAATGCTTCATAATTTGCTGTTAACATAGAGAGTGTTGGAGCCTGTTAAGCGAAGCTAGCTCAGCTCTCTCTCTATATTTTTAATGCATCTCTCTGTATGCTTTGGGAAAGGAGGAAAGGTGATAAGAAGCCTTTCCTGCCTTCATGGTGATGGAAGGATTTCTGTAATGAGTAGCAGCATCCACAGTTTTGGAAACTCTGGTAATCCTGTACGTAATACACTCCCATAACAACTGCTTCTTTATGATTTTCAAGTGTCCTTTTGAAAGACCCAACAGCCCAGAGGGGGCTTGTATGTCTTTTCTTCCTTCTCAGAGCCAGGAGGGAAATCTCTGAGACTTGGGAATGGGTAAGGCAGAGAGGGGGATTTAACTTTGGTGACCATGAGCTCAAGGCAGCAAATTCTCAATTATTTTATCCTTAAGAAACCAGCTGGTTCAACATCTGTGCCTGCTGTAATTCTGATCTCCCCCAGTGTGGGAGAATGGCTTTTGGACAAGGGAAGAAAAGCAAATAAATCACTTTCTCAGGGAGTCTGTGCTGTTGCTACCTGCAGAGCTGTACTGACAGCCCCACAGTGTGCCCTCCTGGTCCCCCTCCCTGGTCCAGTGGCTTCTCAAGCAGTGCCCTGCACAAGTGGAAGAAGAGTGTGAAGCTGAAAACTGCGGAATAACATTGCCAGAAATACTGTTGCAGATGAGGTTCAGTGGCTCACACACACCTGAGCTTAGGAAGTTGCTCTTCCCCCACTCGGCTTGGGCTTTGCGTCCTAACATCTGTTTTGCACTGGGTGGTGCTGGTTCATTACGATCCCAGTAAAAAAGTATCAAATGCTATTTATTAGAGCTAACACTGTAAGCCGAGAGTAGCAGGGACAATCTTATGTCCCTTTAGATGCTGGGAACTCCGAGTGGTGTAGCTTTGAAGGGGCCCCTATCCACACACAGCATGCTGGTCACACACCATCCATAGGTGTGGTCATTCAAGCTGTCTTAGAAGGATTTTTCTTCTTACAGCAAAAGAGCTCTATTGACTGTTTCTGTTGTCAAACAGAAAGGATGTACTCATGAGAACTCGCTGCATGGTTAGATAAAGCCAAGGACACATGGGTGGCTCAATCCCTTGGCACCCAGCAAGAGCTGCATGCAGGCCCCTCTATTAGAGTGGGCTGAGCATATCCCCTGGAAAAGGGATTCGTGCATCACAACACAGGTCTGAAGGCCAGCCTGTTCCCATGGCAGAGGGCAGAACAGCATAGCACAGTCCTGGGCATACTCAGGTTAATTGTTATGTGGATCACCAGCTCCTTGATGTACAATGGTCTTTCAGTCAGGATTACTACAAGACATCAGTGGAAGCACAACATCTTCCCATCTGCCTGTGGATCCCATCTTATGTAAGGTCCTTCAGACCTCCTAACTGAGCAGCACCATGTGGGTGAACTTCCTAGGGGAGCAAGCGGAACTACTCATGCTTAGCACGAGCTTGGTGTCCAGCTCTTGTAACAGGCTCAGCCTCCCTGAGTCTCCAGCAATGCAGCAAATCAGAAATATCCGTGTGTCTGAGCAATTTGCTCTTACTGAAGACTCCCAGCTGCAGGAGGGGTTGCACTAGATGACCTCCCAGATCTCTTCCAACCCAAACCATTCTATGATTGAGGAAGAAGAAAAGAACATGGATTTCTTTGTGTGGTTAAGCCAGGGGCAAAGACGAAAGTTGTCCTCACCTGCCGTGCCCTCTCAAACTTCGGAAAGCTGTCTCCTGGTCCATGGGCAGCTGCTCCTCTCGCACCAAAATGCCACAAATGTGGGCTCTGAAAAGTAACCTCACATGGGTCCTCCCTGTGCCAAGTGGGGGCTGTGAACTGTGGAGCAGAGAGAACCAGATTAAACATCGTCAGTAAAAGCCAGAAACCAAAGAAGAGTAGGTGCTTCCACATGACGAGCCCTTGGCTATCTCATCTACCACAGAGATCAATGTCAGGATCCTGGACATCAGTGAAGTAGTAACATGGACAGCAAGTGTGGAATAGAGGATGGGAGCCTGTAGGGTATCAGGAGGTATTTCCTCTCTAGTTCTTGAGGCAAATACTCCGAGGTATCAGAGGAAAAGGCCAGTGGAATGCGAAGGGTGTAAACACACAGGCTGCAGACAGAGCTTATAAAATTACTCCAGAGAATTGCACTTTTCCATTGCAGAAAGGAAATCAGCACTGATCCTATGGCACTGAGAAATAGTGAGATGGATCCAGGAAGGATATAAAATAAGAATAGAATAGGATGTTGGAAACAGAAAAGTAGAACAGTAAAGGTTAAAGAGAAGATGAGGCAAAGGAAAAAAAAGTCAAGATGACTGTACAAGACAGTGTGCACAGAGCAGAGAATGTGGAAAAGGGACAAGGCAGCCAAAAAAATGAAAGGAAGAAGCATTCCTGAGAGATATTAAGAATTTTGGTGCAAGTCCAGTATGGATCTAAACATTACTCAAGATTAGGGCTGGAGCATCTAGGACCAATTCTAAAACATGCAATTCTGTGAATCAGAGGAAATTTACAGAATACAAAAAAATGTGCTTGACCATGTCCAAAGCAATTCTGCCTCTGGTAGACTGCTGTCGAGGACAGACAAAGCCCACATTACACCAGCTGTGAGTTACAGTCTGCACTGCTGTGTTATACTCTAAAAAGAGTATTTTTAGATTAAAATAACTTGAATGCAGGTCATCAGATTTCAGCAAAACTTCTTCTCCTTCAGAACTTTTTCTTCTAAGTTTTTTATAGGTGAATCTGTCCTACAAACATTTATGTTCAAATGAGTGAGCAGTGGACAAGATAATTACACAAAACTGTCAAAAAAGTAGAAATATGAAGTGAATAAGTCTCCAGGGGAAAAAAGAATTGCTACTGTTGAGAATTATTCCTTGAAGTGCACAGGTGTTTGGGTTTATCCTTTCTGAAGAGAGATCACTTTTACTTCTTTTTTTTTTAGTTAGAGCAGAGTATTTATTTGAAATAAAGGATAATAATTCCCTTAGTTTCCTACATGTTCTTACTGACCAATGTGTATTTATTAGTGTATAATCATAATGTCTCTATCAAATGGGTAAAGAGGAAATTGTAATACTGTGTGGAATGTGGAGGTTGTCCAGAGAGGTGGTAGATGCCCCTGGAAACACAGACAGACCAGTCTTGTCTTGAGCAGATCTTGATGGATCCTGTGTGCAAACCTATAGGAGAGAATCTATTGGTGCCATCCCTCTGCCAAATTTCCTCCTGGATGCGGGTAACAGCTGTTGGCATCTTCTCACAAGTACTTACAAGAAGCCGACAAAACCAAGGAGTGAAACCCGCAATCTTCAAATTAAAAATTAGAAAGTGGTGATTAAGAAGGGATAAAAAGTTCTGGGAAGCCACAAATCTGAATAAATAAGCATCAATTTTATTGAATCATGAATAATTTAAGACTGGTACAATCATCAGCTTTATTCTCCATGACACAGGGTGGGGAAGGGGGAGAAATGGGGAGAGTGAGAAAGGGGAGGCATGATCTCAAACAGACCATTCACAAATTCCAATCCTAAATGAGAACTGAAAATTAAATAGGGAGAGGAGCAAATGGAAAACATCATAAACGTACACAAAATACTCAATTCCTAGTTTTTCTCTTTAAAAATGGCTAGAAAAAATTCATCAAAATGCAGCACTTTTAATCAAATATTTACATTTCTATGTTACAATGAAAAAATGTACATCTTATAGAACATATTTCATAAACTGTTCCACTGGAAACGACTAGATCAAAACAGCAACCTTGCATTTAATATCAACAAAGATTTTTTTTTTTGCTTTGTTTTTGTGTATTTTTTTCTTGAAAGAAAATTGCCACATTTAGACAAGATTTCATACACATAATATCGAAGTTAAGCATCAACAATGAAATATCAGTTTGCTTCTTCCAAAATGTACAAAAAGGCTAACCAACCCCCTCCCTCCCTCCACTTCCCCAAATAAATCACATCTCATTTATGGCCTGTATCATTCTTGGCAGTTCTGAAGGAAAGAAAATGGTTCATTCTTTCAATTTATAACTCAACACGAATGTTGCATAGAATCTTGCATTTCTTGTTGATATTTTTTTAAACAAGCCAACTTCGCAAAAAAAAGGCAAAAAAAAAAAAGGAGGTGTTTTGAAAAAGCCTTACATGAGAAGAAAGTCACTTAAAGAAAGACTAAATCTATGAAAAGTCTTGATAAAAACTAAGATGTGTGCACAACAGGTAACCCTGCTTCCCGAAATTTCAGAAAAGACACAGAATATTGTGATGCTCAGAATGACTAGCCTATTCAAAGTTGCCTCTCTCACTTTAAGCCAAGCTAGTGTCAATAAAAAAGAACAGATAATAGAAATTTCTTCCTGAGCTTAAGCACAGGATTAAAAATGAGAAAAAAACCACCAAAACTGTTCCCCACAAATAAAACACTATTTTAAACACGTCTTATAGCACTCAGTTAAAGGTTAACCGAGACATTATCTAGGATATCAAGTCCATTTAAAGCCCTAGCCCTGCAACTGGATTTTTTTTTTACAGGCACATGCTCTATCTGCATGGATTCAGTTGGGGGATTAGGTACCAAAATTCACAGTAGTAGCAGGTGAAGTCAGTGCTGGGAAGCAGAATTGTCAAGACTACTGGAAAAATTAACTTCTTTCAAACTCATCATCAGCATGCTACGGATTTGATTCCATACAGATTTATCCCATTTTTTACAGTACCAAGAACTGGATTAGGAAAATTGGCTGAGTAACCTTTGTTATTCCATTGAGTGAAATGATGCAATAGAGTTCATAAGGTTAAAACAGTAACAACATCAAGCTCTTCCCCCCCATCATTAAAATATTTAAATTTTTCCTTTTACAATATTTTTCTTAAAAAAAAAAAAAAGTCATCAGCACTTAAAAGTTGTAACAGGAGCAGATTCAAGACCAGCTTAGTAAGACAAAGTACAGTTATGTTACAGAAAGTCATGAGGTATAATAAAATGATCCTCTCAAGCTGAGCCACAGAAGCATGAACTTGTCTGCTATATTCCTTTAAACCCACAAGCTCTTAAAAAAGTGTTTGTAATAAGATTTCTTTCTGTACATTGAAAAACCAGCATATTCCTGCAACTTATTAATGACAGCCTTTATTATAGTTGAAAAGCTTTTTTTGTCCCTCCTGCATGGATAAAACAGCTCTTCAGTGATTTATTAGCTGCGGATTGATATGAACCTGAAAAGTTATCTCACTTCCCTCCTTTTTTTTTTTTGTCACATTTAAACAAATTCTAGTGTCTCGTACAAACAATATTCACAGCAACTTATGATATTCCAAGAGATGACTTTAGCCCTGTTTCTTTAAATAAAATCCCATAATACACAGCACTAATTTAATCAAACACAATTAGTACAAAATAAGGCATCGCTTTAAAAGTCAGCACCAGAAGACAGCTGGAAAGGCTCGACTGAGGAGTGACGTGTTTGCTGAGGTACAGCTGACGTGTGGGGATGGTGGTGTGAGCATTTGTTTTCGTCACAAGGAAAGTGCAATTCTTTGGGAGGTGTTCTTATTCCCCAACAGAAGTACAAGCCTTAACACTGATAGTGTAGGTGTGTGCATTCAGAGAGGAGGAGAAACAAAACCAGGTTCACGGCTCTGCCAGAACTCAAGGGCACGGCACAGCCAAACTTCAAAGACGCAGCACCCAGCACCTTCCCTCCTCTTTTTTTTCCAGACCCGAATACTGCTAAAATACTATAATTTTTTTAATTTGAAATTAAAAAGAAAAGTCGTGGAAGTCAATATTGTCACCAGAGTAGCACTGGAACTGTCACAGAGCTGAATTTTGATTTTAACCCCTTACGGCTGTGCTGATTGGAACGAAAACTCTGAACAAAACCCAAAGTTTTTAGAAAACAGCTGTAATATTTCATGGTAAGAATTAAAAACTGAAAGTCGGATTCATCCCTTTGAGGGGGTGTAGCTCACCTGTGCATGCAGGGCTCACAAAGCCTGTGCACTGCCGAGGGTCCCTTGGAGCCGCAGGACTTCATGGCCCTTCCACCGACTTCTGAGGAGAAGGGAAACCCCTTCTCCTCAGGGTCAATAGGTGGGATGTAAACACCACAGAAGTCAGCCCAGTTGGTTGTGTGGATGTAAGTGGGAAGAGAATTGGGACCTGACTAGCAAAGGGCTACCTGATCTTTCACTTGTATCAGGATTGATTGTTACACAGTGTTTGAAAAAAACCTGATTTGTTCAGACTGTATATATATTTTTATATATTCCTATTTATATATATAATCTTTATAAACACACAATGAAAGAAAGCCAAGGTCTCAGACTGGCAAGGAGAGCAGCGCTTTTTCTTTTTTTTTTTTTCTTTTCTCTTCTATTTTTTAAATATTTATTCAAACTTCCCTGTTTTGCAGCTTTGCCTTTATTGAATATTATTACCAAGGCAAGCGATATTATTATAGCACCAGAACTATATGAAGCTGAGTTTAATCCACAAAGCTGATTGGTAAAAGTCCAGCCCTCACGTGAACGTGTTTGGTCAGAAGCAGCATAGGCAAATATTTCCTCTCCCCTCTCCTTCCAGACAGTACATGGCACAAAGCTGTTTGCTTCATAGCTGTGAAGTTGCCCACCCACCCCACCCCCAGTCCCTTTGATTTTTAGTAATGATGACTATTTTTAACATCTTCAGGATCTTAGGCATGAGAGCTTACAGCAACTAAACAGAAGGAAACAAAGGAATAGTGCAGTTCTCATCATCATCAAAAGAAAAACAATACAAAGGTCGTTTGGGTTGCCTGCACCCAGGTTCAAGACTGACTCCAAGTGTCTTGTTGTTCTTGCAGCTCTAATACTGAGATCCCAGCCCAGGAACGTGTTTTTTTCATGAGTCTGTGATCAGGGTTCTTGCCAAGTGGGAGAGCAATAATGGAAACAACCTCTTTCTGTCTGAGGAAGATCACAATGTCGACTCCAGAGACGAATCGAGGATGTCATCGTGGTGGCTGTTGCTGTTTGAGTCACTGTCGTAACTCTGGGGACTGGAGTAGTTGGCTGCTTCTTGCAGCCTCATTAGCATGTTCATCTGCAAAGGCACAGAAGTTCATGATTATTTGTATTCTGAGGTAGAAATAATACCAACTCCACATGAAAGCTACGGTCACATTCTTTTTGCAGTGGGTAAGAAAGGAAAGGAGGAAATAAGCAGGGTAATTAATACTGAGACTCAGAAAAGAGAAATTAACTGTAAATCATAGCAGCACCCAAGTCACTGATAAAACATATGCTTTTCCAGTTAAAGGTGAAAACGAGAAGACTGAAGGGATTAGTCTACAGGTGTATGCAACAGGATTCTGAAGCAACATATCCCTCTCTTCCTTTAACTAATGGAAATACCGACAGATCAGTGAAGAGGCAAATCTGAATGTTCTAACACCTGGCTTGATATTTGTGTATGTATATATGAGCTGCTAAGAACTGTAACACAAATTCTATACTTCCAACTGTCCAGAAAAACATACACCTCAACAGAACAGCTTCAGGGCATTCAGTTTGCAAAGCACCTTAACTTTCTTGCAGAACTGCACGGGCTTTCTGTGCAACTGCATTCCCCAAGATGACTTGATGACTTCCCCAGCAGCATTATCTTCTCATTCTAAAACTCTTAATCTCTCCTCAGCTGTCCTTCCACTTCTTTATTCCTGTTTCTAATCCCTAGAAACAAGGGAAACAAAACAGTTCTGCTGATTCAGAAATGAGAGCTTACCAGAGGATCTCCTTCAGCATCGCTCACTGGAACTTGTTTGCTGGTTGAGCCTTCCCGGGACACGGAGTAGCCATCAAAGCCCACGTCTTCAGGCCGCAGCTGGAGCAGAGGAGGCCACTCATGGTGCTGTGGGGTGGCTGCCCAGGGGTAGGTGTCCATGACCCATTTGGCAGGATCCTCCCAGGGTGCTCTCCTCCCATACAACTGAAAAAGCACAAACCCATGTAAAACATTCCTATCAGGCCAGCATTTCATTCGGTGCCCATCTCACTGAAATGACCGTGCTGTGCTTCTTGGACTGCAGTAAAACACTTGCAAGCAGGGCTGAGTGGGAGATTTTCCTTATCCCCATGGCATACAAAGCTGTTTGCTTTGAAAGTGTTTGACCACCTCTGAGACTGCAGTGCCCTTCTCTTGGCACCAGCTGAAGGAAGGGAGACCTGAAAACAACCTCACCTAATAAAGTCAACTTAAACAATGACAATACACAAAAGCAGCCATCAATGCTGACATCCGGATCACATCAGCAGCTGCCTTATCTGTGCTCACTGTCGGTGAAAACCTTGCCCACGGAATGTGGAGGAGGGAAGGTGAGATCTGTCATCAGGCAATAATGGTGGATGTCAAGGCATAAGGTTTTGAAGTCAGAATTTTTTTGTATTCAACCAAGAAAAAGCACCAGCAGCATCTGTCTGTGCTCATGCCCCTAAGCAAGACAGCTCTGTTCCAAGAACAACTTCTCTGTTGAACAGACTGCGTTACTGAATCCCAGCATATTTTCCTTGTTATATCCCACTTTCCTTAATTACACAATACATTCATTTTAATGCCTCGTAATACAACTTCAAGTGACTTTAAAATGTTTATTTCCACTTCATAAACTTCCCCACCAACAACCCTCAGCAACTGGAGTTCATCACTGACATTTTGTCCCTTGAATTCAGAGAAATGTCCCTGTCCTTTCTCCCCCTGCACAGGGGGAAAAGCAGTAGTCTGGCAGAGAAACCCATCAGCTCTCCGTTGAACCTAAGACTATCTCACTTTCCTCATCACTATTTCTTCTTGGTACTTTTCTGAGTTTATACTTTGCATGCACAAATTATTAAATTGCCCTAAACACCAACATTTCTGTGAACATTATTGTGAAGCAGAGGAAGGAGCGGTCCCAGCCTGAGCAGAGGTGCCAGCAGATGGTGCTAGGCAATCTGAAACACAGCCTATCCCACAACCCAAACTCTACATCCTCGAGCTGTACTGTATTATTTTCCCAGCATAATGTCTTCAAGATGTGGTAAACCAGATTTCCTATTTTAATCTTGTTCTCAAATTTACAACAATACATGTCATTTGGTAAGTGGCGAGGATTTGATATTTTTCACATGTCTTTTCTCCCTCAAAGGTCTGTGTGGACCCTAGTTAGTTTCTGAAAAGTGGCTAGTAAGTAAAATTGCCATTTTAATATATGAAATCATCACACATCTTCAGCAGATGAGAGACTGACAGACTCACTATTCCCTTCCATGGCAACCAGGTCTGTCCATCCCTCTCACTGGAATGTTTTCCAGGGAGCAATCTGTGGGACAAGGATGGAACAGGTTGCTTCACAAAGCATCAAAGAAAAATCACTGAAATATGAGTGAGGGTAGCAGGAAGCCACAGGGACTCTGGGTCCTCTTTCTCCTGGTGCTGCATTCTGCATCAATACACCAAGCAGGAAGAACTCGGGTTTTATACAACCTTCTAATTTGCACATCCCTGTTTTGAAGAACAAAACAACTCAGCTCCAATGGGAGCAATTACTGTAAGGATCCATTTGGCTTGCCTGTATTTGATCCAAAATAATTCTCTAAATGTGAAACAAAAATGTAAAAATAGCTCAGTGTAGATCCACAGAGATGACAGTGAACTTTAGCAGTCCACCTTTCCCTTCTGGCAGGCAATTTCAGGAGAGAAGATGTATTCTCAGAGGAGCCTCTGTGGGTGTGGGGAATGGAAAACAGCCCCAAACGAAACCTACATTTCTAGTATTAGCTTGTTAATTAGCACCACTCTGGCTACTTTTCAAGTACTAAAGTGCATTCTTATCCATCAACTAAACAAAAGACAAATTATTTAACTAGAGATGAATTGGTGCAAGTTAGGGAAATGGGACTGAAGTGCACAAAGAATCTAAAGCACAAAGTGAGAATCTGAAATCCTTACACCTGGAACACAAGCTATTCAAATAACCTAAGGAGTGATGCAGATATTGGGCAAAAGAAGCAAGCAAAAAGGTGTTTGTATCAACTGTTCTCTCTCTCCATTTCCATTACTAAATTTTCAAGGCTTTCTATTGATGAGTGATACATTTCAGAACACAGTACAAGGAGTCCATGCATTGCTGTGAGTATCAGTTTTCTCCACTTCAAGAGGAAAGAAAGTCACCTCCTCTCCTTTCTCTTGTTGAAAAGATTACTGGCTCCCATTATCTTCCTTTATAGGGAGTTTTACGTAAAACAGTTCTCCTGTTCTATTTGTAGCTAAGTTCCCACATGCGTTTTGTACTCCAGGACCTATCGTTTTTCTCACGTCTAAAGAGTCTACCACAATTGTCCCCCAAAAAATGAGATTTCCAGGCACTGACAAATTTCAAATGGCAGTGACAGTTTGCCCAAATTTTATCCAAAACTTGAAGAATTTGTGTATTTCATAGATTTGTAAGAAGCCATTAGTAAGAACTCCGTTTTCTATGACAGGGTTGCCTCCTCTCTGTCTTTGTAAACACCTAGAAATCCCTGCTGTATAGAAAGCAAATGAAACCCAAGGTGGTTGTTGCAGGAAAATATAAAGTCTCCTCCTCCTTTCTTTTTTAGTTCTTCTTCAAGTGCTCAGACTGGTGCATCTTCATGAATTCTGCACTCTCTGCCGAGTACTCCCATGCAGGCAAGAGCTCATACTTGGGAGTTATTGCATATTTCAAAAAGACCTCAGACACAGAGACATGTGGTGGAGAATCTATTACTTCTCTAAGTAAAATTTCATAACTGTTAATTATTTTTACTAGCAACATAGCATGTCGTGCTTACAGTTTGAATTTCTCCAGTCCAAACTTGTCAAACATCCACTTTTTTTCCTTCAAGACTTTTTTTCCTGCAAGACTAAAGAGCAAGAGTAGATCAAGTAATATTTTACTTTACTCCTGAATAATCTGAATAGTCTGAGCTTCTTATCTCTCTCACTGAATAATGCTTCCTGTATCCGAATGACAGCTATTGCTCTTCTTTTAAACCCTTTTCAGTTTTATCTTTTTACATATAGAAGTACTACTTCCTACTGCTATCTCAGATAATTGTAGTTTATGCCCTCAAAATGGCATTTGCCATCTTACCAAAACACAAGCTCCCCATGCATTGCCATAATTCCCTATTCTCCATCCACCCTCAGCCCTTTTTCAATCTCCTGGACTCTCATTGCGATGCACTTTTTTATTTTCGTGTGAGTGATTTCATGTTTAGCTTTCATACACGTAATGCCCAGAACTTACTGGTATTTGATTAAATCAGGTGCTGCTGTGCTTAATCTGTGAACAGAGAACTGAAGAGTAAAAAAGCCCTTTTTTTCCCCTACTTTCATGGTAAGTCCATAGCAATCCTCTGCTGATCCCTCCTCCTGATCCCAACGAGCTTTCTAGTCATACCAAGAATTGCGTGGCAGTGCTTAAACCCATCCAAATCACTGGAGTATGAATCAGTTACTAAGAACAGGCAATCAATGATGATTTCACTGCAGCCTCTGAAAGAATTATGAAGGAATCTACTAAAAAAATCATCTTGTATACTGAGAGGTAATCAAAATGTCACTGATACTGATCCTGTCACTCATTAATGCGTTTCTCTCCATACACAGCTTTGTTCCCGTGTTGAAAGATTTGATTTACAAAGGAAAATCCTGCATAACAAAGTTAATGACCACAAGCATATTTTTCAGCTGCACAGTACAATTTTAAGGTGTGCTTCTGGAACACAGTATTGAAAGATATTTGTGTGTCTAACTCCCCCCACTGAAAACATCAGTAGCTTGGCATCTAATCACTTCTTCCACTCTCTGTTTCAAAAGTGTTTAAGAGAATAATTCTGCCTGACATTATTGATAATTTTGTTACATTTTCATAGACATGCACGTATTCAATGTGCAGACTTTTATCTACAGAAAATGTTGCTGTTATTGGGTTTTGTTGCCTTTTGAATAGATACCATTCTAGAGCTGTCATTTTTCACTTTTGCCTGCTCACCTGTAGCCCTTCTCTAACTGCTTCCAGAAGATATGGAATGATGGAGTAGTTCCACAGGTCAGTAAACCAGACTCTGGAACCATCTACATCTATTGGACAGGAGAGGAAGAGCCGTGGACCTGGAAAGGGAAATTCAGATATTAAACTCAAATTACAGCCAGGATAAGCATCAAAAATAGAATATATAACATCTAAAAGTAGACTTTCGAAGAAACCTTTTTTAGCTGATATAGCACAAGGAAGTATGCAAAGGAAATAAAATATATATATTTATATATGCCTGGGCGTAAGGACAGAGCACTTACCAATAGTAACATCAGAAGAGCTGTGAGCCTCCAAGAATTTGTTCAGATGTTGCCAGACCTTGGGAATCCAATCAATAATTTTAACCAGCTCTGCATTCCTCATCCTGCCACTGATCTCTGTTTCAATTAGTTTTCTTCTCAAGAAACGGCCGAGAAAGCCTTTGACTGGCTCAGTGTGGTTTGCACATAGCACCCATCTAAGGCAGAACAGCAGAAATGGCCATTATTTCTCTTTCATGCTACTGAAAGTAACTATTCTTGACTAAATCTCACTTCTTCTTTCCAGATGATTATCAGGATCAAAACGGATTACTCCAGTCATATTTGGTTTTTCAAGCAAAAGTTATTTGGGAATAGTTCTAGATTGGGAATACTAGATGAACCAATTTTTACTGTGCATTATATTAATAACTCATTAATCTGCATTGTCTAAATATTGTCTTACTGAAAAATTGGTAGAAGGTCAAATACCTTAACAATCCTCTGAAAAGTAAAGTTTTTGTGAACCCAGTTACTTTAATGACAGCACCATAGCCAAGCTGCACATGTTACGAAAGCAGCTGGGAGCAAACAGTATTTCTCTCTCAATTTGCTATTTCGGCTGATAAGAACAACTTCAGATGACTCAGTAGCCATTACTCCTTTGCCAGTCCACAAACATAAATGAGAAACATGAATAAACAGTACCTGAAATTATGGTGAAGTTGAAGATTAGGTGTTGAAGAGGTGGCTTGGTTCATCGTGCCAATAATATATGGACTATTACGGAAAAAAAACAAACAAGCAAATCAAACTCGTAAACTTCGAAAAACAAGGTTTTAGTGAAACCTCCACATTGAAAAATGAAATTCAAATCTCTTTCATCAAAGAAGGTTTTGTAGTTACTTGTAACTTACATTCTGACTTCTGAGAACAGCAAATTCCGAAAGCAAACCAGAAACCTCAAAATAGGACCTTTCACTACCAATGGGGTTTTACTACTAAAGATCTACATCATGAAGTGAATGCAAATTACTCAAACCCTCTAACACTTTTTTATTACTGATTTCAGAAAAATGGATCATTTTATTAAGGAAAAAGACCCCTCTGAAGTCTGCCCATTTGGGTCCACATTACTACATTTATCTAGACTTTGGTTTTGTCATCACATCTTGCAGCAGCAATGTTAACATTTGCAAGGTTATTCTATTATTTCCTTACCATTTGTGGTACTTGCAGTTCAGAAGTCCATTAAAGATCTCTCCTAGGGAGCTAACATGATGCAGATTATCCAAAATGATTACAAGAGGCATATCCACAGCGTTATTTTCACTGTTACACTGGTCTGCCAGGTTGGACAGGTATTGGCGGAGCTCCTGCAAAGCAGAAAACAAAATAAAAGAGAATTCTCTTCATATTCCTTGAAAATCCAATTAAGATAAATAAGCTTGGTAACAAAACCTAAAGCAAAAGAGCCTGACATCTTACAAATCAGACATTTTCCACAAGAAAACACAAGATATGATTTTCTTTCTCTTTTGTAGGTTATGCGAAAGATTCAAAGACTGTAACAGAAATCCTGTGTGAGATAAGGGTTTAAAGGGGGGTAAGATTTTGCCGTTTGTTTTGTGCTTTTCATTCATGCTGTCCTAATCTCAGACCTAAAAGGTCTGAAATATATTCTTTCTTTTCAGGAACTCGCTCAACTCTCTCTGTACCAAACCAAACTCTGCATTCCAGCTACATTTGTTGGATCATCTTGCAACTGTGTTTCTATTGAAATTCAGCCGATAAAATTAATCTGGAACAAAGTATCTCTCGTCAGAGGCCAAATTCAGATGCCTTCGGTAAAGCTGAAAGAGAATGAGTTCTTGGGGCTGCTGATGGGTGGCTGGGTGTGGTTGACGTGCTCTCAGCAGCTTTAAAGCATGTCTCAAATCATACCAGTGACTTACAACCACAGTTTCAACCATCCCTTTCCTCTAGAGGAAAATATGCCTAAGGCCATCAAATGCACAGTTGTTTTTGTTTTGTTTTGATTTTTTTTTCTTTTAATCTACATGATCACTGGAAGTATATTCAGCAAAACCAGCAGCACACAAAAAAGCAGAGACATGCCTTACCAGCAGAGGAATGTGCCTGGGCAACAGTCCCTCCAAACCCAGCACATGATTACAACTGCTGATACTTGCAGCTGCAGAAACTCTTGACAGCCTACAGATGCATTTGAGAGTTTTGGGAAAAATGCCCACATGCAATAGGGATTGCTTAAGTTTCTGGGAATTTTATGCAGGTGTTTAACTTCCTGGGCAATTCTCAGGCTCCTAACCACTTGAAAATCGTGACACCTTTAGGTGTTTAAATACACACCTGGGAGCCTGCTGCTCCAGGCCCATAATCAGCAGAATCTGCAGTTCTGAAAACCTTAAATATTATTTCCTTCAGGATCAACACAATGCTTCAAAAAGAAAGGCAAGTCCAAAATGAGTTTCTGATGGATTGATAGAGGAGGAGTCTTTCATTTCGGATATATGGTGGGATGAATTGTGCAAGGATGGTTTCTGCGTCCTCACCTTACTGGATTTATGGTCCACATTGAAGGTTGCAATAATGCCATCAGCCAGCTCCCTGCCCTCTCTGAGGACCATGTACTCGGACAGACGGTTTGCCAGGTATGTTTTCCCAGTGCCACTGGGGCCAGATAAGATAATCCGTCTGTGTTCCATCAGGAGAGAGACATAACGCTGCAGGATAGGTTTTGGGATCAGGGATTCAAACACCAGACCGTCCAGACTGTTCTCACAGATACCTGCAACAGAAAAAGATCCCTCATCTAGAGGCATTCCCAAAATTTACCCAAATTACCCACATTTTTAAAAGTTTGGGGTTTTTGTTTTGCTTGTTTTTTTACTAAGTAGTTGTAATGCTGCAAAACAACCCTATTAGTGGAGTTTGAACAAATCAAGGCTTTGTGAATGTACCTGAGCCAAATAATAGTAGAAGAAACGCCCAAAATAACACTTATGTGCAGCAGATGTTGATCTGACCTGATCAAGCTGTTTCTCACTTCAGAGATAAACCCCTTCCCCACTCTGGTATCCCTCGTGGTTGAGAGAGGAACACAAAAAGCTGGTACAACAAGTGCAGAAGTGACCTGTGGGCTTAGTCTGGATCCTCCTTCAGCTTTTCTAAGTACTTAGCTGCATCCCTAAGGCCCTTTGAAAGCTGCCACACTAAATGATTCCAGGCCACACTTTTCATGCCCAAACCATCCATTTTACAGCATTTCACCATGCATTCATCCAGAATGTACCTGTTTACTTTTGGATCAGTAGACAAAAAAACCGCCAGCTATCATCAACTCCCCCTACTTTCCCAAATGCTTGTAATTAAACTCCTTCTCTGTATGCTGATAGTTATCTCTTCTAACAGAAAACTCCTACTGATAAGCATTTATGCCATGTCAGCAGTCACTTTAGGCAGAACTGGCTCAGGGAAAATACACAGTGCTTCAAAATAAACAGCAGGAAGGGAAGTTGGTAGATCACCCGGAGAAATGTTTGCACCTCAGTGGTTACTGTGAATATTAAATATTTATATAGGCAGCTTTATATCTCAAAGGTATATGTGAGTGATTTTCCATAAATTGATTAAATACCTTTCTATTTTATTGAAAACTGTTATCACATATGAACCTTCGAGGCACAAGTCAAGCCGGTGCAAGTTAAATATAAACTCAAATTGCACCTTTACAGACGCAGCTACACCTGATTTCAGTGAGGATTTATGATTGGACAATGTATTTTTTGTAAGCAGAATATCCTGGGTTCATGTCAAGCCTCAACAAATTGAGGTACTTCACGGGTCATATTGTCTTCCTGCCCACAGATTTACTATGCAAGGCAACTGCTTTTTTACACCAATATTCAAAAATCAAAGTGCTTTCAGTCAAATGGTACAGTCAAATTTCAAAGCTGATCTGCAGAATGTTTGGCAATGCTCTCAATTTGTATGGAGATCTGTGCTTGAGATCCCAATGGTGTAACTTTGAGCAAACTGATGTTCAAAATGCAGCAGTTTAGGGTTTTCCCCTTAAACTTAGTTTCATAGTGTAGTTTTCATAAAAAATCATTCCCAGAGAAACCAAATGAGAAACCATAAGAGAAATATAAGTATTAAACTTTTATTAGTATTAGAGAACAAAACTGATGGACATTCTGAAAACCAGACATTTTCGAAAAATACAGATTTTTTTACAGTTTATGTCCCATAAACTTTGGGATCCTTCCTTCCTGCTGCCTAAGGAGGGACTCTTGGGTGAGACCAATCAAGGAAGTAAAATCAAGACTAATTTTTTTCCACTTTGCATGAAGGAAATAACAACTACAGGCGTTACGAAGAGGTAATGAAATTTTGAGGCTTGATTCATTTGAAAGGTACTTTGCTGCTCAAACAGCTCCACTACATCCCTTGTGGTGTGAGATCTTCTCCAGGACAACTCCAGGCATCAGCTCAACATCTATGGAGAAGCTGCTGTGTGTATAATTATTTCTACTGTTACAGGCTGAAAAATTGCTGAAATTATAGACTTAGTGCTGTCTTTATCAAATGAAAATAGAAGGTACGAAAACGAAAATAAGCACAATAAAAAGTTTCTACTGCTTTGAGTTTCTTGATACAGGAAGCCTTGATAAAACTGTGATTAGTGAGAACTCCAACAGAGAGTCAGGCGTAATTACCTTTGATGGTAACTGAAATAGTGTTGTTTTCTCCAACCAGATAACCACAGGGCAGCAACTCAGGGGTCTCTGCACTATTAGTGCGTTTGATTTCTCCAATGCTGTAGCCCAGGACACTGTCTGAGTTCAGTCCCAGCTGGCTCACGGGATCCACATGGATGATGTACTCCTAGAGTGAGAAAGGGACACAGGAAGTTAGGCAGCACCGAAATCCCTGGGAGTTTCTTCTATGCTATACCAGTACTTATCCCAGCAAGTTGGTACCATCAAAATCTAATAACAGGAGGATTGGGGCTCACAGCAAATTGTGCTCACTGACCTTAAACAACCGTCTCACAACCCCATCCAGAACATCCCATTTGGTCTTGCCACTGACTCCAATGCAGCCTATGAGGAAGGTGCGAGGCCTTGAATCCTAAAGGCACAGGAATAACTGTATCAGACAAGGATGTTTAATGTAATTAAAATGCTGGCTTCCCCACCCCCCCACTTTATCTTTAAATAATGGTGCATCTTTAGTACTCTGTACGGTGAATTCCAAAAGCCATATGAAGTCCTTTTCATATATTAAACATTTTCTCCAGCATTGAAGTCACAAATCTAAAGGATACTCAAGTGGTTCTGATGTTAAGTAAAAGGTATTTGTTAATCAATCCATGAACAATTTAAAAACCTCTGAAAGGATTACAGCTTAGCAAAGGGACAGAAAGACTCCTAGGAGTATTCTAGACAGAAAAGTAGATGTCAAGTTCATTTTTCCATGACTTCACAATCAAAGATGTTACAGTTGCAAAGGTTATTCTATTTACTTTTAGATATGCTCCCACGAGCATAGAAATACATATATGTATGAATTATACATTATTATGTGTATAAGTAGTAATAGAGAAAAATTTATTTTTATATATAAAAACTTCTGTGTTACGTTTGATGTATCACAGCATTTTGATAATTGGGTAACTGATTTCTAAGGTTGATTAAAAAATCAGAACAAATACAATTTTTCTATTCCTCTATAGCCACACTCACTGTGAAACGTTAATTGAAGAAAAGCTAATTTCTATCGTAAGACTTGAAGTGTAACTAAAATATAAAGAGCCATTTCCACATGGTAACTTAACTCACTCTGAGCACAGTAAAGTCCTATAGAATTACAAATGCAGTTTCACTGCTAATTTGCTTATCCAGGGCTGTAATAACTAATGCATAACTGACAGTTAATGGAAAGATTTGTTAAGTCCATTTTATTTCCAATTATTCAAATTTTTGTGTCCCCCGTCCCAAAAGACATAAACTTATTTTTAAAATAAACATTTACAGGTACTCAAAAATGTGATATGGCAAGGTCATTGCTTGGCAAAGATCGTGCAGTACATTCATGAGACAGGCTGCAATTTTACAATGTTTGAAATTTATTTGGGTATTTAGGATTCTTCCAATTACTTGTGAATGGAAAACATCTGATAGATGTCACTCAAAACAGGATACTTGTACCCGAGCATAGAACTTGAACTAGAATGATAAGGTATAGATCTCCCAGTTTGGATTTGCCAAGTTCTTCCAGAAGATTGGTGCTTCCAGCATTTCAGTGCACCTTCTACCCACACATTGGATTATTTTCATTATTAGTTAAAATTGTATTAACAGTACGGCCCAGGAGTTTTGCTTTTCTCTCTCAGGTTGCCCAGAGAAGCTGTGGCTGCTCCATCCCTGGAAGTGTTCAAGGCCAGGTTGGATGGAGCTCTGAGCAACTTGGTCTAGTGGAAGGTGTCCCTGCCCATGGCAGGAGGGTTGGAGCTGGATGACCTTTTACAAGCTTTGTGCAGCTTCTAAGATACCAGTCTTAAACAGATGCTATCCCAAAGTCCAGACTGGTCTCCTGACCTCCTCTGACACCAAAAGAGTGGCCTTGTTTACAGACAGACTACTGAAAGGCTCAAATTGTGACATTACAACCTTTGCAAATTTGAATTTCCTGGCACATTCCAAAGTCACTTGTATTTCAAAGCTGGTGATGAAACACAACTCACCTCCTTCCATTTCACTTCGTCCTGAAAGTTGACAACTATTTTGACGTGTCTGCCTCCTTCTTTCCGGGCAGAGCCATCTCCAGTGTCATCTAACAGCATGTCTGTGAACAGGAAATATCAACAGCTTCACAGCTGGATCTTAATAACAGTGAAGACTACTCTGGTTTATTGTAGTCAAACACAACACGTCTGGGCTTCACATGCCCTGAGGTAAAACACAAGAACCAGGCTGAGTGACTGACTTCCCTAACCAAATAATGCTCTTAAAAAGTGAAGGTCATTGAAAATTATTAATCAGTTACTCTGTATTTTCCCTCCTTATGATATATCCCCTGGCAAATATGTACCATTAAATGGCTTTAAACACTACTTCTCACAGTTGAGGTCATAATTGGACACCTCCCACCTAGGGTGTAGCAGACCTATGATGATATTTAAAAGAAGGCTTTGTGCCAGCTCGTGACATATTTCCACACCTCAACTGCTAATAATTCTCATGCTTTCATTTTTCCACGGCTAATCAGACCAGGTCTTCCAAATACAGGATAAAACCTGCCCACCACCTTTCTCATTAAACTCACCGAGACTGGTTGACTCCGTGAGGTTCAAACTGTGTTGAGAGAGACCTGCTGAATGTCTCGGAGAGGAGGAGATGGAAACCTGAGACTGGGCTCTGCTGCAGCTGCCATGGTTTTCAGATTTCAGACGGTCGTTTTCTGCTTTTAATTTTTCAATCTCACTCTTAAAAAGACAAGTCAGACGTTAGAAGTCACAGTGAAAACACGCGTTAAAAGATAGCAAAGAAAGTAACTTAGGAATAGATCATAGCTTAGCAGAAATGCAGTTTTCACAATGTTTTCACTTATTTTAATAAATTAAGGACTTTAATTATTACAATGTCCCTTCCATTAAACTTTTCAAAGTATCCTAGAATACATAAATATGTGGGAATTCACTTAACACTGAAATGCAACTACATTAAGGCAGAGAGCATGGAAACATTTTAAGAGTTTGCTGACCCCATTTTGGGGTTGGACCAGCTACAGCTGCAGTCAAGGGCAGCAAAATTCAGGTGTTCAAGCTGACTTTTAATGAAGGTACAAGGATTAACAGTGGCACAAAGCTAAACATAACTTTCAGTAGGAGTTCAAAAACTTCAAATTTACTTTCTTTACTTCGTGGCAGGTTGGCCAAACTTTACCACACCAACACAGGTTGCAAGATTTGGGGTGGCTCTTTCTTACTTGCATTCTGTTCATGGCCTCCCGAAGCTGGTCCAGCTGATGAGCAGAGCTCAGGGCTTCCAGGCGAATATCAGTCAACTTCATCTCCTTGTCTCTCAGCTCATTCCTCAACTGCATGACTGTTTCAGCTTCACTGTCAGTGCACTCAGAAATACTGGAGTAGGTGGAAAAACAGACACTGAATGAGACCATTAGTTACTTTTCTGATGTTGCTTCTCCAGTGATACTGTAAACCAGATATTAAACAGGTCATGGGAAATATTAGATACTAATTAAATAAATATGTCTGAGGGTTAATTTTCTTTAATCAGCATCTGAAACAGAATTCTGGAAATCGCCTACTATTGGACAGTCTTAATTTTTTTCATGGTAGTTGCCATAAAGGAAAACTTCTAAAGCCAAAATCTAAATAAATTAAGGGGGTGCAGGCAATTAACAGCAGTTGGTTGGAGATTGATGAGTTCACAGACAGATTTAAAGCTCACCAGGTGTGCACAGCTGGGTTTCCCTGAACTGTTCTGGAGGGCTTTGGAACTCTACACCTATTCAAGCATGATAAATTCCTGCTTGCTTTAAAGAACTCATGCTTAAAAAATTTTTGGTGGCATTTTTCTTCCCTCCTCCCAAAAAAAAAAAAAAAAAAGCTTCTGAGTGAGTAACATTTCAGCACATTTGTAACTGTATCTATATAAAGATCAACTACACAGCTGCATGCTTTGAGGGAGATTTCACTTAACATGTCTCTCCCTAAATCAGGTTAATGAGAGACATTTTCCCCACCAAAAAGCCAGTAAGCCAAAATACACAAGTCTTACTTGTGCTCTGTCCTTCCCTCAGTTCTTACTCTTTATTTACTCAGTATTTACTCTTTTTCTCATATTTGTCCTTTTGGCTGTCATGTCAAGGTGAGATGCATGCACACAGCATTTTGACTGATGACAGATGGGATCATCATTTGACAATCTTCTGGCCTAAGAGTTCTAAAGAACAACTTGCTGTAGTCACCAGAAATGCACTGAGTTAGGCTCGAGAGACTGAAGAAGCTTTAAAACAAAAATCATAGGGGATTATCTTCTGCTACCAACACTTCATCACTGTTATACAGCTGGAAACTATTGCTATTGTTTTCACCTCTTCATGTGAAAACAAGTGAAGGGGAATTACTCCAATGCATTTGTTTTGAAACCAGCCTGGAAGCTTTGGATGACCTGTGCAAGGTCAGAAGCTGTCTGGTAATTAGATGTTCCACAATACTGCCCGTTAAAAGTTTCTGTATTTACTTATCCTGCTCAAGTGACAAAACTGCTGACAGAATTAACATAAAAGCTGTTTTACGAAGTTTTCCAAGCACATTCCAAAATGTGAGTTTAGACTCAGAACAGTGTGGTAAGGGAATTGTTTAACTTTATTTCAGAGGTAGCCAAGGAAAGGACTAGGCACAGGTGGCTGGGGAACTACAGAAGTAAAGAGTGATCACCTCCATTCATCAAGCACAAGCTGTTAGATGAGTTTACCAGTATCACTAAACGATGCTGTTTGATTTCCTTACCTTTTATCTGAATTTGTCAACTTAATTGGGAACTCATCATGGCAGATTAGTACAATACGTGCTGTCTTTAGGCAACAGAGAAACAAAATCCCAGATTGGACCTGGTTTGTTTAATTAACTGCAAGACACCCAACTAATTTTGCACATCAAGGTCACCCTGGTTATAAATGTTCTTCATACTCAGTATGTTCTGCTGAGAGAGCACCCCAATGAAATATTAAATTACACTTCAGTAATGACACAATGATTTTTGGCTTCCTGGACACTAATGCAAAGGTACTGGGCTGGGACTCAGCTTACGTATCTTTAATTTCCTTAATACATAAATTCTACATTTCTGTCCTCTGCCTGTAATATCCTTTGACTACACAACATTCAAAACAGGCAGTAGTTGGAAGTGATCTTTGCTCATTCTTCTGCCAGTATGACAGGGTTAAGGACTTTATCCAAAACACAGCCCCACATCTCCCCCAGGAGATAACGTAAGGGGTACTTGGGAGAGAGACAGATCAGTGGTAAAAGCCCAGCCCTGATCTACAGGACCATCCTGTCTGGCCCAAGCATGTCTTCTGCTGCGGCCTCATGGTGAACAGCTGGTTTTAGCAGTGCATGCAGCTGTTGGACTCTTGTAAGGCTCATACAGATGTGCAGAGTCTTACACAGAGGAACCAAAGAGGACAGGATGGAGTAGGGTACCTTTTGCCTCTGCTTCTTTCTGTACAGTGGCCTAGAGATGTGCTGACAAGCTAGCATGGAAAAAACCACTGGATCTCTCCAAAAGGATGACATATCTCCTTTCCTCTACCAATGTAGCAAGATGCCTTCCACTCCATTTTCTGTTTAAAAATTAAAAAATCACTTACAGAGAATTGGAATGGGAAGCTCTCAGCAATGGTGTTGAAACAGTGGTGTTGTGATGTGGCAGCTTTGGTGAGGAAGGCAATGAGGAATCAGTCATCTCCTCAATATCTGAATGAGAAGATGCTGACTTGGGAGATTTCTTTTTCCCAAAAGCTTGCTTGAAGGAGCTGCGTAGCTGAAAAAACAAGACCACGACATCATTAAGAGTGAAACTGGGCAAAAAAACCCACAGAGTAAAAACTCTAACATGCAAATACTCCAGATGCTACAGCCATACTCACATATATATTCAGACAGGTGAAAAATACAAAAAGCTCTTTTCCCCTTAACTATTTTATGAGATTAATAAGGTCAATAGGAGTGGATATGAATGCTTCCTATCTTTTAAAAACTATTTGACAGCAAACTCTGTTCAGTGCAACAAGCTGTACAGCAGCGTTGTAACGACTTGCAGCTGTGCTGGCACATGGCTCAGCCAAGGTTAATGATGCTGAATGGTTAGTGATGCAAATGGGTGGGTTAGCTTTGTATCTTGTAGTTTAAAGTAGGTCTTCCTTACCTCGTTGACCTGCCGGAAGAAGTGCAAGCAAAAGGAAGTGGGGGAAGGAAAAAAGACATGTTTTAACAGATAAAGCCAGTGATAAGGGAAGTTTTGGATTTCTAAGACAAACACGACCAACGATTAACAAAGACCAACAGTTACTTTAAAACTGGAGGCCTGTGTTTTCCAAAACCAGGTGTTTCAAACCACATACGGACATTTTTTGCATTATTTGAGGAAGACACCAGACCCAAACTCTCTTAACTATTTAAATTACATTTTCTCCTTAGCTCAGACAAGAGTGCTTTGGCTAACAGCCAAGGTAATAATGTACTTTTGCTTGCAGGAACAGGTATTTCATCATGTGAAAAGACTGCATCTTCTCCACCTATCTGCAACTAAAACAACCTTCTGTAATGTGACTGCCATTTTCCACACAAGAAAAAGAATTATTATTCATGTAATTAAACTGATGTTATCCCAAAGTTACAATTTAACAGTTAGTGTTCAAGAAGCATTTGGACAATGCCTTAGATAGGCAGCCCTAAAAGTTAAACCCTTGTGGAATCAGGGTTTGGACTTGATGAGTCTCATGGGTCCCTTCCCACTCAGGATATTCTATGAATACCTTTAAAGGCTATTGCAAATTACATGTTGTACACAGGGTAGCTTAATATGAGCTGAAAGCTCTTTTTAAACTAGACAAAGAGAAATGTTGAAAATCTGGTGTTTCAGCTCTGAAAGGACAGGTGCATTGCTTCCATATATAACACAAAGATCCTTTCTGAGAACTTCCTCAGTACTTGTGGAATAAAGAATGTGCAAATCAGATTCAAATTATATATTTTTCTCAGTACATTACTGTTTTAATTTTCAATTTTCATTTCATAGCAATGATGTACTCATTTTTTATAGCAACATAAAAATACAGCCCTGTTCCTTCTACTTCATGAGAACTTGATTTATTTATCTTTATAATAAGGAGACATTTCCTTAACCTTCTTTAAAAAGCTATCTAATGAATGAGAAATGTAGGCTGATGTAGGACCATATCCTAGGTTACAATAACAAAAAATAGAACCTAAAGCAAAAATTGAAACAGTGTTTATCTTAACAAAGGCTTAATGACTACAAAAGGTTAGTATCACAAACAAGAGTTTCTAGAAATTTAAATGTTACAGCAATTTACTTTATTTAGTCTCTAACTAATGCACAACCCAGCACAAGAAGGATTTGGAGAAGCTGTTGTTTCCATTCAACCAATTATTTAAGTGGCAGTCTGTTGTGAAGGAGCTGGCAGTACCACAAAATACCAGAATGAAACCACCGAGATAAGAGAAATAAAAACAAGAACCTGCTCAGGAAGCTGTTTCTTACAGTTCAGGATTTTAATCAACATGTCTGAGAGGGTACTGTGCAAATACAAATGAAGCTTTTACCAGCTCTAACCACATTTTGTATCTATACAGATTTATCTGTATATCCAAGAGATCCAGGGAGATTTAAATTCAGTGGGAAGAAAGGGGTAGATTGTTTTACTGGCTACAATAAAGGATCTAGGGACTTCAGTCCAAACTACAGTCAGACTAGGTCACTAAGGCAGTCATAGTCTAATTGAAAATGGAGTTAAAGATAATGTACCTTTCCTCCAGTACAGGGTACCTTGTACATAGTACATGTTGAGCAAAGAAGGAAAAATGGGAAATGACAGATAAGTATTGCAAAACCTTGCAAAAGAGATGTCCATCACAATAAATTGTTAAAGATTGGCATTTTTTTGTTGTTGTAGAACTCCATAGCAATGCTCAAAACAGAGTTCTTAAGTGTTTAGTATGTTCACTTACAAGAAAGCCAAAAAAGAAAAAAACAACAAATGCAACAATAATCTCTTCTTGTGGATTTGTTTTATTTTAATGACAGGTATCGCATTTTCCTTAAGGGGTTGGACACCGTGTTACATTTAGCCAGAACTGATCTTTGACAGCTATTTCTAATTTAAGACTGGTCGTCTGGCTGTTAAGCTAAAATTCAATCCTATGCAGAGTCAACACAACGATATACTTCACTTAGGACTCAGTTAAGCCTTCAAAGGAGAGTTTACACGGGATTTAAACAGCACATAGTCCTTGAGCTGACCTGTTGCACGAGGGAGGAAGGAGGAGCTGGGCAGATAAGATTTCACTGTGCATGTTCTGGCAATTCTATATAAACCTCACACAACCTGTTAAAACACACTCACCCAATTCTTCCTCTTCTTTTTCTTTGAGTCACTCTCGATGTTGCTTCCCACACTGGAGTGACTGGTAGCACTGTTGATACTGGAGACGCTATCCGAGGAGTGCTGCCTCCGGATCCGCAGGTCTGTGGGCTGAGCAGCTCCAGGACCTGAATGTGAATGGAGG
This sequence comes from Cephalopterus ornatus, assembly GCA_013396775.1. NCBI lineage: Eukaryota > Metazoa > Chordata > Aves > Passeriformes > Cotingidae > Cephalopterus > Cephalopterus ornatus. The sequence goes on along the minus strand of VZRE01006216.1, from coordinate 448,193 downwards.
TGTTGCCAAAATTGTGTAAGAAATTTGATATGAGGTATCCACCACTCAATCCTGAAGAAACATTTAGGGAAACAAGCACTTTGACAATCACTTATCCTAATGGGTGCACTGTGTATTTCAAATTCTTGTCTCTTAAAAATTAAAAGATTAAAATCTCAGACCCTTCAAACTCTTCCTTAGCAATTTATCCCAGTGTAAATGACTGGTTACTGGGTAAGGCTGATGGTTACATCAGCCATTACCAAGAGGGCTGAGCCCTGTAGTCACTGTATGTGGTGCTCATGTCTCACCTTTGCAGTTGAGCTCAGGTGTGTTGATGACTCCATTGATGGCAGCCTGAGCAGCAGCATTTTGTTTCTTCAGCAGTTCAATCGTCTTCCTTAACTCGTTCAATTCTGAGTCCTTGAATAAGGTAAAACAAACCAACATATGGTCATCCATGGGAAAACACAGCTCCAAAGAAGCTGCATTGCAGTCTCAGTGTTGGCAGTTAACAGCGACTTTATGAAATATATATGTACAAGGAGGTGAAAATGAGGTTTGGAATATCTGGGGAAGCACACCCTCAGTGGGGTGCAAAACAGCTTGGGTATTATGTTACAAAAAAATGTACACACTCTGCAATGCAGAAATAGTGTCTATTCAAGTATAGTGTCCAAAAACCCAATGCTGCCAGTATTTCAAGGATTTTTCTTGGTGTTTCTCTTGAACATGCACGTGTGGATGCATTGGGATAAAATATATTACAAAAATATGCAATACTGAAGACTTGTGTCCAAAGCAACAATATATAGGAATAACTTGATCAGTTGCCACAACATCCCAGTGCAGAAAACGTATATTTTTTGTAATTTTTTAACTGCATTTTACTCCATCACCAAAACTGTGTATGTGACTTTTTTTTCAAACCCACAAGTATAGAAGTAGCACGAGCAACAACGCTGGGAAAAGAAATTAAGACTTCCCAAATGTTTTTCAAGCTTGCCTTTTGTTCTGCTGTCATCGTCAGGCTCTGCAGTCTGATCGTCATGTTCCCCAGGCTCTGCTCAAAGGCTGCCACCAGGTGAGCCTAAAATGAAACCATAAAGGAGATTTGGTTCCCTTCCCCCGAACAAGAATATTTCTGTAGGTATTTAACCAGTCTACCTTGTGCATCACGTTGTTTGTTGTGTAAATGATACAGAGAAAATAACACTGATTAGAAAAGGTCACAAGAGCAGCGCACATGTTATGTAAATTCTTGCCAACAAATCACCAGGAACCACTTAACCGTAGGAAATTAGAAGTGCTAATGCTAACTGACCAATTTCCAAATTTTAGAAAACGTACTACTTCAAGTAGCAGTGCACTATAAACGATGCAGTTTTAGACTATAAACCATGCCCTGCTCAGCAGCAGCTGCCACCAAGCACTTTAGGAAACACTTCAGCAGCAATGCTGTGACCTGCCACATCAGTAGGACATTCCTTGGAGGTGGCTCCTCAGTCAGCTGCTACTTCCACTCCTTTGATACCATGATTTCAATACCCAGGACAGTTATCTCAGACATACTTTAGTTTCAGTTTGGAATTCTCATTTATTCCATAAAATGTGCAATTCTACATCTGGAATATATCCAGAACAAAGACACCTCCTGGGTTCCTAGAAGTTTATGTCCTTAGAAGAGCTATATCTCAAAATAATCCAGTTCATGTATTTTTCTCAGTTGCTGAAAGCTGCTTGGATCTTGCGATAAATGGGAAAAAACCATTTTGCCATTTTGTTGAAACACAGAAACATTATTAAATTATTTTTTTAAACATCTCACAGATTAAGTTAGGGCTTTTAAAGGACCCTTCAGGGACTACACCTTGTCACCTGGAAGTATTCCTGATACCAAAAAGGCATGGAAGGATGTCACTGGTTATCTAGGTACGTCCCTTAGCACTGACATGTAAAGGCAAAGTGGACAGAGGAAAAAGAGACAAATCCATCCATATTTCTAAACATCTCCTGCTCTCCACGTTTGAAATCAAACTTCGACTTTTTATGTGAGCCACTATTAGAATGGATAAGGTTACTTAGTGACAGTTTTAAGGTACCCTCACACAATTAAAGTAACTCTTGCCACAAAGCTTTTCACACAACCTTTAATTCTAAAAGCTTTCCCCAAAGATTATAAAAAAAACCAAAGCACCACTCTCAAGTTCTAGGAGGATTCCCTAAAAGAATAAAATAAAATATAAAACAGTAAATAAAACATAAAGCAAGTCTTTATATAAAGAAAGATCAGGCAGAAACTAAATCACTATTTTCCTTGTGGATATTTAAGGCAAAAGGATGCTTGAAGTCACAGAGGTGAAGGTTGTCACTGTGCTACCCCAACAGGAGAACAGACACTTTATCAGCTGATAGACCTGCATCTAATTCAAAGACTTCTCCAATATTTGAGTGCACTTTACTTGCAAACAAGATCAACATGCTATATATAATCCAAAATTCCTGGTGCTTGGCCAATCACCCCTTTTTCCTTTCCCAAGAAGCATGGAGAATCCAATGTCGATTATATAAAAAACATCAACCAGGTAATGAAAATGACTGAGAAGTAGAAGGAAGGAAATGTAGATTGAGAAGACGGAAAAGAACTTGATAGAAGGAAACTGTATTTCTAGTGCCATGAAATTGCACTGTTTATAGCTATACATGGATATGAACCTGTAACTGAACACAGGCATAGTTTAATATGTATTTGTCTCAAAAGCCATAGTAATCTATACTAACCACTGAAAAAAATGTTTAATATATCTATTAAAAATAATTCTATACACCCAATGACAAGTAAAACTGTGTGAAATCTTTCCAAGCGGAAAAGAACATTTTCTCACCTAAATATATACAGAATAGCAAAACCTTTCACAGAGCTATTCCAGACTTATTCAGCAGCAGCACACAGATGACTTATTCTAAATAACTGTTCTCACATTCACAATGAAAACAAACATGAGCAGTACAATAACACGGGGATGTGCAGCTCTCATTCCCATCAGCCCCTATGAAAATAAGCAGAGCTGAGACTGTGAGAAAATGGTAAAAAGTAATTTAAAACCTCACACTACACATGCAGGAAAATCTAAATATTTATTTTAAAAACACAGAGTGCACAGCTTCTGTTGGGGAGGATGAACAGGGAACAACAAACCTGATATTCAGGAATCCTCAGCAATACTTCGGAAAAGCAAAAAACAAACAGGCAAGCAGGTCTGCATGGATTAATGACAGGATACAAACCATTAATGCTTTGACCTGAGCCTTAAACAATAATTGCTCCTTCAAAACTGGATCTTGAAACTATTCCTATTTTGAAATTGTTCAGCGAACTATGGAAAAAAGTATCTTCGCTTTCTAGTTGGAGCAAAATGTTTTCAAATTCTTGCTCTTGATGGCTCGAGAAGCATCAAAAGCTTCAGTGTCTATGTAAGGAAATTCAGGGAAAAATTATTAAATTAAAGAGATTAATTTGAATTGCCTGAGTTAAAAGCACTTTATTAAAGGAATCATGTGTAAAGGAAATGTCCATAAAGCAGCATCCTAACTAACAGCATTTATTACTCTTAATGTTTTGGGGGACAGACTTGTCTTTTATATGGAAAAAGAAGTGGCTAGAGATGGAAGTTTATTAGTAGGACAGTTACAGCAACATCTCTGCAGCAGACTGTTGCCAATTTATAGACAAATAAGGGGCAGGTCCAAATGTAAGAAGTTTAAATAGCATGAATAATACACTATGAAATTTTAGTAAAGTGAATGAAGCAAAAATGGAATATTATCAAAATAGTACATGATGCTAATTAAAAAAAAAAACAAACAAACCCAAACCCAAAACCAACAAAACCCCACAAAAACCCAAATGACCCCAAACCAAACAAAAATGTACAGCAGCATATGTTAAAAACTATTCTCCGCAAAGAGAGTGGTAGTAACCACACACAAATTCCTGGGCAAATTAACAGCAGCTGGGCCAGGCAGTGAGTAGCCTGTGCTACTCAGTACTCTTGGAGACAGGCCCGTGTTGAGTATCAGCCTATTGACCCTGAACACTGTGTGAAGGGGAATGCAATAAAGCCAAGGCAGACCCACATGAGCTGCTCAGCTGACAAATTCTTTATTTGAAGGACACAAGCTGGGTTATTTAACAACCTGGTTATTTAACAACCTGGTTAAAAATATATGCAGAGAATCTGGTCCTGCTTTTTCACATGTAAAAGAAGATTCTACGTGAAAACCAGCTGATGTATCCATCCCCTTTGTATCTGAAAGGCAAATATGAGATTTAATTTTTGGAAGATTTTTAAATTGTTTTCCTCTTGGGACAGTGACTAAGTGGTTTCATGCAGTCAAAGCCCTTTTATTTGGCTTCTCTATTAACTGTGTTCTTGGTTTGCTGGTTCCATTTTCAAGCTGGATGAAGCACTGTGATATCTGCAGTGAACAGCACAGTAGATTTCCCCTTGAGCCCTTCTTGTGATAGGTGTTATTGCTCAGGTGAAACCCATCCTTTACTGCCCTGAGTTTTGTAATTCCACCTATTCAGAGAGCTGATGGACAGGAATGTCCTCTCCAGCAGCACATGTCCTGATGTTTATTCATTCCCATGAACCAGGATGTCAGTATGATGTGATCTACTGATTATTCATCTGCAGCTTATTTACTCTAGAATTGCTTATTTTTCTTGCAAGCTTCTGTGTTGCAGATTTCTGCTATCTGTGACTACAGCACAGAACACACAAATAAACCCACTCAGGGTCATACAGTATTGCCTCAACACCTCCTGGATTCCAAATATTTTTTTTCCAAGTGTCTTAAATTACTTATCCATCAAATTCCTTGAAGGAACAAGCAGAAGTACTGTCTACACTGGTTAAAAGTCAGCTATGTCCACTCTTTAGGCTTAACTTTAAATTAGTTCCCAGAACCCCTTATGCTACTATTGCCTCTCATGCCATTAACCCAGACTTTTATGCAACGGAAAAATATAATGCATTTCAATCCGAGTTTCTATCAATTTTTATTCCTACCAATTATAATCTTTATCTGTATCTTATTCCATCCAAATGTCAAAGCAAGACACTATTTATAAAAAAAGACCCTGCCTTCAATGATTTTCTCAGGATCTTTCTCATCAGGATGGCTTACATATATATAGAGTTAAATTAATATTATAATTTAGTATTTAAAGAAAGGCATAATATAAGTTAGTAGGACAAAGGATGTTATTTTTGGAAAGGTCCCACACATATATGCAGTTATTCTCTTAAACACATCGTTAATGTGAACTGAATGTTATACACATGAAATCCTTTTGTCTCTTAAAAAGACTGGATGGTAACTCGTCCACTAAGTGCATTTCCCATTTATGTTTGTTCTCAGAGTTGTACTCACATTGGCAGTCAACTGAGTTGTCAGAGCTGACACTTTCTCTTGGGATGCATCCAATTCTCTTCGAAGCTTCCGAATCTGTATGTTTTAAGAGAGCACTTTATTGCATTGTAATAAGGAAAAATACAACAGCAAGACACACAATGCAGAGTGCCTTAGCAGAACATTTATGCTTGTCAAAAAGGACGGGCTCTTACCTCTGACTGGCATTTCTCTTCAGGCTGTAAAATAAAAGGAAGGAAACATGTGAGGATATTACAACATAACCAGCCTGACAAATTTATGCAAATTTTCAATTATTTTTTTTTTTGCATTGCAAGAACTCTTAACATGAGTTCCTTATTTTGAATTCCCACATCCATATTCAATCTAAGATAATCTCCTAATTTATTTACTCTCAAACCAAAAGAAAACAGGCTGCTGGTGTAGTACTTCCTCTTGGGGGAAGGAATTTGGGCTCCACCTCCCAGCCTGCTGACCAGGGCTCCTCTGAGCCTGAATCCTGGAATGCTGAAGTCCTGTCTCTGGGCATAAGGACTGCATGAGGCTCTGAAGAACCAGGACTGCCATGGAACATGGCTGATCCCAGGCAATTCCAACAAAGGTCCCATGCTCAGCTCTGCATGGGAAAGAGATCACGTTTTGGCATTCCAAAATGACATGGAAAAAAAGAAAAATTCCTCCCACTTGGGTGCTGCTGAGGCGCTGTGGGGATGGAAAAGTGAGGACACACTACTAGTTCTGAGAGGATGCCAAGTGGATGTACTGACTATCCATTGCGGTCTGCATGATAAAATTGTGGCTACGATGGCTCGTTTCTAACCAAAGTTATCAGCTAAAGAGACCCATACAGTATAAAGTTACACACTCCACTGTCCTTATGCAAACATGACCACTACCAGCCACCAGGAAAATTACACCCATCCAACCACACTATTAGGTGCCACTTGTGCTTGGGCAGCAAGCACAGAAACCAGAAGCTCTGAGTACTCTGCTTGTGGCTCCCTTGGTTATGAACAGCAACCCAGAGGAAAAGGTCTCTTTTCCATCCTTCCAATCCCTTATCTGTTTTGGCTTTATATGGACCTCGCTTGAGGCAAGGCCAATAATGAAAAGAGGTATTTTAAATTTATTATCGAGGTCTTAAGGCCATATGTTACACATATGGCTTGTTATCAGTTAAACATATACGTAAAATAATGCTAAATAACACTATGCTGACTCCACAGACTTCATAGACTGTTACGCATGATCTTCCAAGAGCACAATCTTCCATATACTCCTGTATTACATACGCTCAAATTCAGCTGTGGATGCATGGTAAGTGTGAAGATGCATCATACTTGCATAAGAATTTGAATTCGAAGATCCTGTTCAATTAACACGTATTTCAGAAGGAATTATTATCCACTCTATTTTTAAAAGGGTTGTGCCTTAGGAAACCACCAAAACTGTGATCACAGCCTGCCAGGATTACAGAGGAACCATTAATTGGCTACTGGGATATTAACAGCAGTGAAGCCACTGGGAACTAACCACTAGTGCCAAATACTTCTGCACAGCCTTGTGTGGGCTGGAACCTTCCAAGCTCCTGGGTCACTGTGGTGAAACCCCAACTAGGTAGGTAAGAGCCAGGCAAGACAGAGTCTGAGTGTTGCAGCCTCACCTTCCTGCTACAGCACAGGTAAAGACTTAAATTACAAAGTCTTTCGTAGTGGATCTTTAAATGGAAGACCCTTCGTGGGGCTATTAGAAGAAAATAAGCAAAGGCAACATGCATTGAAAAAACCCCCTGTGTTTTCAAATTTCAGTAAGCCTTATTTTAGGATCAGATAACCTAAATGAATGCATACTTGTGAAGAAGATATTATTGGCATAGTGAACAAAATGGCCTCTTTAGATTTATTAATATCTGTGTATTAAAAACCATTCTCAAAACTTCTTTAGTAGCAGATCATTGATACAAGGATGGAATTACTTTATTCAGCAAAATTTGAGATACTCAAGGCAATGAAGTTCAAATCTCCTCAAATCTACTGAGGTCCTTTGTAGCAAAATCTACTTATCACAGTGTAAAATACTGACTCAAAAAATCAGGTGCTGCTTTGAGGCCATTAAAGTCTGTGTTTAATGAGGATTCTGCTAAATATCCACAGGCATCTTTATGAACTCGAACATTTCTTTCCTAGCCAGCATTCAGAAGAAAGTGCTTTTTTCCTCCTCCTTAAATGGCAAAATTAGCACAATAAGACCAGTCAATTGAATAATTTTGATTAATAAACAAACTGTTCATTTCATTATACTCACTGTCGAATAAATAGATGAAGTACTGGAGACCAAAGAGAGAGAAGAACCATGCACTAAAGGAAAGAAAACAAACACTATGAATATAAATGCAGTAACCACACAGTGGAATCATCATAAATCATCCACTGACAACCAAGAGCCTACTGAAGAAATACTTCCACAAATTTCATCATCCATCATAAACTTAATTACATTACTGCACCAATAACCATATGGTTTGAAGAATACAAGGCCAGGTGATACAATCCATAAACTTGGATTTGGTAAAGCTGTTTTAAAATTTTAATAATACTTGGATTTTTGGGGAAAATGAGGTGTGGTCAAGAAAGTTAAAAAAAAAAAGTTTTGATGAAGATTTGCTCAGAAATAAATATTTCTCTGGACAGTTTATCTTAAGATTCTTGCAAAAGGGCTTACTCGAGATTAAAAACAAAAAACAACACAAGAAATCAAGTGAAATGCAGAAGAGCTTCTTTTCTTTTCCCTGTAGGGTTTTCTGGTCTTTCTTTAAAGCAATGACATTTCTTTGACAAGGCAAAGTTTTTTCTCTCATAGTAAAATTAACAGTGAAAACACGGATACAAAGCTTTTCCTGGAAAAGAATTAGTTTCAAGCAATTTTTCCATTTAAATATACATTTGGTAAAAGATAGACATATACAGTGATGGACTTCAGATCTTCAGAGGTCCCTTCCGACCCCAATTGTTCTGTGACTCTCAAAGATGTTATCATCATCCTGATATTAGGATTTACATATAAGGTAATTCAATTTTTGATTACACTATTAAAAAAAAACCTACCTGAAGCTACTCTTTCTGCTACTGAAACATGCAAAATTACCTTTCCTTTACTTTTATTTTTAGAAATAAAACACATTTAACTGAAACTCTTACTCAAAATTCAGGATAACTTCATACAAATCACATGAAATAGTGTAAAATCACTTTTTCTTTCATCTAAATCCTCCAGTCAAAAAAAAAAAGAGTTTAGAAAAGCTGCCATTTTGCTTTAATTACCTACTGCAATTCTACATTCATAATAAATGGGTTCTGCTTTCCCACTGACATTATATCCTAAGGCAATGCTGGAAAGAGAAGTAAACAAGGTCTAAGTTGGCTTCTGGAGGAATTTAAGACAATTTAAAAAGCCCACAAGAAAGCAAAAAAACCTCACATCCATCAGTTTTCTCTGGTTAATCATATTTTCAATTAAAATTATCTTTCTAGTGAAATGTTAAGGACTGTGCTGCACTAAGAACACAAAAATAACCAGTGTGAGTCAGATCCAGGGTTTGTCTAATCGTGTGCTCCAGCTCTGGCTGCAACCACAGCCCATGTTTATGGAAAAGAATGAAAGGAGGAGGCAGATACCCGGTGATTATTCCCCAGGTATGTCTTTGCACCTTCTGGGAATCAGGAGAGACAGAAACTTAGGAGATGGAAACTACAGTCAGACCATTATTTTTGCCTAGTTACTGTGACCTCTCTCCCATTAACTTGCTTAACTGCTTCTGAATCCACTGGCACATTTATTTGATTTGAAACAAAAAATCTCTTCTTGTGTTTAGAAATGTAATTCCTTGCAGTTGCTTTAGACCTGCTGCTGAATCACTCAGTGAGTTCCTCAAGTGTCTCCACACCCCTGTGATACGAGAAGGAATGGATATCCAACCTCTTTATAATGCAACCAATTACATATTATCACCCCCCTTCAGCCATCATTTTCCAAGCAGTTTCCAAGAGTCCTGTTTTAACTTAATTTGTATCACAGTGCCCTGCGCTTCAGATCTCCTTGTTGCTTTTCTTTACCTGCATTTTTCCCTTTGGACTGGCTTTTTTAAGACGGAAAGCCCAAAGTGAGGCAATATTGCACAAGGCCACAAACGGACTCATACAGGGAATATAATATTATTTTCTGGTCTGCCTCTCTAAGTTCTTCCCTTGTGCGTTTTTTACTAATAGATATGTATCCAAAAATAGATCCATACCAGCTGGCCAGAGAAGAAACAGAAGTCTTCATAATGGATTGGGTCACACACATTTTTGAATTAGCATCAACTGGAATTTTAATGGAGCAAAGAAGACTCAAAATGAAAAAAGGGAAAGAACTTATAACTCTGGCACTTGTACTCCTGCCTTGTGAAACACCACCATCGCATAGAATCACAGATTCATTTAGGCTGGAAAAGACCTCTAGGGTCATCCAGTCCAAGCACTAACCCAGCACTGCCAAGGCCATCACTAAACCACGTCTCCAAGTGCCACACCTACATGTCTCTTAAACACCTCCAGGGATGGTGACTCAAGTGCATCACTTCCATGCGTTTATGATTCCAGATTTCTTGTTTCAAGAACAACTAGGGAGTTAATATTTTTGAGCAATTTCTTTTTAAAGTATCTGCAGATGGCTACTTGAAGGCTATTTAATTAGGAGCCTGAAGGCAGTTATGCTCTTGATGAGAGCCCTGGTTTTTTGCATGCATCTGCATGCAGCCTACAAACCCTAATTGTTTTGGAGCTATTACTTTAAAGCACTATAAATGCATATGCAAGCATGTATCATTTTTAATGTTAGAAAAGAAAGGGTCTAGCCATGATCAACTGCCCAAAGAGCAGAAAGAACAACTGGTATTGCAGTCAGTAGCACAAAAAGGAATAAAAATTTATATCCCAACAACAATGAATTTAATTATTTTTAATCTCTAAGTATCAGGGTGGAGTCAGTGGCAGCCCAGCTCCTGGGAAAGACTTTCAGCTGGGGAAACGGGGAAACTGGAGAGGTGAGACACCACTCAAATTTTATGCTGTGTTTTTTCCCCCCTGAAGTTCTGGATATTTGGAGGCTGCTCCCACTGGCACCTCCAACTCTCCTGAAACCCCTTCTGTCAAAAGAGTTGTGTACTGCAGGGCTGACTAACATTTTGACCTACATGCTGTGCTGTGAGAAAACATGACTGTAGGTCACATACTTCACACTACAAAGCAAAAGAAAAAAAAAAAAACCTCTAAGAATAAATCCTGGCCCTGCTGAAGTTAATGAGAAACAAATGTCTTGTAATCTTACGTGCTAAGAAACAATTAAGAAGTAGGTTGGTAAGCTTTATTTAAGACCTGGATTTATGCTTCACTGACACTGGCTGATTGTATAAAATCAATTTGTTCATTAACCACAAATTTAATTTCTCTAATACTTTTTAATCTATTCCCTCGAGGTGAAAGTGAATTAGATCCACAGGTCTGAAAGCACAGCATAACATCTATGCCATATTCAGAACCACTTGTTCACTCCGCACTTGTGACTCCCTGGGAAATAAGCAGGAGCTAATAAGCCTTCTGAACAGCCAGGGAAATGACAGAAGATCTTTCACCTGAAGACAAAAATACAGAGACTACATCTAAACATTCATCCCATCTGGCAAAACATTATTATCCTTTTAGGTGCCAAAAACTGGGGCAAATCTGAAAGGGACCTCTTCAGAATGTCCACTGCAGGTTCAAGTTCTTCGTATACAAAAGTGATATTTTTCAACTGCTTTCAAGGCCATAACTTCGTTAATTTTTCTTGGATTTAATTTTTATTACTTTTTTTAAAATGAATGAAAAGCACTTAGTCTTAGAATGTTTCACCTAACTCTTCTCTTTTTTTTTTTTTTTTAAATGGTTCATCCTCAAACACGCAATGTTTATTAAATATTCATCCAAACCAGCCTCTCTCCTGGAACAAGAATTTCTGAATTACAAGAGAGAGTTTAACCTCCAACACGCCAAAAAGGATCTGCAATCTTCAGCACACTTAAAAGACTAAGGTTATGCTTTTTTGGAGGATGTCTTTGACAAAACCTGAGTAAGTTTTGCTGTAGCAATTCTTTCAGTAAACCATCCAAGTATAATACAGATGCAGTGATTTTAATTCCTTCACAGATTATATTAAGGAACAATTCAGTAAGAGCACGACTGTTCATCACAGTATGGAATTCAACCGACTAAGCACGTGGCAGTCTTTGTTCATGATCACCCAGCTTTGAGAGCAAACAAAGGTCAATTCCCTCAATGACCCAGTTTTCAGACCGATAGCACTATTCTAATAATTTTCAACTCGTAATGAAGATCATCAGGCATGGACCTCTAAAATACAATTAAATGTAATGAAGTTAGATTGACTAAATTCAGTAACAAACAATTAATGAATCTTTCCAGAGGCATATCCAATATGCATTTTCTACTTCTTTCAGTGGAAAAAAACCTGATAGAGTACCAGTATCTCCAGGAAGGCACTTTGTGGCTCTTAAAGGCCCCTACAAGCACCGAAGTGTGTTTCCCATGCATGCCTGGCTCTCGGGGAGCAGCAGCAATGGGGCACAGGTATTAACACTGCTGAGTAAGTGCAGGTCTTCAGCAGCAGAGAAAAAGAGCCAGCAAAGGCTTGTGTGACCTGTAAAGTACAATCAAGCTACAAATCCTTGCCCAGAAAGGAGATTTAAGACTCAAAGAGTTTATGTTGATAGAGCTTCCTATGAACCACTTCCAGAGCTCACTCCGAGCTTGTCTTCTCAAAGTGCATTGCTTGAGGATTTTAGTGTGCGCTCACAGATACTCCTGCTACATCCATAAGGTCACCTCATCAGCAGCAATCAAACGAAACATTCATTTATAGGTGAATTAGTTTTTCTTATTATATTGACACGGGTTCTTTTTATCAAGTATGATTATCTATTTGAAAAGATGATGAGGCATTAAAAAGACAAGCCTAGATACTTTGAAGAACTACTTGGGTCCTTTCTTTGGATCCAAACTAGGGCGTTCAGCAGAAATAAGAAGTAAAGAAAATTTGAGTACATATTAAATACTGGGAAAATTACTGGGATAGAACCAGTCTGACTAACACCACTTACATTATAAGCAGAAGTGTGGAGGTGCAAGTTTAGGAGAATACCCCTACTGATGCAACACTAATGTGCTGACTTTAAGCATGAACTTTTCATTTTGAAATTGCTAAAAATGCAGCACAGGATTGTTTAAACAATTTCTTGAAGAATCATGGTCTAGGTACAACATATGTATTTCCTGTGTCTGGCCAGAACAATCGCTGTGAATGAACACAATCATTCTCTCTGGTGACCAGTGACAGGACTCGAGGGAATGGCCTGAAGCTGAGTCAGGGGAGGGTTAGGTTGGATATCAGGAAAAAGTTCTTCACCCAGAGGGTGGTTGGGCACTGGAACAGGCTCCTCAGAGAAGTGGTCACAGCACCAAGGCTGACAGAACTCAAGACGCATTTGAACAACGCTCTCAGCCACAGGGTGGGATTCTTGGGGATGTTCTGTGCTGGGCCAGGAGCTGGACTCGATGATCCCTGTGGGTCTCCTCTAACTCAGCATATTCTGTGATTCTATGATCAGAATAACAATGACTAGGACTTAAGTTTTATCTAACACTGAGAGCTCCATGCAGAGAAAGCCGTGCTTTGAAATGACCCCTTATGCTGAACTGAAAAACGCCCAGTTTTCACTTGGTTTAGGTAAAAATGCCACCTTCTGATCATTTCCAGCACCATCACATACTTTGCTGACCTTCTTCGAAGCCATCACGGAAGGAGCCAGAGCGGCTCATGGTCCTGCTCTTCTCGTCCAGGGACATGGAGCTGTTCCTGAAGCGAGTGTCACTGTAGGGGTCGTAGGGACCATCAGCGTTGGAGAGGCTGTGTGTCCGCAGCATGGTGGGGTTTGACAGGCTCATCTGGGCTGCAGTCGTTGGGCTTGCTACAAAGTGAACAAGAAACACCAATTTATTTGTGGAACCGCAAATTGTCACACGTAATTTTTGTGCAGCTACCAACAAACTTCTTTTCTTTCTCCCCATGCCCCTCACTTTAACACACAAATTTTTGATGTCATGCTCTTCAGGCTTCATTCTTTTTCTAAATTCAATTAATTCAAATAAGAAGTATGCAAATCAAGCTAGTGAATACGAAAACTCAGGTAAACAGGGTCATTTTAAACACAGGGTGATATGTCTACGCTTCTACAAACAAGGTCAGTCAACTCACACCTCACAGACATGAAATAATTAACTCTCATTTAATTTGGAACTGTCCATGGAATAGGACTTCTGCAAAGCCTTTAAGTTCTCAGGAAATGACATTTTTCTTTGTATCTAAGTCACAAATGTAAAGAGCTTTAGTTTCCTAATATTAATAATTAAATAATTATTAATAATTAATTTAATAATTATAAATAATTTCCTAATAATAATATTTAAGAATTGTTTCTTTCCACTATGAGGTCCTAAAAATTGTAAAATATTTATTTTGCCTAAAAAACTCTCCCAGCCAATGTTTAGAGTACAAAATGACTACTCCAACTTCATATTTTTTAAAAGAACTTTTGTGCCAAAATCATGCCTGTTATCTACTCAGAATTAGTTGACTTGGGGGAAAAAAGAAAACAACAAAATCACTGTTCAACTGGCAGGTTCCTCTTGATGTGCTGTCACTGCCTCTTTCTATATACACCAGAAACTGATACACACTGTTGTAGAAGACAGAATAATTCAGTTTAGAGGTGATCAACTTTCATATCAATATTTTCTCTTAAATTAAATGCAATGACCCCTCTTGACTCAGATATCTCCAAACTCTCTTCTTAAGAACGCGGTAAAACATATTTCCTTTCTTTTTTTTTTTTCCCCCTGGTGTAAATTGCTCTTTGTTGCCAAGCAGCTTTTTAAGCTAATTAACAGAAATAATCTCCAACCCTCTGCATAAAGAGTTAATTTTCTGGGCCAGTGACAACACTTTTTTGTCATTTTCTTTGACTTTCATGAATTTTCCTGATAGTTTGTTAGCTGTTTGCAATGTCATTACACTGTGTGTATGTTCAGCTGACATTTTGCTAAGTATCAGTTTATTTAAAGCTGTTTATTGAACGTGTTTCTTTCCAGCACACTCAAAGGGTTTAAAACATCATTACTTGCAACTCCAAACTACACTAGAAATAAGTGACTGTGCAAGCTACTGCAAATCCACACAACATAAGAAGCTCAGAAGCATAGGCTTAACTATTTTGCATATAGTTATTATATACAAATTAGTTATTATATAGAAGTTATAACAAACAGTATATTTATTTTAAATAATAATAACATTAATTATTATGGAGGGGCCTCTGAAAGTCAAAAAGAAACAGAAAATGGCTGTTCAACATAGTACTTTCCTAATGTCACTTAAAGACAAAATATATATTGTTAGGACTGGTTTATATACCTAAACAAATTGCAAAGGCAACTAAGTCATATTTAATCAGCCCACCAGATACTTTTTAATACTTTAAATGAGGTTATTTGAACTGCTGACAGGGTCACCTAAAATCTGCAATGCTTTAAATGTGTCTATCAATGTAACTAAGTGAAGGAATGGCATTTTTTCTGACTTAAAATTCCTCTGGCTTTTATATATTGTTTTCAGATTGAGCTTCATGCAATTTTTCAACAAGCCACCTGAAAAAACATATACCAAGATAAAATATCAAACTGATGAGACTGGCACATACAGTAAGTAATATGCTTGGATTTTACAGCATTATTACTATACAGGTGAGCAACAATTTGGGTCCTTTAGGCACCCCAATGTGTGATATTAACAAACAGCTCTACTGAATAGCTTGCAATTTATATTAAGGAATCTGATTACTCCCCGAGAAGTAGTTTCAAAGGTACTGCAAGTATGGCACCTTTGGGCATACAAAATAATAATGCCAATTAGTCACACTCATTTCAATGAAAGCACTTCCTGAGGTTGAATGTGGGACTTGGAGCTGCTGAAAGAAAATTATATTGTGTAACAGGCTGTTTTCAAGGCATACAAGGTATTGCTATGATTATTCAAACAGATAATTATTCACCCAGTTGAGAGAAGTTAAATCTAGTTCCAGAAGGTGATGTTATGCTGGATCCAGATGAAAATGGAGAATTGCCAGCAGTATCCTGCAGTCCTCCTGCTGAATGGGACCGCAGCCATTCTTTTGCATCTTCCTGACTACGGAGTTGGGAGGATGGAGTATACCTGCAAAACCAGACTGGTTTTTCACAATGAGCTTTGATATTTATTTAATTTTTTTGAAAAAACAAACCAAACAACCATGAAATGTCACAAGACTCGAGGAGGTGGAGAGGGAAAGAAAAATGTAAGAATCCTCATATGAAATTTAAGGATTAAAATGATAAAAACCCAATAGAATTCTGCATTAAGGAGCTGCTCCAAGCTGTTCCTAATTCATTTCACCTCTGTTTGGGAAAAAACCCCAACCCACACACTTCTTTCCTGTAGCTTCAGTAGTAAAACTAGACTGACCCAAAAGTTACAGATGGAAGTTGTGCACTGTAGCACTGAAGAATAAAATATAGTGCGTATTACGTATGTATGATTTACTAACTTGGAAAACCTATCCTTAGGCTATGCCAAAATTCTATCACTATTTTAATATTTTGGTACATCCCTAAGCTTAGCTGACATTTGGTGATATTATAACCAACTTCAAGTCAACAAAACCATTACCAGAATTTTTCTCAACAAGCTGTGACCCGATAATTCATATTCCAGGGATATTCATATAGAGGACTGTGGAGGTGCATCCCATTTAGTTCAAAACTAACAGCATTAAATCATCCCAAAGGAGACTATGCTTAGCCTTTTCTGAAGGCAAAGAAAACAGCAGAAACATTGTCTACGCCAACATCAACGGCAAAACACCCACTGGCTTCAGCCTAAGCAAAGTTTTAAATCTGCTTGATTTATTGTGTATATGCCTGAAAAATAGGTATGTTAGGACAGGTGTTATGTGAGCTAAGTGATAGGGAACAGGCATCAACAGCAAGAGCAACATGGAAACACTTGTCTGCTGATGGAATTCAGTGTCTGTCTCAGACTGTGCCATTGGCTTTGGAGAAATATTTATGAGTTACTAGCTCTCCTTCCAAAAACTAAACACTCGGAGCCTATTATTAGCTGATATTATCTATTTAATTAATTTGATTCCCTCCAACTAAATACCCTACAGTAAGATTAAGACTATTTTAAATCAATGGGAACACTACAATAATTTAAAAATTCAAAATGCTTTCAAAAAATACATTAATTCTTCTGCTTATGCCTCAACACTTCAGCAAAGTCCCTGACTATGTGCATCTCTTAAAACTCTGCATATAAATCAGTTTGTTAAGAAAGGGGGTTTAAGCAGTCATTTTACTTTAACACACTAAGAATTTTTTTTCCCCCAGCATTAATACCTACCTCTTCAGCTCTCAAATGTTTTGGTCTTAAAAGAGATTATTTATTTATTAGAGACATACTGGAGAACCACATAAACATTTCAAACAAGTTGCCCTTTTAAGAAAGGCTTGTAGCGCTCGGCTTCATGGGACAAGGCTGCTGTGAAGAACAACTTGTATACCACAGGATAAATCTCAGCTGCAATTTCAAGGCATCACCTCAGTGATCCCAGAAGCTGCATTCAGCAATTCTGAAGCTGCAATTTCCTGAATTGTCAAAGACGCCTTCTGTAAATTCTGTAACACTTAGAGCATTTAATTAATATAACTAAAGTTCATTATCTGGCTAGGATTGCTTGTACCAGTGGGAAAATATTTTTTTATGCTATAAAAATAAATTTATATATAAAAATATATACCTTACAGATATACAAAATATACGAGAAGACAATTGCTGTAAGTTTGGTTCAGAATTTTTTTGTTCTTTTCTGGAAGAGTGGAAGCTATCTCTAAAGCCCTACACATTTAGGTATTCTGAAGAAAATTTTATTTTTTAATTAATATATTCAATTTCATCCTAAAAGGTTTGACATGACCTTGTAAACCTTCTTTTTTGGTATATCAACACCAAGGTTCCCAGCTTTAAAAAGATCTCAAGTCATTCCGTGTAATAAACAGCCATAGAAAATGCAGAATTATGGTTTTCAAGTCAAGCCCAGGGGTGGTTTGAGATGCTTTTCAGCAATTCAGCCACAAAAAGCCACAGTTCTTGCTCGAGCAGAGAAACAACTAGATGAAAAAAGCACAGTTGTCAATGGCCTTCTTTGAGGATTAAAGAAAGAGAGAAAGAAAGGAAAGAAAGGAAGAAAAGAAAGAAAAGAAAGGGAGAAAGAGAAAGAGAGAAAGAAGGATAGAAAGAAAGAAAGAAAGAGAGAGAGAGAGAAAGAAAGAGCATTGTTGCCACCTCTTGCAAACTGCAACCATCACCACCAGCCACAAGAGAAACAGAAAGCAAACTCTAAAAGCCACCACAAAAGCTGTTAAACCATGTGGAAACACCAATACCTGAGTCCCTTCTTAGGCAAAGTGTTCCTATCAAGATGTGGGTCGCTGCAGAAAAGTTAAAAGAAAAGAACTTCAGAGGAGAACAAAAGGGAAGGAATAAGATCAGGACGAAGGACGTACAAACATCTGCATCACCTTTTCAGAGGAAAAGGTGCTGGGGCCTCCCTACAGAAACATGCACAGACCTCCTTACCCAGGTAGGGTTTGCACAAACATGCAGCTGGTACCATGCCAATGAACCACATCTGTTCACAACCTCATTTCACTGTTTCTCTACCCACAAGGAACAAAAATGGCTCTTTAAATGTCAAATGGGTGTTTAAAAATAGGTTTTTCAGCAGGCTATTTTATTGGTAAAAACTGATGAGAATCTTCAAGTCCAAACCACCTTCCCATCATTTCTTTCAGCATATGCCACTTAGGGAATGCAGTTAATTACTGTCACAGCAGCAACATACAGAAGCACTGAGCCCAGACTGTTTAAATTTCCAAATCTTAGCTTAAATTCCATTAGCAAAGTACGATGGACCTATTAGTCGACCAAAACTCTACTATTTCAGTTTATGTTTTTACAACTGATGAACTTCTTACTGAGTAGAATCTGTTAATTTGTTTTGAAAGAAAATATCCACATGCTTACGTAAATTAATTAAATGACAACCCTTATGGCTAAATTATGGGACTGATAAAATTACATCAGCAAGCAAAAGTGAACTAGATTGTTTAGATTTGTGTCATCTTTTTCTGACTTTAGCATTCATTTCTACAATGTATCCAAGTCCCTGGAAAACACTCATAAGCCAAACTGCAATAAAAGACTGACAACACTGAATGACACAGGGACTTCACGACAAAAAGGACAGGCCAGAAAGGCAGTGGGGAAAAGCAGCATGCCAGAGGAATGCTGAAATGCTAGTGAGAGTTTAGATTCATAGGAAAGAAAAAAAGGGCTTGATTTTCAAATTGCCTTTGGCAAAGAAATGCAGTGTATGTGTGGGGGGAAATACCACCCCCCCAATCCCAAAGATATTCCCAGAAACAAGAGCAACACCAAAAACATGCCAACTCTGCCATTCTCCAGATTGATTTGGGTAGACAGATGGGGTGTTTGAAGGACTCTCACTGGCATGTCTTTGTGTCAGTTAACAGCTGAATGATGAACACAGCAGAGCACTCAACTGAGCACAGTCTGGCACAAAACAATTTGCTTCACTGAGATGGGCAACAAAACCTACAGCCTTGAGCGTACTCCTGTCCTGAGACAGCATTACCTGTCCTGTCTCCTGGGCAAAGTATTTCGGCAGAATTTGGGGCTAGCAGCAGGGGAAGAAAGAGGGCTAGAAGAATCAGTCCAACAAGACAGAAAACAAGAGAAGGAATATTAGAATGAAAAGATGAAAGAATAGAAAGGAGTTATAATAAAATACAAACAGAAAACCAACCGTCAGAACATTATATTCAGGTGTAATTTTCTCCACTGAGATGCAATTACAAAAACTTTGCTACCTGAATTCATAATTACACATTAGGATGCAGGTGATTTCCAATGCTTGCAGGGTATACTACTGCCTTCTATGAGAGGTCCCTCAGAGACTGTGCATTGCCAGTTTTACCCTCATGTCAGCTCTATGAGCCACCAATACAGCTCTGATGCTGAAAAAACAGCCCTGTTCCCTCCTCCCTGCTCAGCCTCCTCCCAGCTCCTACCCCACACAAATACTGATGAATCTGAAACTGATCCGCCTGAAATACAATTCAGGTGATCATTTTCCACTTGGATCCAGCTTCCAATTGGATTCACCAAGCATTCACATGAATGCATGAACTGAAACATTGTAGGGAGCAGCTGGAGATGGGACAGAACAACAGGGAGAGGCTGAGAAGGGATCAAATGACTAAGGAGATGGGGACTTCTCTTTTCAGCATCATCTCCAGAACCACATCAAATCTGATAAACAAGAAGTTTAACAGGAAACAGCTGACTTTTCAAAATCAAAATGATAATAACAATGGAGCTTTTCTTTAATACCAGTATCAGATCAATTAACAGGAGATATTTGGAAGGTGAACATAGGATGCAAACTTCAAATATCATGGTAGTAAAAATTCATATATCATATATCAAAATTCAAATATCATATGGTGGTAAAAAAACAGGTGTCACATTGGCTACCACAGCAAATTAAAAACTCACCTGAACCCATCCTCTTGCTCTGAACTGGGGTCCTTGGCCGGAATGGCTTCTCTGTATATCCTAGTAATACCATTCTGCATTATCTTGTAAGAAGCCTTACTTGATTTGCATCTGCAGCTATTGCTGCCAGGGCTTCATTCCCCTTTGAGACACATACAACCACTGGGAAACGAGAAAAAACAACTAACCTTTCAGACAGCGTAGTCTTAACACTGTTGGTTCGGACAAAGGGAGTCAGAGAATCATCTTTAGAGGCTGGAATCAAGCCACTGGAGGAGTTATGGCTCAGCCCACCTCCACTGCTCAGGGAGATGTCAATGGATTCACAGCTGGTGTGAAGGCTGCTGACAGACTGGTATCCAATGCCATCCTTGCTAACGGCAGAAGAGCTACTCGCGTTGGTACCCCACGTTAAACTGTTGGAAGGAGCTGAGTGTGCTGAACTGGGACTAGAAGCCAGTGGAGACTGATTCAAATCTGGGTTTTTACTATAGAGAGGACTGCTGCCCCCACTGCTCAGCACACCACTGCCAGATGGGGAATCAAGGTTACCCTGCTGGTTCATGGTAGCATGAGGATTGGAGATAACTACCGAGTTTTTCATATTTTCAGCTGTTGTGATGGGAACTTGTTTACTAGGTTTGCCACCAAAAAGTCTGTAAAAAAAAGACAACATGAAAAATACATAAAATGGAATATTAACTGCAAAGACATTTTATATCTAGACCATATATCTTCTTAGCTCCAGAAAAGCAACATTAAGTAGAGGATCCTAGATTGGACATATGCAACTGTAAATTTATAATCTCCTTGCATTCACTGTCCCTTCAGTAAAGCCCAGAGGCAATTACAATAGCTTCAAATATATCTTAGGTGTGTCTTCTCTGAATCATCAAATACTACTTTCACAAAGCTAAAATACAGCTTCACAGAACTAAAACACAGTCATATCATCTTCTGCTCCTTAAGGAAAAGGGATACCAGAGGCTGAATCAATCTAGAATGGAATACCAGAGGCTGAAAGCTCGTTGACCAGGTAAATTCTGTGCAAATCACCAAATGCTCTGCACAGAAGCAGCATTTGCTGGGATGCAACAAGAATAATACGTGCTTATATCAAATGCAGTTTTGTTTTATTCCAGGAGCCAAGCTGGCTGGAATTTTTTTTTAGTGGAGAAAGAGATGTTAACTGTTTTTTGGCATTTGCAACTAGCTCATTAAGAAACTAGTCGAGTTCCAGGACTCAGAGAGGGAGGGGATATAGTCAGCATAGCTGGAGGAGGCTGACTGCAGCATCACTGCTGCCAGGGATGCAGCTGCACTGCCAAGGAAGGAGACACTTCAGTTCCCTCACTAATAGTTAACGGGAAAGTTCTAAGAAGTGCAAAAGTGTCTTTAGTAGTAAACATGCTTAAGATTAGGCTATCAGTCATTCCAAAATTGATCTTCAAAATTTGGAAGGAAGCGTATCTTCCACTCCAGGTTCAACCATCCGCTCCAAAATTTTGCTTCTGCCTCTGCCACTTTGCTCCTTTAACTGCCTTTGGAACCTTAGTTTTCTTCACACATACCTAAATGGATTGGCTTTTTTACCATTCACTGAGGAGTACTGGGGATGAAATCTTCCAAGTGGGTATCTATCAGACCCTCACAATAGAGGACCACAGCACTTCTATATGAGTGTTCCTAAAGACTTATGGTGGGCGTGCACCAGGCAGAACTTTCTCTGCTTTTGAGTTTGCCCAGGTTGTCTGTACAACACACGGACACTTTGCCCAACATATCCCAGAAACACAGGCTGTGCGACAGAGCTGGACACCCTACAGCACACATGGAGCAAGCCCAGTGATGCCCAGAGGCACTGTCTGTACTGCATGGGTGCTCCAGGCTACCTGTGAAGGCTGCCTGGAACACATGCTTCCTGGGTGGCTGCTACTGCACACTTGATACAAGGCACCTGGATAGCACTTCGAACTGCCAGAGGTCAGGTTTAGATTAGACGTAAGGAAGAAATCCTTCCCTGTGAGGGTGCTGAGGCCTTGGTACACGCTGGTCAGAGAAGCTGTGGATGCCCCATCCCTGGAAGTGTCCAAGGCTACGTTGGACAGGGCTTGGAGCAACCTGGTCTGGTGGAAGGTGTCCCTGCCCATGGCAGGGGAGTGGAATGAGATGAACTTCATGGTCCCTTCCAATTCAAACCAGTCTGTGATTCTATTGCCTTCAGCAGCAATACCAGCTTGGGGTATTCCTGTTCCTATGCCAGGGCATACAACCTCCTCAGCTGCCTTGGGGAAACTCTTAAGAGATATGATCCCAGAGCTTAAAAACACCCAACTACCCCCACAACAGATGGCAAGCTGTTTTTAAGCTACACAGTCTTTCCTCTTTGTGACAGCATGAAAGTTACATATATTCACAGACTTATAGGTAAATCTGTATCATTACAAAGGCATGGATTCTAATTCATTGCATAACACAAAAAAATTACAGGGCCAAAAGGAAATATGCAAAAAACAACAACTCATCTTATCTGACTATGAAAATTAAGCTCAAAATCTTCTTCATCATCATTCTAGAAATTGGTAATAAGCATACAAGGCCCAATTCAGGTCTGACACTTTTTAACACATGACAATTTAAGAGAGGCTGCTGAAAATTCAAGTGTGAAATTGTAAATCAAATGAAGGAATAGTTAAATTGAGCCTCCATGTCTTCTCTTTGAAGTTTCATGTATTTGTAATGTATTATTTCAATTACACAGCCAGCAATGTGGCTTTCTAGTAATAAAAAAATCCCCAATCAAATTCCTATCAATGTGCCTGAGGCCTGAACACTGAAAATCTGCATTTCTCATGGGCTGTACTACAGAAATGAAAGGTCTATTGGAATTTTTAAGTAGCCATTGATGAAAATTACCTGTTCTAAAGGACATGGCTTACCTATTGATAACCAGGAACAAAATAAAGTATCTTGAATTACCGTCACACAGGCTCTTTAAATAAATCCACTCATCTAAAAACCGTTTACAGCGTTAGCTTAAGCTGCCATCACAGCCATTATGCTTGCACTGGTGCTTCAGATGGAATGTGGCTT
Organism: Cephalopterus ornatus; assembly: GCA_013396775.1. Lineage (NCBI taxonomy): Eukaryota > Metazoa > Chordata > Aves > Passeriformes > Cotingidae > Cephalopterus > Cephalopterus ornatus. The sequence goes on along the minus strand of VZRE01006216.1, from coordinate 424,856 downwards.
TCTCACATCACTGGAAGCAGCATGATGTAGCATAACCATATGGGTATTATGGGTGTCAAGACATAATGAAATGCAAAACACTGCAACTTGAAACAGACAAGCTACTCGATGTCAAATTCAATTGAGAAATAATATTAACAGAACTCTTCACCAGTATCAAGGCTTTGATGTACACTGCATCAACAAATTAATTCCTCGCCAACTACATTTTAGTGTTAAAATAATGTATGGGGAACTCTTGGAGAAATAAAAGACAGATAGGATTTTTGCTCAAAAAATAGTATTAAAATAACAAAATTTAACCCAGCTTAGACAGTAACTTTATTTAGGGTTCTCCTATATAGGCTAAAATGTCATGAAAAAATCTGAGATAACTCTCCCATTACCATTTTATCCTGTGATCCACCACTGGAGGTTTGTTACATACACACTGGTGCAAGAACTCTTCAGTAACCTTCAGGTAAAAAAACCCTTATTCCTGCAATATCTGCATGGATGACTTTTGTAACAAATAGACTCAAATCACAGTTGGCAAACTTTCTGCCAGACAGGTTTGGTTTTTTCCCAAATGTTAAATTGCTGCTGCTGTTGCGTGACGTCCTGAGTATTCACAACACTGGCCAACCTGTTTGTGTGAAATTAAGTGTAAATCCAAAGGACACTAAATAGCGAGTGCTCCGCAAAACACAGCCAGGCCTGGCTGGGAGAGTCCTGCTCATTCAGCTCCCACTAACACCATTGCACAACCAAGGAATGCGTTGCCTACCTGCGCAAAGTGGGAGAGGCCACATCAGGGTACTTGACTCCTTGCTGGTGGGTACTCTGAGCTCCGCTAGAGGCAGTCTGTGATGCAGGGTTCACTTTAACTGAATTACATGAGGCCACGCTTTCGTTGTCAGACGAAATCCCTTTCTCTTTATCAGTCTGATTGACTAATCCTGGCAGAGAGTTTCCAAGGATCACCTTGGCAGGCTCTCTCATTTTAGGGACAGGCAGCCCAGCTGACTTGCTGCTTATGTTGGAGTCTATGCTACTTGTGCTAGATCTATTCCCAGCTCCACTTCTGCTACTGGATTTACTGGGCCGGGGTAAACTACGATACTGAAGATTGGTTCGTGCACTAAGTGCTAAGTAGCCATCATCCTGGTTCTGGGAGCCATCAACACTAGTCTTCCGACCAGTGGTCCTACCCATGAGTCCAGATGACTTTGGGATTTTTCCCAAGGTAGCCGATCTACTGGTGAGAGTTGCCCCACTGGCAGTGATTATAGTCATGCCTACGGCTGACCCGCTCTGTTTCTTAAATCCAAATGTATTAGCATTAGCAGCAGTTGTTCTAGAGTTACTTGTGGGAAGCTTTTTGGATTCATCACCACTGCTGCGTCCTGCATCTGATGGGGAACGTTTAACATGTCCAGCTTTAGGAGATAGTCTACCCTTTTCTGATACCTTGGCGTCATCAGTTTTCCCTACAAAAATAGAAAAAGAATTCTAATATTTAATGATTTGAAAACATCAAGCAAATGATGAAACTCAAAGCAGCATGAAAAGCAAAAGCGTGTTAGCCACTGGAGTGTGGTTCAAAGTTATGATCTAGTCTGCACTGAACTTACATGCCACTCCAGTGAGTTATACATGCAGACTTGCCAGAGAAAGTATGTGGTGTCTTTGCCCTCAAGAATATGAAAAGCAGAACAGTCTTACGTAATAGTGACAAATAAGAAAAAACAGTTTCCCTATGTAGCTGCCACAGATTGATCACTTTTATCATTAGACAGAAGTAGTGTTAGGCTGTCAGTATCGTTTTCCTAAAAGGCATTGTTCAAGAAAGTATCTAACTTCAACTTTTTCATATACAATTCTATGCACATCCAAATAAGAGGAGAGGTATTAAATTATATTACTCGACTATGCAAATTCAATCAATTTTCATTCACACATCTGCAAGTGCTAAAATCATTAATACACTTATAAGAAAAGCCAGAAATTATGTATAGCATAAATGAACATGCTTGTTTAGTATGGGGGGGAAAAAAAAAATCTACTCAACCACACACCACACATACTGTATGCTCTTAGTTAACAGTGACTTCAAAAACTAAAAATATATTATTTATTCTTCACGTGGCAGTTCTGTGCCCAATAAATAGCTTGCCTTAAGACTGGAGTTGTCATGAAAACAACTTGCACGGTGTGCTAATTTGAAATATTCATTTTCACATGAACAGAAATAGAAATGTGGACATACGAGATGCTGCATAGGTTAAAGCAATGCCTAAAAATACAGACAGGATTACCTGAAGTTCAGGTTCTGCCTCTGCAAAGGATTTACACTGTTTTCATACTGAACACACTTTTTGGCTTGTTTACGTCTTATGCCTTTTCTCACCTGTTCCAGGTGTCTTTAATGTGCCTGAGGTGGTTGAAGGTTTAGGCCTTGGTGTGGTAATGCCAACCTGAGCCGACATGCCCCGTCGCCAGGAGCCCGTCTGTGAAATAACAGTGTTCTTCCTACCAGAAGTGCTTTTATCAGACTCATCTGACACATCAGAGGGATTCCGCCTCCATTTAGATCCTGGCTCCATTTTTATGCCGCTATCAGATCCTCCGTCTGATTTCTTGACTTCATCACCGGACCATAAGGAATTCCGCTCAACTTGGGAATGCTTTTCTGCATCAGTCTAGGACAGATAAGGAATTGCAAGACAACCTTCAGAGCAGGTCTTTTAAGAAGCTTCATAAATAAGAAGCATCAAACTGAATAATCAACTCAGCAGTCATCTCTTGAGTACCAACAAACATAACATGCCTTTGATGAAAAAATGTTACAGCAAGAAACGAACCCCAGCAATGACATTATTTTTTAAAATTTGTTTAGGATAAAAAGACAAAAAAACCTCACAACATTCATGTCCCTTGGAATAAATAAAGGGAAAAAAAAGACCCCAAACATAAACAAAAATGAAAAAAAAAATCCCACTAGATTTATAAAGGACACACTCAGCTCCACGACTTTTATAATCCTCCATCTCAAATTTCTGACAAACCCTTTTACTGCGATGCCAAAAAAGCATTTCAAACCTGTGCAGCCAGCTTTCCTTTGTTTCTGCTGCTTTCCTATCTCTTGTCTGGCAATCTGATCTCCAGAGAATGAGGAGGCAGCTTTTGGAACAGATTTGAAGACGTGGAATGCTGTTAATTCTAACCTAACACAGTAGAAGGACATCCAAGAACTGAAGATAAATGAATCCCCAAAAACTTTCTAACAATACTCAGGACTGAATTAAATACACTAATTACCTTAGGTTTTAATTTATATGCAACTCTTACAGACTGTTTTTTCCCCCTATTCCTTGCAAAGACTGATTGTGCCATCAGTCTTTTATGGAAAATTTTGCAAAGCTCAATGTCAAAAGAAAAATTTCTCATCAGCAAATCTTTGCCAAATTCTCAGAAATGCTTAAATTAACTCTATATAATTAAATATATATATATATTTCCTATACATTAGCATTTCCTATTGCTAATGGTTGCTCTTTCAGAATTCTACTTCTCTTACTTCAAATGCTGTTAATTAAATCTGTCAAATTTGGTAACACCACAACAAGCTATTTTGTGATCAGGCACAAAAGACAGATATCCACACATTCGACCCTGATCCAGATAAAAAATTCATAGCTGAAGTGCTCTCCAACCATCATAACACCACGAGAGACTAACAATTCAACACTTGATCATGCAGCCCCCAAGTACGTGCTGGTGAATTTTGGTAAGGTGCCGAGTGCCATCTCTGCCCTGCAGCCTCAGCAGAAGATGAACACGCTCAGAACTGTGCAGTAGTCAAAAGGTATAATTTACATAAAAGGAAATTATTTTAAATATCCCAAAGCATTATAAAGCCCACAGCCTTTATTCCCCTTGAATAATCAGAAAAACACAGCACAGGAAAAGCTGCAAGATCATTTACCACGCCTTCAACAAAATGCTCTTCTATTTTTAAGTTCCTAAAACATGTTTTAAGCTTATGACTTTCCTTTTCCTATCAGATCACACTATTAATATTAAAGAATTTAGAGGAATTTGGTTGCATTTCCTCTGCTTTTTACTGTTATTACTTTTTTTTTAAAGCCTGAAAAACTAGTTAAGCAATCAGTATGTGAAAGCTGACACCACATATCACAATGGTCTTTCTTCAGTCAGGGGAAACAGTTTGAGCTTGGGTTATTTATCTACATATTGGGTCGTTATACTAACAAGCATTTTGAATTTTGGATTTAGATAATATTATATTCTTGTACTTTCCTCATGCAAAAGTTGTTTCCCTGCCCCTCCATTCAAAGAGAGCAACTCGGCATGGGCTTGAATGAGACTCTGCTTTCTAACTCCCGTCTCTTTGTATGGATGCCAGGTTTGGCGATGGTGGGTGAGCTTTCTATTTCTCACCACTGGTAGGTGTGCAATAAATTCACAGTGTCACTGTTCCTATGTCCTAAGCCTCTCCAAAATCATTGTTTCATGCATATCTCCTACATTTACAGACCTTGGAAGAGAGCACAGGCAAGAAGTAACAAATAATCAACCAACAAAACCATCTAAACACCATACCTCACATTAGTATCTTGTTTCAAGTTCCTTGTCTGGACTGTTAAGTGTTCAAGAGCATGAAATACACCTACTTGCTCTAGTTTTGGTTGACTAGGAAATACTCTAGTACTTTGTATTTCCCCTCTTTTACATCTATAAGATTAGTACAGTCTCCTCAGAGACAACAGCACTGCAAGAAGTCCTCTACCTTTGCTCTCCTCCATTTCATTCCACTACTACACCCACGGCCAAAGTTTTTCCGTAGCCTTTGAAATGCTGCACCTCCACCTTTGAAGCCCTCTGGCCAGAGATGCTTCTGTTTAATGGTAAACACTGGGAACAGCACAGAAACATGACTAAGGAATCAAAACCAAAACACAGTGAAACCTGGCTTGGGGATTGCAGCTGAAACTCCATCCTCCTGGAAGGGTGAAAGTGGAAATACTGTTTGCTGGAGGTCATGGCAAGACACAGCAAGCATGAGCTGGAAGCAAAGCCTGCATCCCACTGAGCTGAAAGTACACCATCAGGATTTCTCAACTTATTCCTACAGTTCTGTATATCTATTCCTGAGGCTGTGAACAGACCAAACACATCTCTGCTGAGAAGTTTTCTGGATTCAACTGCTTAGGGATGCTGTTGTTTTCTATTTAAAGGAACCCTTCTATCTTCTGATCTTTTTACCATCACATGAATGAATTTATTACTTGGTCTCTTTCTCTCTTCCATCTTATTTCAGTTAAATAAGTTATTTTCAAATGCCCACCAGGTCCTAATTTCTTCTTAAAATATGTGTATGATGTGACTTTAAAGGCATACTATATGTAGCACCATGTAAAAAGTAACTTATCTAAATCTGTGCAATATAAGAAAAAAATAATAGGGCTCCAAAACTAATACAGCTCATATATTAAGTGGTTTGGTGCCTGACATAATCACAGCAAGACACGGGAACATGGTAAACAAATTCAGGTTCCCATCACTAACTTGTTCAGAAACAACTTGCAAACACCTTCATTGCATTGCTACAAAAAGGGGCTACAAATATGAACATCTATGAAGATGGAGTTAATATCATATTTAAGTCCTGCTTCTCAAAGATGGGGAGACTACAGCTTCTGAGTACTCAGCAGCTCTGAAAATCAGTTTCTTGACTGAGTCTTTTTCCTACTGCAACTATGACTTCTTCCTTTGCAGAGATGATTCTGCCTGAGTTACTGATTTTATCAGAGACACTGACATGTTCAGGCTCCCTCCCTTTGATGTTGCTGAATTATTTGCCTGGACTCACAGCTGCACATGTATTAGCTTCAAGCTCTTTCTTTAATTATTTAAAATCCAACTTCTGTACCATCTCAAAAAGATGTGACAGAATCACAGCAGCTTAAAAGTGCCTCCTATTTAGGAAAACCAAAGCAGTGGATAACGTGAGAAGAAAAGGCCACATTCCTCTGCAGATATCTACTGGCCCTTCACAGCTCACTACCCTGGGGAAGGCAAACCTGGGCACAGGCCACCACGCAGTCCTCCAGGTTAGAGAAAAAATGTGTCTCTGCAGCATTCACTGCATCATGAGCTCTGAGAACTACTTTGGGCAGCAAAAAATCAACCCTGCAAGCTAAGCATTCCAGCCCTCCAAGCTATTTTCATTCTCTTGGTTGACAAGATTAGGATGCTTTGCTCGAATGAAAATGGACTATTTTATGGACAATAACAACAGTGATACCTAGAATAAGGATTACAATTCATGAAAACTGAGGAAAGAAGCAGGTCACAGACACACATAAAAAACCTGCAAACATGATTTTTATGTTCTTGGCTCATAGTTTCCTCCTCCTATACCTACACTCTACTGCCTGTACAAGCTCCAGCTGTTTTTCTTCAGGTGTTTGTCTACACCCTCTTGGATGCTGTAATACTTGTGGAGGAGGAAGAGGGGTTCATCAACACAGATTTTGATCTCTCAGAGGTGTTTCCAAGAATCTGATCCATCAGAAGATAGAAGTCATATGAGTTTCTGGGATTTTTTTTCCCTAGGTTAATGTTTAGTCACGTCTCCCTACTCTTCCCTGTTTTTTTCCCCAGCAGTATTACAATGTTGAGACAGCAACAACTGTTAAAAAGTACTTCTAGTTAGTTGTCCATCTTACTCTCTGTTAGGTACTGACAAACACACTTGATAGATCTCAACTCCTCTCAACTTGTATGGGACTTGTATTAGCAGTTTCAAGTGCACATGAAATCGCTGATACACAACCAGAAGCTACCTGGAAACCCTTAACGGAGGTTCAAATATTCACTTTGTGGCAAGGGAACAAAGACTGCTATACGCTTCCACCGCAGTCCTGCAGACAGAGCAATACTTCACAGCAACCACAGGTCTACATTAAAACCTGTATTAAAAACAGATTTAGGGTCCAGTAACAAACAGGACTGGAGAAGATTAAAAGAGGAAGGAAACTGAGGAGAAGGTCACTTTCCTATATCCCTCTCCTCTACCTGCTGCAATGCCAAGTCACCACATCCTGGTGGCTTTGGCACACAACACCCAAGTCCCTCAGTCAGGGTGTACAAAGAACAAAGCTGGACTTTCTAGTGCTTCACTTTTCCAAACAAAATTCTGTGCAATTGTGGGGAAAAAAAGCAGTTTATATTACCACAAATCTCTGTGTTATGCAGCTTATTTGATAAATGAAAAACTGTTAGATACCTTCACTTGTTCTACCCTCTTTGGATGCATGGTGTCTGAGCAAAAAACGTACATGTATCCTGCTGATGGACGTAAAATTTATCCTCCTATGAAATGCTGCCAAACATAGAAAGCCTGCAGTAACAGATAGCTCTGGAAATTTAATAAAATCTATTTCATGCTTATGTTTCTGATGGAAGTGTAAATAGCCTTTAAAGTTTCATACTGACTTTATTAAATTCTATTAAGAATATTTAAGAAAAGAACATAATACATTTTCTGGAGCTATTAAAAAAAAATAAATCCCATTTACATCAGTTTTCTGTCCAGCAGTGCCTCTAGGAAGGCAAAAAGCATTTGTTGTGACACCACCGCAGCAGAGATGCCACGGATTCCCCCTGCAAAGGAAATATTTGTAAATGCCAAGGATGATAATAAATATCAATATTACTTGTATAAACCAAAAGTCTTACCTGTGCATCTAAGTTTTTGCGGGAGGAGGCAGGTGTGTTGGCATAGGAGCTGATAGAGGAGCTGGTGTTAATGTCATCAGTACTGAGATTATCTATGGTGTCACTGATCCCACTGCTGACAGAGCTGCTGTCGTCCCAACTGGAGAAAAAGCACATGGAAGGTAGGAAAAAAAGGGTCAAAAGACAAAACATCATTCAAAAGGAAAAGTATTATTTCTACAAGCCTACTTGTGGCAGCCCATTAACTATATGTTTGCCACAGAGGCCAGTGTATACCATCATTAATGCTTTTCTTCATTAACCAACATCATCATTAACCAACAGCACCAATGACACAGCTCTTTCTACTCAATTGAAATGTGTGCCTGCAGTTCCAGGACAGGGAAAAGTAGTGCTATGAAGGGATATTAGGAAGAAATTATTCCCTGTGACGGTGGTGAGGCCCTGGCACAGGTTGCCCTGAGAAGCTGTGGCTGCCCCTGGATCCCTGGAAGTGTTCAAGGCCAGGTTAGACAGGGCTTGGAGCAACCTGGTCTGGTGGAAGGTGTCCCTGCCCATGGCAGGGGGTTGGAACTGGATGATCTTTAAGGTCCCTTCCAATTCAAACCAGTTTATGATTCTACAATCTCCAAGTAGACATAGCACCGACTTGCTAAGTCATAACACAGAGATGGAGCTTAAATGCCAGGGGAAAAAAAATCATCCTGAAGCAGCCTTTTGTACCTGGGTGTTACACAGACCTGGGCAACAACCTGGATCTACCACTGACAGCATCACCAGCCTCAGAAAATTTTAGTGATTGAAAGTTTAGTCCTTCAGATGGTTCAGAACACCTTTTTCAAGGAAACTATTTTCTTCCAGCATTCTACATTTTCTAGTAAATGAAAAACGTGTAACTGGAAGTTTAGGACACACAAAGCACCGACAAAATAAAAATCCATGCCTGAAGTGATTTGAGTGTTAGAACAGGAAGAATCAAAACAATCTAACAACTGAGCCAGATCCACCACTCCTAAAATGCCTTTAAAAATAAGCTGCTCAAGGAAGAGATTTATAATCTGGCTCCATCTCTATGAACAGTAAAGCCAGGATTGAGACACAGTCCTGGAAATAGCTCTGTGAAGACATTTCAGCCCACTGATAGATAATTATTGCTGGAAATTAGTAAATATATATATATACCACAGATCATCTGCAAAAGGTAAGAGCTCTGGCAGCTCTCGAGCTATTTTTCACCTCGGCTTCAGATTTTGGGAGCTCCAGACTTTCTTCCCTATTCCATTTCTGTTTGCTTTACAAACTTGTAACAAAGAGATTGCAGTGAGATTTTTGACTGGGGACTGAAAGACATTCACAAACTGATACACTGAACAGTTAATATATGTATTTCAAACTGAACTGTGTGTTGAGTAAGTGTAAAGAAAGGCAACCTGTCTCTGGCTCCTTGAACTGTATTCATAGCTTCACCACTGATTTACTACAGCCTGATTACATAAACTTTGGCAACTTTGAAATGAGAAACATTTCATTTTTCTCACTTAGCACTACAAAACAGCTACCTGTATGAGTTTTAAGGATGCTTTAATCATTTTAATTGCTTTTTGCTTACTTGGGAGTACTCTGTTCACCCACATCTATGTAAGGTCTTTGAGGGCACTGAGCCCAATTTGCCGGACCACACGAGCAGCACGGCCATGGGGACATCCTCCTCATGTCACAGAAAGGGTTATTCCTGGCAGCTACTCCTTGCTCACTGTCTGTTCCCAGTGAAGGTCCTCAGCAATCTGCCAGAACAGCCATTTGTGTCCCTGTTCCCCATTTGTGCCCCTTCTCCCCAAATCCATGCAGATAAGCCAGCTGGGAAGCTCAGATCAACAGCGTCAGCCAGGCATATGATTTTCTGTCTTCAGGAAATTTGGGATGCTCAGCCACGCTGCTCTGCAGGCAGAGAACAGGGATGGGGAGGACAGGGATCCACTGCTGAGTCCTGCCACAGGCCCCCTTTGATGGAGCCTTGAGGAGGCCTTTTCATCTGCTGTTCTCCAACTCATGAAAATACACTCCCACCAGCCCTGATTGACTTTTAGGAGTGTTCCAGTTACACAAAAGGCCCTGGATTTCCAAAAAGATTTTCTGAACCATATTCGATAAACCCACGGATAAACTCCAGTTCTCCTGATTGGAAAGAAATGCTGCACTTCACAGTGTTGGTGTTGCTACAATATAAAGGAAAGAGATAATTTTATTCCTAGATTTGCCTTCACCTGGATACCTTTAAAGAGGATACCGCTGTAATACAAAATAGAAATACATGTTAAAATAAAACTCACAATGTGAGACCTGTTGAGTCTGAGAAAGCCAGACAGCCAGACTTGACACAGCAGTTTTATTTGCTATTTTCCAAAATCTTTTTCAGCATACTTAATGAAGGATGTGCTGCCCACACAAAGGAATCCATGAAACATTAGGGAGGGGATAATTGAAAATTTGGAAAAAGATTGAAAGACTTCTTCAAAGCACCTTTTTATTTAGAGTAGGCAATTCAATATTATAATGCAAAATACTGAAAGCAACGTTACTTCTAAATTTCAGTTTTGAAAACAGGTCCTATACCTGATATTTATTTCTGTTGCAAAACCTGTACCATAAAGTGATTACAATTCCTAGATTTTATAAGTCTACAAATAAGGTTACAAAACAGTTAATAAAATAACTGAATAAAAGAATATGCTTCTCCTTTTCCAAAGTTTTGTGTAGCGACTAACACATTTTCTATTTCAGAACCTATAATAAAATAATAACAATCATAAGAAAAATAATAGTATCAACAATGACCAAGTTTTCCATGCTCAACAGTTTAATTTCCTTCTTACGGAGATATGGCAATAGGCAAAAAAAAAAAAAATTAGGTACAATAATTTTTCTCTGTGGGACTCACAGTCCCATCTTGAATGTATAGAAGCTGAAACATTCAATTTTCAAGCATTCACCATTCTTGAACTATCAAAGGCCCCAGTTCATCAGCATCTAAAGAATGCGTTTAATGTTAATCATAAGTAGTTTTTCTGGCATCAACCAGTCCTGTTGGCTTCAGTTGGGCAATCTGAGGCATTATGAAAATATTTGAGTGCCCTTCTGAACTGGGACATGTGCCTGAGGACAAAGGTAGAAACATGCACCTGAATACATTGACGGTTGTGGCTTCTCCTCAAGTATATCCTGGACTTTAAGTACTTTATGTTCTGATGGAAACTATGAACAACTCCAACTCTGTATTTTTGAGTTTACTAATCTGTTACTAAAATAAAATTAGAGGTCTGAAGAGAGATGTCTAGCATTTTGGGTGCCAGAAGCTAAACAACACAGCTTTTGTAGGGGTGTTGATGATCCTAATGCTGAGGGGTGTTCTGACAAGGTAAGATGCTGTGTCATCTAAACCCAGACATCTCAGGTCTAGCTTTATTTAAGAAGGATCCCTTCAGTAGGGGAGTGGGAGTGCTCAATCTCTAGCTAGGAAAACAACAGGATCTAAGAGAACAAGAAAACACCTTAAGAAATTCTAAATAATTTTGAAAACCTACATAAATTATTATTGATGCTGCACTTCAGAGTAGCACCAGAGACGGCTGGTTTTAATTTGAGATGCATGTAGAATTCATAGAATTCTGTAAATCAGATGCTAATGCAAGCAACTTTCTAAACATATAACATATACTGCTAAAAAGTATTGCAATTAAACCACATGTACTATTTAAGCTGCTTGGTGGTGATCCATTACACATAAAAAGCTCTTCCCCCCAATAAGTCCATCATTTATTGCACCAAATCACTGTATTTGTTACAATATACACACCATGGACACACTACTCCATGTCCATGGATGAAGATGGACACATAGGTGAAGACTGAGGCTCCTCCAGGGGAAGAGGTAACTGTTACCAAAGTGAGGTATCTGTTTCACATTGTTCTTGAAGCCACCCCAAGCCCTCCACATAAATTAGTTCACTTTTACCTTGATCCAGTGCCTTGATAGTTAAAGGCAAAAGCAAGGAAGCAGAATGGGGCATCTAACAGTCCCAATTACGGTGTTCTTGGCTCCCAGAGCTAAGATAACATCTTTGTAACTTAGCTTCTGCAATTAATAATTTCTAATGTCAGCAAAAGTCTACTCAACCACAACCTGAAGCCGAAATGTTTGGGCTTTCCTTTCTCTATTTGATCAATCACCTGAAACTTTACTTTGATTACTGAAAATTAGAAAAATCTTAAAAGTGTATTATATATGGAGACTATACAACCACCCACTTAAAAACTCCCACAACCCTGTCCCCTGCTCTCTATGAAACCAAGCACCTTCCTCTCCCTCCTCACCTCACTCTGCTCACCCTAACACAACTTACAACATTGCTACTATAGATTACCCACCTACAGCACCAGATCAGCTACTCAAAGCTGCTTTTTGAAACAGGTTTGATAGTGGTTAGGCTCAGACTTGTATTTTTCCACAGTCTATCAGCACTTTTCCATCTTGCATAATCATCATCCACAGAATTGGCTCTTCTTTGTCAGCTTGGACAGCAAACAAAATCATTCTGTGATTGCCAGGATAGCCCCCTCACTGCAGAAATCTTCCCCCTTTGCAAAGGAGCCATTAAAATCCTACTAAATAAAGCTATTGTTAAAGGCTGAGAATGCACCTTTTTCTGTGGGTGGGTGTGGATTTTAACTTCATTGGATCTTCACTCAAAACCAAAATTACAATGAGCTGCTGAAAAGTACATTTGTCCAAGAAAGGGCCTTGGGGCTTTACAATATTTCAAGTGGAAACATGGCAATTATCCTCTTCTACCTAAAAATTTAACTATTTATGAGTTGATAGGAGAACAACAACAACAACAACAACAAAAGGTCAAGGTACAAAATGATTGAAACTTCACAGCATCTTCAAAGATTTAAAAGGAAAAATTAAATGTGCTCTAACACAAGATAGTAAATATTTCAGTTTCCACTGTTTTCTTCCGGGATTTCCTACAATACTGATCAATGGGTCAGCAATCCAAAACCCACACACAAGACCCTTCCTTGCATGGTTAATGGGTATTACACTGTTATTAATCACCCACCTCCCCCACATCTTCAGTTACTCTCTCCTTACATCTCATTATATGTATTTTAACATAAACCACTTTGTTTCTAACCGAAAGAGGAGCCCAGGGACAGGACTGTTACCTTGAAACACTTTGTAAAGCCAGACCATGCAAAGTAAACCAGGAAAAATGAATATAGACCGTCTCCAGTTGTTCTTTCTGGAGTAGAATCCAATCCTTTTAATGGCATTTTTTGGGGCAGAGTTAAAAGTGCTGGAAGTGCGCTGTGAGCTAATCAGACATTTTCACGTTTAGTGACTATTCGGGCAACTGCCAGCAGCTCTTTGTCAAGCTCTGTTTAGAATTCATCAAGATAAGGTTTCAGGATTTACACTTATAATACCAATTTTAAACAGAAAAACTCACAGAACAAAATCAATTAGTGTTGAAAAAATCTGAGTTAGAAAAGATTTGGAGAAGCTAGAAAACTGCACATGCTCTTTTCATTTATATCAGCATCTTTTTACATCAGTGCTAATAACCTTATAAAAACAACACTGGATTTTATTTTGTCCCTTAAAATCTAACCAGGAATTTGACCAAGCCATTGTCAAAGTTGAACACAGCTGAACACACACACATAGGACCTGCTAAATCCAGCTAATCTCAGGGAGTTACCATTTGAAACACTCTAAAGCTTCACGGAACAATCTGACTTTCCACTGAACCTCATCTGCTCTGCAGCAGATATTCCACTGGCACCTTCTTCACCTGCAGGCTTTGTTCAGAGCCCCTTCAGCCATGGCTGTCTGGAGTCACTGAACCAGCAGCCAGCACAACTGCATTCAGTTGCAAAGTGCTTGACTGGTGGAACTTGTTTTTTTGGCCATTGTTCACAACCAAGGTTCCTCTGGCACCTCCACAGCCTCGGGGAAGGGGAGAAACCAGAGCCTGTGACCCAAATGCTGGAGGAACTCCCAGCTAGGTCTGCAAAAATTTAGCGTACAATGCTATAACCAGCTACCAGCCCCCTCTCTTGCACTCAAAACCTATAAACCATATTTTTGGTGTTCCCCATTTACCGTTCCGTCTGAAGACTCACTATGTTTATAAAGCAGTTTACAGACCAGCTCTACACTGGGTGCACAGAGCACCTTCTTGGCCAGCATCGCTCTCACCTCCCTGCTCTGAAGGTCATGGGATTAATGCTCATCCCTGATCATGTCTGTGCCACTACACTGACTTCAGTGAAAGCTGGAAACAAAATTAGTGTCTTCATATCACAATAAGGTCAGTGTTAAATCTCAGTCATCACGTTAAAAAACACGCTTTGTTTGTTCTGCCTTTGTTTCCATGACAGTAAGAAGTGCTGAGAAAAGTCTTCTAACCAAAGTCAGAAATCCTTGTTTACATACAAAGCCTCTGGTGCCTTCCAGAAAATAAATCCCTCTGAAGTGTACATGTGACAGCGATGGACTGAACAAATCCAGAGGTCAAGCCCAGGCCACTGGGGATGCAGTGATGGACCGTCTCAGCTCCGTGCAGTCGCCCTGGAATGAGGGAATGGGGAGGAGGTCCCTGGCAAAGATTTAGGAGTAGGTCACCATTGCAATATGCCTCCTTCTCCCTCTCAGCAACGTCCCAGCCCAAACACCTCCTTACTACAGGCAGACAGAGAAGGTGACCTGCCCCGGGGATGGACAATTATGACAAGCAAAGATGCAACTGTGCGGGTTTCTTACCCTGCCTTACTTACCAGTACCTCTTTCTCACTACTTCTTCCCCAAAAGCAGATACTCTGGGATCACATCACCTCCTCGTACAAAGACACGATTCAAGTTTTGACTTAAAGAAGGGGCAGCACTCACTGAACAGACTGACATAGTTTCTGACACCCACCTCCTGCCCACAAGCTACTCCAGGACTGGACTGAGCTGGTGAGAGTTCAGCAGCTCACCAGCAGTTACTGCAGCTGCTTCATCAGAGGCTGCTTCATCAGAGGCTCCAAAATGCAACAAAAACAGGGTTAAACACCAAGAAGATAAAGAATAAACTACTTCAATTCTTACAGCACTGATGTAACAAAAATATGTAGGGAAAGGAATGAAGTGCAGTATGGAAACAAAACTATGCAAGATGCATTTAAATTCCCTGCTGCTGATCGTGCTTTTGAAAGACCCATGGGGCTGGACTCACCTGCCCCGTGGCCATTTGCCCTCTGGCCGGGGTCACTTGACCACCCACTCCTCCAGCACAAGTGGCAGGACTGGGACCACTGGGCAGCCTCACCCAGGAAAAGGTGGATTATGAACACCCCCAGAGCTAAAATCTGCAGCTGGCAGGTAGAATATGGCTCCTTTGCTTCCCACTCTTGTTTTAATCCATCCACTCTAACTCCACTACCTGACAGCAATGCAAATCTCTCAGGTCTGCAGACTGTAACCCCAAGCAAGAAACACACAGGCACAAAATGAAGATGTGATATACATATATGCATGAAGACTCAAAGCAATTCTCAGTCACTATTAAGTTTTTCCTTACTCTAAATACACTGCGAAGCTTCTACATAAGTTGATCAAGGCAAAAACCTGTGCACAGCAAACAGATTTCACATATAAGAACTGCTCCTGTCTCACAGCAGCATCAGCTGCAGCTGAGCACATGGAGACAAAGATAATGCTCACACTTGCACACTCTTCTCCTCTCAGAAAAAAAAGGAGAAAAACAACAGAAATTGTCTTTTGAATGCATCACAGCCTACTGAAATATATCTGAAAATAAAAGCTGAACTTGGCAATAAAAAGTGTTAATTTGATCACAGGGCACAGCACTGCCCCTCAGGAAGCCAAACCACTGAAAACAACCGTTGTTATTACACCAGTGATTTATAGAACACATAGACACAGAATCAATTAAAATACTTTATTCTTTGTAAAATGGAGTTGTGTGGAAGATGTCCGCTACTACCAACTCTGAAGGCAGGGTTTTTTCCTAGCAAAACGGCAACATTCTAAATAGTACCAATAACACTTGGTTTATGTCAGCCTTTAAAATTAGGCTTATTTGAAAGGAACTATGAAAAGGATCTTACAACCTTAGTCAGACAAATCAGTAAGCCAACAGAAATTTGCACAGGAGTGAGAATAAGAACTGCATATTATGTAGTAAAAAGCAAGTGCACTCTGGGCTGGGATCTGGCCTGAAACACTCACACACGCCTTTGTTTCCTTGCAGAGTGAGCTCATTCCCACAGTGGTTCCTCCTTTGCACAGAAAACAGACTGAAAGTGCTAAAAAATAACAAAGCCCCATAGTTTTCTGAGACTAAAAGCCTGTAACACTAGTGGAAAGATAACTGGTTAGATTGCAAACTGTGAGTATTGACAAACTCCACAGAATAATGAAATTAAGCCAGAGAAAGCAAATACCGTAATAGATGTCAGTTCTCATAGGGGGAATTTTTTGTTACGTTATTCAAATATTTGAAATCTACTAAAAATCTATTGATTTCATTCAGTGATTCAAAAGAAACAGTGCAGAGAGAAAGCTTCTCAGATTTATCCATCATCTAATGTGTTTCCACTGCTGCCAGTATTTACATGGCTAATCCTCCTTACACAAAGGTGCAACACAACACACTTCCATGATTTCAAAAGTGCAGAAAATCTCTTACCTTGCAATATTCCCTGGCCAAAGCACTTCTCCACCTTGTTGCCCATGAAGAATTCCAGGAAAAGGGCTCAGATTTATTTTGCAGGTTGATACCTTCATTAGGCTACCATCCAATAACCCCCCCTAAATAAACCAGCCTGAAACTTGACTATCTAGGAAGAGACTCGGAAAAAAAAAGTTGGAGCAAGGTTGTTTTCCAACAGAGCCCTCCACATTCAGCAGCTCGGAGAGACACTGGAAAGTAAAGCCTAGCTAGAAGGTGATCATCAGAAACTTCCCCTGGAAAGAAATCTGATCCCTCAACAAAATTAACCTCTGAAGTGCTGGAAAAGTGAGAGGTCAAGACTTTCTGCTGGGACTAGGTCATCTGTGAAAGCTGTAACCTGATGGCAGTAACCAGGCAGACTGGTGCCTCCAGATCATGTACCGTATCCTACGAAGTAAAAGCTCATGTCAGCAACCCTATACTTGAAGGTACTAAATGCCAACATTTCATTTCAGCTATAAGACTACAATCTCTTAGAAGCACTTTTCTTACTCAGGTTGTGTAGAGGGATTCAACAATGTGACTGCTGAAATAACTGGAGTTTTATGTGAAAGTAGCAGGAGACATACTCAAAATGTTTTAATATAAAATACTGGGAATACTGGTAAAATACATGATTTTTTTCTTTTTTTGGGCGGGAGAGAGAGGGGGTAGAAAAACATTTTCAATAGGAATGGTACTGAAAATAGCAATTTATCCACTGGTACCTCTAGCAGAGACCTTAAGAAACTGAGATAAGATATGCAGTATTTATCTGACTTATCCTTATTTAGTGCTGTAAAGTAAGGGGGGGTTACTAGTTCCCTTTATTTCAAGTAGAACAGAGATGGTTATTTATACATATTTGGTTGATCAAAATTTATGGTGGTTAGCTTTCAAAACTCTTATTTTAGCCTAATATAAATACTTTCTGACAGGATTCTTCCCAGACCTTTGCATTCTGATATACATGCGGGATTTTTTTTTCCACTATGGGAAATTACACCAGCTCTATTTACCATGAGCAGTAGTGCTCAGAGGCAGTAGTTACCCTTATTCTGCATGAACACAATCTGTAAACCTTAGAAAATCTGGTAGACAGTGAGAACTGGAAAGCTGGTCACTTACAGTCCACATGGACTCATCACTCTTGGAGTCTCCTGAGTGCTAATGGGCACTGAGCCAGAAATGACACGCGTACCCCAAAAAGAGAAATACAAGAAAGAGAAGAGGAATGGTAATAACAACATAAATGATGGTATTGGATACAAATGGTATGAAAATAAACAAATGGTATTGGATAACTGTGACGAGTTTGGCATGGAATGCAGCACTGGAGCTTGGAGCAGAAGACTTGTGAGAGGTTAAGGAGTCCACTGGTGTCTGAAGAACCAGGGGATTGGCTGAAGGTCATTGTGAGCAGAACGGAACTGGTGGGAGAAATGCTACAAGTAGGTGCGTAAGGAGTCTGTGGAATATGCAAAGGCCATTTCCATTATTACTGAAAGATTTGTTCATTAAGCAAGAAACTACATTTCAAATCCAACCAGGACAGATTTCTGCTACCAGTGAGGTCACCAGCAAGGGATCCTGTCATGGAAAGGAGACAGGCAGCCTTTCGGATGGAGGAAATGGAGAAGACAATACCATGCTGGTGCCTTGCCCTCACCTCAAAAAAATCATCAATTATTCAGCCCAAAACAAAAAATCACAGAAAGAAAGAACAGTCAGAAGTCAACTATACCCATATATTTATTAACTCAGTTTGAGTACCTCTGTCTTAAATAAAATTTTAGCACCTTTAAGCACAACACAGTATTGTTGGTTGAAAGAGTTAAAATGCAAGTATTCAAAGGTTATAAAACAAAGACTGTGTGGAGGGAGATACTGTGCTGCCAAGATCTTCAAATAAATGAGTTGCAGTCTGAGCTTGCCTTTCTACCTCCAAGTCTATACTTTAGTGGCTAGAGTGTAACTATAGCAACACAGAGGACGGGTAATTTAGAGGCTGGTGGATGTGACAACTTGCAATTTAGAACAATCCCAATAATAAAAGCGGCTTGGGAAAGCATCATTTAACACAAATGTTTGTGTTTTAAAATTAAAAAAGCCTGTTCATTTAATTTTAGAATTTTTTAGATTGTTTTTTTTTCGGATGGATGATTATCTCTATTAAGTTAGTGTGGTGATGAATAAAAGATAGAAACATGATTCCTGTGCTTTTTGGTATGTTTGCACCATAAAGAGCAGCCAACCCACCCCTTCACGATGTATACATGTACAAATGCAAAGCTGCTGATGTCATTATCTTTGCTGAAGATTAGACAACAATCACATGGCTTTTTTAAAAGAAAGCTATGTATTATCCACAAAGAGATCCTCAGGGACTATTATTATTCCTTTTTTGCCTCTAGTGCATTTTAACTGCTATCCTGTACCAAAAAAAACCCTGCAAACTGCTTCTCATTCCTTACTTTAATTGCAGAATAGTGACTAGAGAGAACTCACAGGTATGTCAGATACTTAAAAGAATCATAGTTGCAATAGCAAAGCTTTCTTTTCATCTCTAACATCTTCCTGTCTTCATCCAAATAGCTCTCACATGTGATGGTTCTCAACTACCTGCTCATGGAGTTTTAAAAGAAATTAATGACTGACCCACGGCTAATAGTAAGCAAAAGTAGTCAGAAATATTCTAATTAAAAAAAAAAAACCCAAATCTGAAATTGCAACCTAGGGGAAAAACCAGAACCAGAACATTGCATCTGTTGAATCACCAACTCCAAATAAAACCAAATTCACAGGATTAAGGTACAGTATTACACTCTCACATCCATCTGCAGCCCCATTGTCCTCCCTTTCCCTGGCAGCTCTTCCACTGCAAAGGAGGGATTTTGCAACATAATACCCATAACACTAAATACAGAGGGATATTTCCAGATGAATTTTACATGTAGCAATAATCATAGTTTTATGGGTCAGGAAGTTCAGAAGATTAGTGTGTTATGGCTGCAGTGTATAAAAGCGTTTGTGTTAGAAGTTCCACATAGCAATCGGGTGAGATAAGCTCTGAACAGCTTTACATTAAGTTCCTTTATGGTAGTTAAAGTTGGGGAGAAGTAAAGAGACCCCAGGTATTAATTTACCTAAAGAACAGCTGCTTAGAAAAGGCTGCAAAGTGTCCTAATACTCTGTGTCATAAAATCATCGCACCTCCAATCGCTTTCCTTTCCTCCCACATCCATGTGCTACTCCCATTAACCTCAGGCAGAACTGTGACCATGGTCTAAATTGAGCTAAAACTGGTTGCAGCAAAAAACAACCTTATCAAAGAAATGCATGGTTTGCTTCTTCCTTGCAAAGGCCTAAATTTCAATTTCGCAGTCTGGGTTAAAGCAGCACAAAACCTGCTACATTTCAAACTCTCCCTTGGAGAACACCAAAACGGCCAAATATTGGGGTTTTACTGCAATATGTTAATTTCCTTTTCTTTTGTCCTCATTATCTGAGATATATCAGTTAGTAGCTTACAAAATGTGTGCATTTGATGACTGAAATGATTTTAAAAGTAACACGAGCAGCGTAGGCTTCACGGTCTTTGTAAGCTCTTGTATTACGTGTGGTATGAGGCATCTGTCACATCTTGCTCTGGAAGAGACTCCAGTACAACTGGATAAATCAATTTCTTAAAATAATCTCAATAGTAATTTTTTAAGATTTCTTTTTAAATTTTTTCCTCCTGAAGGACACTAAGATTATTAAAATGAGGAAAAAAATACTTCTAACACCAAAAGATATTCTGAACAGACTCAAACATGCTTTTGGACACACTTCTATCTTTTTTAACTGGGTACATTGAACAAAGATATACATTTTTAAAGTTCTTTCACTGATTAAATATCTGCATGAGAAAAAAAAAGCAAAACTACAGCAGCACTGCTGCACCATTACAAATATTATGCATGATGCTACAGGGCTAAAATTCTATGTATCAACCTAAGCAAATGACAATTTGTGTTAAAGTAAATTTTTTAAAAAATCAAACCACACCAAAAAAGAAATCCCAACTTGTTGAACTCATATGTAATTGTTAATCCTGGGTAGGTACTTCCAGCTAAAACCAGAGGAAATCTGGAAGCAACATAAACCTTCAGTAAGAGATATGGTGGAAAATAAGCCTAGCTGCTATGGTTAAGTGAAGTTGGGGTTTTCAACACGGTTCCAAAGGGAGCTTGGAAGACAGGAAATGTGGGACTGGAAAAATGAAGACCCATTTTTAAATTCCCCTCATTCCGCTGAATGAAAGAGGCACTGAGTTTGCAAACTGATGAGGGATATCTTTACAATACTCTTTACTTTCTTAAATCCCAGTGGCAATAGTCCTCTGTTGCCTTAGACTTCCCTAAGAGTAGACAGTTATATTATGGTGGTGCTGTCTGGATTTCTTAATTTTTAGAGGTGAACACATGAAGCACAGAACACTTTGGGATTTTTTAAAAATTGCTCAGGTGGTATCACACAGAGGAAAGTAAACAGGAATCATCAGTGTGTGCTGCTGCCCAGGTATGGATTGTAATGCATGGGAACTGCCCAAGCAGAGATTTAGGGAAAGGTAGTGAGATTTTTCTAGTCCTAAGGCAAGGCCCCCAGCAAAACTTCACTTGAAGAGTAGGGATTCTGGCCCCCAAAAGACCAGAGAAGACAAATACGGGATAAGAAGAATGACTTGGAATATGATTAATAATTATTGCATTGATAAAGCAATGAGACAGACTTAGCACTACCTTCTAGGAATTGCTTTTCACTGACCAACCATTAAAGAATGCCACAGCTTCCTCTTACAAGGCAAGAAGTATGCCTGATGGAGAAGAAAAGAGCGTTTGTGTATGTGTAGTGTATGATTAAAAATGGTTCTATAACATTTTATGTGTACTTCAAAGATTGTTTAAAAAGTGCCAGTAGCCTCCATGGAGCACCCGTGTTGACACAGTTGTGAGGCACAGTTTTCACTATACCCACTTCAAATGAATAAGCACATCAGAGTGAATAAACACAATTGGCTACTTTCTAGTGGCAGTGGAGAGAGAAAAAAGGCAGGGAACTGGAGATAATCCAATAAAAATGGGGGATGCTGAGCAGCGATGCAGCTTGCACGTCATTATCCAAATGAATGCTGAATCCAGGGGTTATACTTGGACGATCAAAACATTTGCTTCTATATTTGAACACATTACCAAGTCTCAGCCTCCTTGAGTGAGAAATAATATCAACATATTTACTATATACACTCGCATATGCTTTTGTATCTATGTTTTCTATGCTATTTTGTTTTACAGATACAGCAAACAAACAAACAAACAAACCCAACAAAAAAACCTCTATATAATGGGGCAAATTGCTCATTAGTAAGAACACAAAATGGAAAAAAATCTGATCCTAAAATACAGTTAATGTAGTGAAACACAAGAATAATGTATCATTCTAATTGTTTTAAATGCAGTTTCCTTTGTGTCCTTCTCCAAATCATAAAAATAAGTCCTCTTGCCAAAGACCATAACATTGCCAGTCACAGATTTTAACACAAATGCCACTGACTAAGGAAAAAAACCTTAATTCTTCAAATCTAAACTGCTGAAGAGAGTAACAGTTTACTTCTATGTTGTTGTAAGACTTTACAGTCTTCTGGAACCATAAAGATTTTCAGCTTGATCCCTAACAAAAATTATAAAAATAGTGCAGCTGGCACGATTACTTTCTTCTCAGGACTCTGAAAAACTGCTTTGGGATGAATATATGACAGAAGTCCGTTTATCATTGACAGCTTGTTTTCTAAAGCTTTCTAACATAACGTCTATGTCAACAAGCAATATAGTAGAGTACAGAAACAGATAATGAAAGAAGGTGTATAAACCCATAATCTAGGGGCAAAGTGCT
Source organism: Cephalopterus ornatus (assembly GCA_013396775.1). Taxonomy (NCBI): domain Eukaryota; kingdom Metazoa; phylum Chordata; class Aves; order Passeriformes; family Cotingidae; genus Cephalopterus; species Cephalopterus ornatus. Next base: position 402,393 of record VZRE01006216.1, on the reverse strand, counting down.
TTATGGCCAATGAGGTAGAGAACAGCTGAGAAAGAGAGAAGATCTGAATTACAGGTTCTGTTTTGGCCAGCAGGCCCAGAGGACTGTGTCAGAGGATGCATTCAGGCCCAAGAAAGATATGCCAGAACTACACTTAAACATTTTTGGTTGAACAAGCAGCTCTCCAAGTAGTTGTGGTATCATTACAAAAAGTCCTGTAAAATTTGATTTAGACTCCCCTCCCACACACCCCCAATAAAATACTAAAATCATTAGTGTTTAATCAACAGCAGTCATTAACCATGTCACAGCACCCACTGTAAAACCACTGCTGTCATCTGTATGCATCATCTACGTGTCATCTATATGTATCTTAGTCAAACCTGGTTCAGTTATGATCAATAGAGTTTACCCATCTTAATTGTTTCAGTCTTCCCCTAATTAGAGATATCTCTGCATTTACAGTTGTTTATTGTTGCTCTGGCTGTTTTAAAGCTAATCCATCCCACTAGAAAAGTAAACTCATTTATTTTAATTTAAGTAGAACTATTAAATCAAGCTAGCATCATTATAGCTTGATCTTTAGTGTTTGCAAATCTTCTGTATCACTGAGCCTATAAACTTTCCAACCACATAAACACTTCAACTGAGTAATCAGGAAAGAGCAAAGATGCAAACTCCCAACTTCAATAAAAATTAGTTTTCTTGTATTTTTTGAGAGTTCATCCGCATTTTCCTAATAAAACAAAGGTCTCTACTTCACCCTACAATATAAGGATGTCCCAGAGACTGTATCTCAGCCAAAAGACTTTGGCTCTTTCTCAGGTTACCTTGCAAAATATTTCTACTCTTTTGGATGTGCTTTCCCATGTGAATTGGGTTTTCTTCTTAGTCTATTTGACAGACAATACCAGTAAGAATAACTTGCCATTTTCAAATTCACAGTAGACTCTTAATGCAATATAGAATTTCAGACATTTCCCTGCCATTGTTACCTAAGCCTGGTTATAAAAACTAAGGTTTTTGTAGATTTAGAATCTTTCTAACAAAAAGGTAACCAAATCATACCATTACCTACAAGACAGCAGCTCTAATTAGTGCATGCTTTTAGACAAAAGTCTTTCCTAGCTCCCAGGTTTTGTTTCAAATGCTGGCAACCCTTATGGACTCCATATTTTTGCTCTAGAAAAAGAATTAAGCAGTAAAAAAACCCCAAGCTTGTCAGATAAATCACTAAATTTAAACTAACGTTTAAAAATTTCAGCTGATCAGAGGTGTGTCCTTCATGAAACTCCTTATCTCATAAACACCTGTAGTAATCACAGTTTGCCCAGGTGAACTTCTGACCTCCACTCAATCCTAATAAAATTGTGGCTGTAGATCACCTGGGAATGGTCTTCCAGTTCAAGTTATGGCAGCACACATTTCAGCTTCACAGAGGCTTGACTGGAGAAAATTTCAGCTGGTGGACTTGTTTTTCTCAAAAGGTCAAGAAAATTTTACCTGCAACATGGATAAACTGAAAGCTTACTTTCCATTGCTCAAAAATTGCTTACTTATAGAGAAAACACTCTTCTTGCAGACAAAGAAAGCCTCTATAAGGATGAAACCTTCTGCTTTTATTCAACCAGAAGGACCAGAAGATAGACATGCTTAGACTCTGCAGTCTACAAGTTGTCAAGGCTGCCTGTGTTTCTGAACAACAATGACTTTGACAGCTCAGTGCTCCCTCAATCTCTGTCCTTTCACAGACAGCAGAAGCTACTTCAGAGTAGTGACCATGAGGCTATTGGTGAGGGACATTGAGGTTTCCTCTCTGTGGACAGAGATTGCTCTTGACTTCGAGCAGAGATTGCAACTAGTCCACATCTGAGCAGACTCAGTTCACAATTCCCATGCCAGGGATGAAGGTCAATATGGACACAGTGGGCTACTGCAATCACAGTGCTTGGGAACCAGTGGATCTGCAGAAGGAACAGCAAAGCTTAATGGGTAACAAAATTATTAAACCCATTAATTTTTCTCTAGAAGAGCGAGTCCTTTTAATTGCTCTAGATGCAATGATAATCATAAAACAACCAGATTGAGCTGCAGTGGGATGTGGGAATACTGATGGCAGTAACAACTGAATATTGATGTGACAAGCTATTGCGTGTAACAGTTATTTTCTTTTGAAACTGAAATACTAATTCCAAACATCTGTGCCTTACAGGGCCCAGATTACCTGATACCTGAAAAATTAATTGGTTAATGACTTGTAAATTACCTTCTTGCAGTTTCCTAACAGGTAAGTATTTCTTCTACGTATCTTATGAACCATGTTAAATATTTAGTCTGGAATGCCATATAATAACTCTCAGATCTTTTCCAAGATACTAGAGGTTGGGCTTTTTGGGTGTTTTGGGTTTTTTTTTTTAAATTTCAATGTAAATAGTAAGACGAAAGCAGGGCTCAGTGGTGTCAGAATACTATTAGAAATACATCAATACAGTTATAAACACAGAAGACACAGCTACACAGTGCTATGAAACATGGTTCATCTGATGATACTAAAGTGGGTCTGTATGCAACCACTTCAGCTGTCACAGCATGACATTTCATAGGGCATCGTTCGTTCCTACCATTCAGCCCTCTCATCTTGACCAATTTCTACTTGTCTTATTGAAGTTAGTAGGTCAGGAGGACAAGTGAGAACTTCCTTTAAGCCAAAATAAAATGAGAAATGCGAGACAATCAAAAGATGTGTGGGAAAGGACGGAAGAGAAGGAAGACTACGTGGAGCTGCCCTTCAGACCCAGTTCTGTCAAAAGTCCAGTCTTGCTAAAGGTCAGAAATACTATGGTTACAAGATGTAAAGTATTTTTTCAGGGAGTAACTCTGCCCTCACTATCCCATCTCTCCACAGAGCCAGGCCTCACCTGTTCCCCTCCTAGGTGACAAAAAAGTCAGACTAAAACTAGAAACTCCATGTTCTGGTATAAAGGCACAGCAATGTTCACAAGCCTGCACTGCAGTAATTAAACCAACAAGGGGTTAATTATTATCGTGCCTCATAGCATTATCATACCTTTTCTTTCATTTTATTTTCATTATAATCAGGTGCAAGGACAGACCTTGTCTGGGCCAGAAGTGACACTAATCCTGGGTTTCTTCCACAGTTGTCCCTGGTTATCTCAGGGTTATCTGGCTCTTTATTCTATCAGCTATTTATTTGCACTTGAGAACTTTGCAATATGTATTAACATGCTGCATCATTTTACAAATGAAAATGCTAAAGACAAGCCCTAAGATGTGCATTACTGGCTAGTGCACAGTGTAATTAACATGCATATGATCTGTATGCAAACCATGTTATTGGCAATAGTGACTATTAGCATAACAAGTGCTTATTATTTATTGAGATGCAACTCAAGCAGGCATCCTGCTGGGGCCTGACATCCTTCCCTGAAACAGCACCCTCTTGTCTTTCTTCGTTTACACATTCTTCTCTCCTCCTGATGATTAACAGCACAGAAAACAGGGAGACTCCCTTCTGTGCCTTTGTTTAAAGGGGGAAGTCTTGTGTGTTTAATTACCCTCAAGCATCTGATCCAGTTCAAAGCTCAGCGGAGGAGCCTCTCCTGGTGCCATGCTCCCCTCCCGCCCCAGCTGAAACCGCAGGCTGCTCAAAACCGCTCCCTTGGTACTAGATTCACCTACGTTATCTCTCTAACTCTTAACAGATAACAAGTTTAAAGCAGCTAGGCTTCTTTCTCTGTTCTCCTTTTTTTTTTTTTAAAGGAATAAAATGGGAATAAAGTGTGAGAAAACAAAAGCTCAACTGTGCAAAGCCATAAACCTTCCCAATTGTCATGCCATCTTTCTCCTATCCTACTTTAGAAGAATTTAACCTTTTAATCGTTCCAGCCATGAAATTTAACAAAAAACCACAATTCTACTGTTTTTCAGCAGCTGAGCAAGGCTTTCTTGCTGGATCAGTTCATCAGCCCTGCCAGTTGGGAGCTCTAGATCACTGCTTCCACATTCTGCTCCCAATCCTGCAGAAGTCCTAAGGTTCCAGAGCTTCTGCACGACTCTTTAACCTTTCCTAAGCATTTCTGTGAGAGCAAAAACTGGCAAAACTGTTCCTTGCCCAGTAATTCCTTCCCCAGCCCTGCTGGGGCGCATGTTTGTTCTCTCTGAGGCTACACCCACTACTTCAGAGGTGGCTGTGTTACAGTAATGAAATAATTAGCAGGGGGAATGAGTTGAATCATTTATCACTTTGCCAAAATTGAGCTGTTTGGCCTGAAATTTTCCAAGCTGCATGCCAACCTAAGGATGGACTTTGGTCTGAGGTAAAAACAGCACAACAATTCTTGACTATCATTAGAAAATAGACATGATTTTACTATAAAGTTACATTGATCTTCCCTGAGAAACGCTGCCCTGCAATACAAATTTTTTCTTCGGTTCTGGAGAGGCCTGGAGAACAGAGACAGTAATTCAAGAAGGGCAGCCAAGACCGTATGTGAAGATTAACTGGAAAAAAGAAAACAGAAGGGAAAACAAATTTAGACAGAAAGTCTGGAGGTGAAGCTTGGGACCTGCTGGAAGTGGTGGGTCACTGCTCTCCGAGGATGATGGCTGTTCCTCAGGGAACCTTGGTCTGCCTGTCCCAGCATAGAATCATACAACAGTTTGGGTTGGAAGGAACCTTGAAGATCATCTCATCCCAGCCCCCCTACCACGGTCAGGAACACCTTCCACTAGGTCAAGTTGCCCTAAGCACCATTCAAACTGGCCCTGAACACTTCCAGGGATGGGGCAGCCACAGCTTCTCTGGGCAGCCTGTGCCAGGGTCTCAACATCCTCATGAGGAAGAATTCCTTCCTAATATCAAATCTAAACTTGCCCTCTTTCAGTTTAAAGACATTCCCCCTTGTTCTATGCATGTCCTTGTCCAAAGTCCCTCTCCAACTCTCTCGTAGCCCCTCTAAATACTGGAAGGGGCTCAAAGGTCTCCTTGGAGCCTTCTCTTCTCCAGGCTGACTAACCCCAGCTCATCTTTGTGGCCTCCTCTGAACTCACTCCAGCAGGTTCACAACCTTCCTATGCGAGGGGGCAGCAGATGGACTGTGACATCCTCAGCTTTCTGTTAATCCCATTTTTCATATGCAATACATCTATAGGCCCAAATTGTTCCTTTTGACCTATTCTTTCTTTGAGATCCTGAGAACTTTCCAGGCCTGCCTTCTAACCAAACACAACACTTTTATACCACAGAGGTGACACAAAAGCAGATTAGAAGCAGTAACTGGAATCCAGTCAGAAACTTATTTTGTTAAAAAGAGGCTTTAAGGCACTTTCTCCCCCCACTATTTTAGCTTTAGCTAAAACTCTCCAACTGCCAGTTCTGCTACTGCTACAGCAATGCTTCAGAGATGTTTGGAATTTTTTTATTAAATATCCTGTTGTGTTATAAAAAAAAGTAACTTCACAACACCAAGACGACTCCCTTGGATCCCTTGTTAATTTTCATAGTTAAATCAGCTGGGGCGGATGTGGGAGTTCAAGAACTTCAACATTAATTCTTTCCATCCCACTTCCTGTCCTGATAGCTCCACAGTAGTCAAGAGTCCAATCAATACCTTTCAGTATCTTATGTTGATATTATTTCCAGCAAATAATTTGGCAGAAGAGACAGAGAGAAATATTCTTAAAGAAACAATCCAAGCAGAGGAGGCCAAAACAGACATCACTGCTCCAGTCAGGCACAGCAGAGACCTCGGCTAAACTTTGTGCATTAGAACGTTTATCACTGCATCACTGTTCTGCAGGGAAAAACAAGAACAAAAATCAAACACTTATTTTCTGTTTTGTCCATGTGCAATAATGAAATGAAAATAATTTTTAAACCAGCCTCTCACTTCTCTCTCCTACTTCAACATTGGCAGAATCTGGCCATCTAGTTAAGGCTGAGCTGTGAAATGCTGTCTCACTTTACTATCAGAGACTTCAACTAGGACTGATAAAGACAGCTCTATTTCAGTGAATTCCTCTGGAATTAAGGAGTGGTCAGTGGATAAATTTGTTTACAGACTCCAATGAAGGGATGACAGGATGAAAGGACAAACGTCAGTAGATGTATACTGCCCCTTCAAAAATTAAAAAAACCCAGACTACTACTTAGATTAATGCAAACATATTTTGAATTGTAACAGGCACACCTAACAAACTATGAGGAAAGTCCTTGCCTTCAGGATTAATAATGAAATAAACAAAGATTCATCTGGAAAACCCCTCCCTGGTTGTTTCCACTAATGCACTTTTGTTCAGATAGATTTTTAAACACACAAAGAACAGACTTCCCACAGACTAGTTTATAAGATAGTAAGTGCAAGAGAGGTTTTCCTTCTAACCACCCTGTTTTCCTTGTCTGCCTTAAATTCATTCTGCTTAAGTTATAGCTATAGTTCACTAATATTTCTAAAAATGTCCAAAGAAAGTTTTGTTCTCCTCCTATGATCTCACCCAGACTTGTTTAGCCAAGTCATGTTACCTTTGGCTCTCATTTTTTTCTTTCTAAAATAATCCCTTATTCCTAAATGATTTGATAACATAGACATTCCCATAATAAACTCAATCACATCACCATGTATTGCAAGCTCCCTCATTCCAATGGTGTTCAAATCTAAAAGTGAAATCAGAGTCTGATGTTAAAAAATAAGAGAAGAATGTATCCAAAGTAGGGAGTGACTTTAAGATTCAAACACATTTCATGGGCAAAGGTGGGTTTCAGTAGTTTGTTGAGAATACTGGTAGACGTGATGAAAGCCCACCACCGACAGCACAGTGCATTGTTTGGATAGAGATGATGGCTGCAAGGGAAAGCAATTTGGTAGCACAGAGGGGATGATATAGGAAAGGTAAAATAACTGGGTATGACTCACAGAAAAGAATGATTGGAATTGTGGTGGTGGAGAGAGGGGAACATATGGTATGACTCACAGAAAAGAGTGATTATTTTATCAGTCACATGTTTAGCTCATTACAGCTAATGTAAAGTCAGCCCATAAAAACATGGTGTGAGAGATAGAATGTCACTAAAATTGAGACTTGGTCAGAAGCTACTGCAAAAAGGGACCCAAACTCTAAGCCACAGCATGGAAGACACCTCTGAGTCTACCCCTCTGCATGTTGGTTTTGAAGGTCAAACCCCCAGCATATTTTGACCAAAAGGAAAGATAAGCAACTTCATGTTGCCACACGGCATTTTGGCTTTTAATCTATACTAACAAGAAACAGCTTAGTGGTTATAGTTAAAAGCCAGCAGAGAACTTCAGCAGAAATTAGAGCACAGAACTCACAGCCTGACTTCAGTTTGAAATTACAATCTTCCGATTTCAGAAAATTTCTGTATTTCTTTTGCATGCACATTTAGGACATTAGAAATGTGTAAATGCAGATTTCTTGCCACCACCTGATGAGACCTTTGATTCAGAAATGCTCTCAAAGCACAAATTGATAAATTCTCTCTCTAGGAGTAGATAGAGAATACATACAATCCCAAAACATAGACTAAGTGGAATATAAGGCTTTCCTGGGTGAAAATAACCTCTGTGAACTTGATTTGGCACAAGATACTCATATTTCTTTCCCATAGGCTCACATTGGTGATTCTTCCTTCTCCTTTTCCCTCTCACCTTTTTCCATAGAGATATACAGGTCTACAAATACACCTCTAGCCATTTCCTGATAATATTCCATTCATCTCTTCTGCATTCAAAACAGTTCCAGTTTAGCAAATGAAACATTATGTTTCAGTCATCTCTGAAAACAAAAATCATATCTTTGCATAAAAATGCAAATGAAACATAAAACTATGTATGCACATATCAGATAATATCAAATAACATCAATAGTTTCGAAGAAATGTTTAAGGCATTAAGTCATGTCAGGAAGAGTCTTTCTAGCTGCAACTTTCATAACAAGAATAAATCAGTCTTGACAATGAACATGAAAGAGGGAATTAAACCTTTTTGAACACTCAAGGTGGTTTGTTCATTTCCCCCAAATCAAAACGAATGAATTAGTTGATATATATGAAAATTAACTTAAACTAACAACACAGTCAGAGAAGATAAACTTTAAAGTTAAAATTACATTACAAAGATAAAAATATTACTTGGGGCTGAGGAGAGCACGTGGTAACTCCACAGTAGCTTCTGAGCTGAGCCTTTGTAAGTTAAGAAACAACAAAAAAATCCCATATATTTAAAAAGAGCTGACCTCAGCTCCTGGACTTTGCTCAGGCACTAATCAGACTTCCAATGTTTAGCGTTTATCCTCTGGCTACTTATTGACCATCTATTACCTGGACACACACAAACAGAGGCTCCAGCAGTGGGGTAGTTACTGAGGCTCCCTGTGCTAACTCTGCACACAGGTTTCACAGGTTCCAACATCGCTTACGTCAAATTAATTAGTCTCAAATTGCAGCATTTTTAATAAAATTAGACGCTTTACTTTTAGTGAGAATATAAAAAAACCTTGGACTAATAAAAACAAACTACACACATTCTCATAATTCTGCTGTAACAGCACAATGTAGCTCCAAGTATTTCCACTGTGGAGTGTGCAGTTATTTATCGAAACCAAATGTATATTTAACTGTATATACTTAGGCCACATAAGAACATCACGTGAAAGCCCTAATGCCTGTTTATATAATAGCAGACTGGTTTTAAACCCCATGGAGCTGTGTAGCACCAGGCTGTTTAAGCCACAGGATGCTGGGGTTCAATGCAGAAAGATCAGGAGCAAAGTGACCAGTTGTTCTGTGGAGTCTCAGCTTCACTGTGAATCTTATTAACTGTCATAAAAAGGTCACAAAGTCACCTTATCATACTGCTGAAAAATCCCTATGCCATGAAGAAGTTGAGGAATGGAGAAGAGCAGAATAGGACTCGTGGATAAGAAGGGTATGGACCTCCAATATGGAACACCTTGTTGGACACCAAGGAAGTTATCATGACACCAAGGAACGGGTGACATAAGCAGGAGCTTGAAGAATGCCGGGGCAGCAAAATTATACTTACGCACTTTTGCCACTGCCACTCCACTCCCCATCTAGTAATATGCAGCAGAGCTGCTCTGCAGAGATGGAATGCCCTTCCACTGGGGACAGACATTCCTTCTACATGGTCCATACACTCCATCTTCTGCACTTCTGTCTGTAGACAAACATGGGGAATGAGACATTCCCTTCTCTATGAAAACTCAGTTAGGTCTGTGACAGAAGAGGAATACAGTGAATCTCTTTAGGAAGTGCCATGGAAATAGGGAATGAACCTTCATTTTATCTGCAGACAACTTCTGCCTCCATGAGTGCCAGGTCAGGGATGCTTTCAGTTCCTTTAACATCTGTCAGCCCAAAAGCATCCCCCTTACTTCATTAGCTTCTAAAAACACAGGACCTACAGTTGAGAACAGCTGAAGGAGACGACTGTGAAATACACAGCATTTTAAATCTGAGCTCAGAGTTGTGGATACCTTACAGCTTCTTCCACTATGCTGCAGATGTGGATATTTATTGGATATACCAGAGTCACGTCCAACTTTAGACATTTTAGTTACCTGTCCAATTTAGGAGTCTCATTCCCTTGTACAGGCAATGGATCAAAGCATCTAGACATCCCGAAATCCTTGGAGGGGTCTCCATCAGGGAGACCCCTCTGCCCATCTGCAGTGTTGGAAAGCTCTTCACTGGAGGGGACAAAACTGGGAACAAATGACTGACTGTTCAATAAACTTAACCAACAGAGTAAAAAGATAAAAAAAAGGAAGAAAAATACTCCAGCAAAGCGCAGAAGAAGATGCAGGAAAACACAAGCATCTTACATTTGGACTCAGAATTCTGATATAATTTTCCAAACAACACTATTATAGGAAACATTCATCTGCTAAACAGAAACCCTAGATTCCAGCTATTCACATGAATATTTCCATTGACATGGAAGTAAACACTAATAGAATATTATAATCACAAGCTGTAGAGCAGAATTATTATGTATGATGTATTATTATTATAATACATAGCTGTAAAGCAGAAGGGAAAAAAAACCAACTAATTGAAAGGGACAAATATGGACAATGAACTACAATGAACAAACAAAGATCAGAGGAAGACTCTTTAGATTTTCCAGTAACTAGACATTTAGTAATAAACACAATACTTGAAAAAAAACACTTGTCTAGAAATTTGCTTTTACAGCCACAATGAGCTTCCATGAAGCCCAAAATGTGATTCTTCTTTTGGAGCCTGACAGCTGTCTGCTATTAGTTTTATCTATTCAATCTCCAAATCCCAAACTCTGAGGTTACTGGTGTAGGTCAGTTGTGAGATCATGTTGACTCTCTTGCCATTCGACATGGAAAACCAAACAACAAAGTCTGCACTATGTCAGCAAGCGTTTCACATTCTTCGGTTTGTCATGCAAAGCACAAAGACCCTGATACAGTTCAGAATGGTCTTTGTATCTACAATCTTGTTTACCCTTGGAATACAAGCTTAATTTCCCACATGCCTAAAGTGCTTTAAAAGCCACTTCATACAACAGAAAAGACAGTGCTAATCTCTGGCAATGGAACTAGAAATAGAGAGTTTCAGAAGAGCCTCCAAATCAGCAGCGAGATCAACTTTATACTTACACACCTCAAGTGGGGGTGTATGAAAGGAAGCATCTCTTCAGGAAAATCTAGTTCCAGCGGTGTAGGATCATGATTTTGCCAGCCCTAAAAGCGAACTATTCATTTGCTTACATTAGGAAGTTCTTCCTTTTTCCTCAGAATCAGTATCCAGAATTCTGTAAGGAAACTGTAAGGTCCCTTCACCTGTCCACACAGCGCAGCCTTCCAGGGGAAGTGACAATCTATGGAATCCAAGGGCAAAAAGAAACTCCTGGCTTAGCCATGATGAATTGTTCCCTTAAGGGCATCTCCCACCTTCCATTAGCTTTGTAGTGAACTTCAGCTCCTGGCTTAAACATTTTAATTAGATGCTAGAGGAGAGATGTAAATACCCCCTAACATATAGAGGAATGTAGAACTGAAATCACAGCAACAAAAGCAAGGGCCATGACACCAGGGGGAAAGTTTCAACAGGAAATGAAGCTCCTAAAGCTTAGATCCAGCCTATCTCTTCAGTGTTTACATCTAAGCAAAAAAGCAGTTCTGAAGAGGTTTAGAATTATAGTGATAGTCAAGCAGGTAAAGATTGCCTAATGTACTAATTTTAGAGGGAAGAGCTTGCAATTTTAGGTTGGTTTTTAGTATTGAGTGGTAGAATTGCACTCCTCAAATGAAGAAAGTTCTTGAAAAAGGCAAATAACTGCTCTCAACTGCCTTGTCAGCCTCTAATACTTAACCAGGTATTAGAGAATACCTGAACAAGAGAATAGGATAATTCTTGGATGCACTTGGATAGGATTTAGGACTTGGATAGGTCCTAATTGCAGTAAAATGTGCTTCATTTTTGTGGCCATGAAAACATGGAAAAGGAATTCACCCACAGGATAACAAATTTTATTTTTACAAACAAACAGTTAACTAATAGGCACAAAACTGCTTCAACCACCTCATATCAATCATACATCTGCTATCGCTACATGATGTAATTCATCCTCTCCTCAAAACCCTCTCTAGCTTTCTAACAACTCCTAACCTCACTAAGTTGACTGTTGGAAGGAAACTCTTTGCTACCATCAAGCAATGGACAAAATTAGATCCAGTCTGGGAAGCAAACAAAACTTGCAAACCTATCTCCATTCCATCATGCCTCTCTAAACAGAACTGACACTATCACCAAATCCTACAGAAGTACTTCCCAGAATATTTCATCCAGTGTACCACATGCATCCCAAAAAATATGTCTATGGGAAAAAAAAAAGGAAAAAAAATATTACTGTGTTCACTGAACAAATTCACACAAAGCCACAGAGTTCGGGAGAACCCAGTTACTCAAGGGGGTCATCTCTGACCTCTTCCTTCTCATCTTCGAGGGAGCTCTATAAAGCATCTTCGAAGCATCAAAGAACAAATCCAGAGTATGAAAATAATAACTGTGGTGAATATTAAAACCCAGATTCAATAAAGAGACAGCCCTTAGAGTCTGCAATAATCCGCTCCCTCTCCCCAGTTAACCCCTCCGTGTTACTCAGGTGATAAATCAGCCATCTCCCTCTTTTCTGCAGCACAGAAATGTCACATCATGCCTTTCCTTGCTAAATCTTCCTCTGCTTTGTCTAAGAGTTAGATTTAGAGTAATTGCTCTTCAACTAGTGTTACATAATGAAAATTATTGCTTCTGTTTTACGCCTGAAAAAAAATTTACATGCTGGGAAGTTTGTCATCTTTAAACCATTGGAACAGATCTGTCAAAAGACATTGCTTACCTTGACTAACCTTGCCTTGTTTGAAAGTGGAGCGGCCTTTCTTTCCTTCTGGTAATGCTAATTTCAGCCCTCAGGTATAGCTACTATATCTTTCCTTTCAACTACTATTTGTTGCTTAACTTGGCAATTACTTTATGTAACCTAAAAGCCCTTTGGATTACAGCCTGTGAAAAGAGTCCTTGGAAAATAAAAGTATATGGTATTGTGATTCTAATCAGCAGATCCCAAGGCCACAAACTTCAAAGAATCTTTGCAATGTGAATTTCCCATTTCTGAGAGTCAGTTTTCAAGATAAATGAATTATCTTTCAAAGACAGAGAGATGGATACCTACAGGTAGCAAGGTACAACCTGCATATTTAGGAGCAGCAGTATTTTTTTCTAATGTAGTGATAAAATCCAAACAGATGGTCAATCAGAGCAGATGATCTGTTAGGCATGAATAATTTCACCAGTCCTGTGACTTTTCTGTTAAGCATCTCTAGATGGGCATATATATACAAACTCACAGTGACTCACAGCACAGACACAGTGAGCAATGAGTGCTCAAAAATACTTTTTGATATATATTATTATCTGAGAACAATTTAGAGACTTTTATTTTCTACAAAATTATGCTTATTTAGTATACAGGAAACTTAAGTAGGGGTGTAACACTGTCCAGCAAGGAAAAGAACGGAAAAAGTAGACTTTACAAAATTATCTTAATCATAACAACTGAATGCCAGTACAACTGCCAGGGCTTTCTGGAAGTGAAGGAACTGTGAACTGATGGCATGAAATCTTCCAGATAGAGTGGTAACAGTGCAGCATCAACTTCCTCAGCTGAGATCTCCTGAGGTCTGTAGATGATTTCAATGGATGTAGTTACTCCTTCTCCCGACAGAAAGGACACCCTCCCTCCGGAAACTCCTTCACATAAAATATCAGAGGAATCTCCCTGCAAGTTCATTTACAGTGAAACTCCACAAACACTTACGTCAACACTCCTCAGAGAGCCCTGCAGGAGAAGGAGATGCTGCAGGGGAAGGAGATGATGGGAATTCCATTGCCGTTACAAGGCAGGAATATCTATTTCTACATATTATTACAAGAGTTGGGTCCATCTCAAGTTTAAGATATAACCCAGTCATGCTTTAAGATTTTAAGACGAAGACTATCCAGTCTTTGTGTCTACATGTATCTGTTCCAGAACCATTTTCTCTGTTTTTTCCCCTTTTCTTATGTATCATGCTATCACTGCTAGAGTAGTAAAACCACAGCAGTGATGAGATGGGTAGTGATGGGGCAGTGTTGCTAATGGATATTTTGTGTGATTGGAGGACTTAACTTCTCATCTGCAAAGTCAGGAATTACAGACATCTTCATTTAACTTCAGCCTCACTGTCTCAATTAAGAAGGAAAATTGGAAACACATAGTCAGAACTTAAAGCTGTTCCTATCTTACTATAAAATTGCATAAAGAATATCTTAACAAAAATTCCTCTTTTCTTTTCCTTGTATTATAACATTTTCCATTGTCTACAATAAAGCAGCTTCTAAAAAAAAAGAAAAAAGGAAAGGAAATTTAATGCAGCTTTTTAAGCAATACCCATCAACACCATGGCTGTAATTCTGCTTTCAGTGGAATCTGCCTCCTCCCAAAAGCAGTGACATCTTCTCTTCCCACTTTTCAGAACACACCAATATTGCTCTCAACCTAAGGATTTGCTTCAACTTGCTTTTCAGCCCTTCTGAAGTGAGATCCAAGTTCCCATGGTTATGAAGGCAATCCAGCAATCTCCCTCCATCACCAAGCACTAAGCCATCTTTTTAGTAATCTCATCACTGTAGCAGAATTCAGGAAATTAAACTGCAGTTAATGAATTTTTAAACATACTCGAGTCAAAGGGGTTTACTTCACTAATAAATGTGAAGCATTGTCTACTACCTGAGACAAAAGACATATAAGTAGCTTTAATCTGTTTTTATAAAATGCAAAATAATAGCAAAATACTACTCTTCAGCTATTTTTGAAAGCTTTAATTGTTACCATTTGTAGAAATTTCTAAAAATCTGCACTCAATGATATTCTTATTAATGTTGATGTCTGTGTGCTCTGCATGGAAAGTCCTCTGGCTTTCTGCTCAGCTTCTGCTTCCCTTCCGATTCTTCTTTCCTGTCCATCTCCTGTCCTGGTTCCACAGTCTCCTCTGGGATTACACAAAAAGCTTTCCAAAGGCAGGAAATGCTTCTAAAATGCTACTGACTGCCAAGAAGCAGCTTCATGCACAAATCCTTCTACCAATTAAACTGAATACGGATTTTTTTAACTAAGAGTGTGACAAGATTGGTATTGTAGTCATCACAGATGTGAACCATGATACAGATACACTCGAAGAGCACACTCAGCACCTGGGCCATGTTTTACTTACAGATGTAGCCACTGGAAGTGTTAAGACAATATAATCCATTATTTGATGAGACAGGTCCTTACAGTCAGAAGCCGGGAAGGCCTTTTTATGCCTTTATGCAAAGCCATGTAATTCATGCAACCTCAAATAGAATTGTAATAGGGAAACAATACGAGTTAATCATACCCAGAAGTAGTTATTAAAGCATTTCATCCCTGAGGATTTTTTAAAAGGTCATATAGACATTTCCCTAATAACAGCATTAAAATTACTCTTGACAAGCTCATATTCATTAAACAGCCTCCTGTCCTAGTAACAAAGATATGATAAATCAACAGAGGTCTGAATTACCTTCTCTCAATAACAGGTTACACAAGTAAAGAATTACAGAGAGATTTATTCAAATCCAAGTTTCAAATTTCTTCTCTATTCTGCACATATTTATAAATGCAAGTTATGAAAGCAAAGGCAGAATTTTAGTCTCAGATCAAGCAGCCGCGTCTGCCAATGTGAAATCAACTTAAATAACCAGATGGTAACCAAGTCCATATATACAGAAGTGACAAAACAGTAGGAGATTAATTTCCAACCTTTTAAAAAAATAATCACAAAATAAATAAAAAGATTTTTTAATGCCTTTTTTATTTAAAATGCCTTTGTTCTAGGCAAATACAAATTGTCTTCAAGTCAAAAAATAAGCTCAGTTGTGTTGTGCAACAGTTCCATTAACCTTGCAATCAAGCATTAAATTCAAGTGCCTTGTTTGGATTTCCTTGCTTCAGGGGAAAATGTACCTTCTAAGGTCTGTGCTTTATGTTACCAGAGCCAATGAGTAAAAGCCTCACAACTAAACTTCTACAATTAATAACACAAGAAACTAAACAAGCAAGCATATTGCAAAAATTCCTCTGATAACTTTTTAATGATTAACCTCATACTCACAGGTTCACAGTCTTTCACACTTGTTCTCCCATGCATTCAATTAACATCTGCTTTGAACAAGTTAAATATAATCTTAATATCTTTTCTACATGTACCAATAAAGCAACTTAGCACTCCTGCTCACTGCTTCCATTCACAGAATGAAGAAAACAATTAGTTACCGCATTTTTTATTCAACTCTTTTTTCTTATGCCCATTTTCACCCTGAAAAACTGCTGCTCAAAGTAAAATTAATTTTTTTGTTTAAACTGCACATCATGGTCACCCACCAAACAAAGAGCAGCTGTTTTAAAATCACTGCCCTATTGTCAGAAACCTCTCATCTCCTACATAAGGTGAGTAGCTTTATATTCTAAATAGAAAAGACTAAATCAAAGCAACACATAGTAAAATCACCAAGCATAATTATTCTGTGATCCTGAGTGTCAGAAAAATCACCAGCCACACAGAGTGTGTACTGTGTGTAAAGTCCGTCCCCTCCATATGAACTGAAAGGATGATTTTCAATGCTGAAACAACTGACAAACTAAGGATTGCATTTCAGTGCAATCACAGTCCCAGTCTAGGTGGAATATATTTAAACACACAAATAATCTCTCTTGTCAAATGTACCTAACAGGTACCTGATGTGCAGTGTCTTCAGCGAAGGAGCTCAGCAAAGGAAAAGTTTTTCTGCAAGCACAGAAAATATCGGACAGGGGAAGGAACCAATGAGGAGGAACGTATCGCTGGCTCTCCAGAAGGCTGACAGTTACTTAAACAGTAATATACTTTATCTTAGCCCAATGCTGTGTTTTAAACCTTTGTTACTGTGGCAATGTTCAGAAGCCACAGCAGTGGAAGAGAATGATACTTTAGATTAGTCTCCACTTGCATCACAAGATGGCAATGCCCTCACCCACAGCACCAGCAGGGAGTGCTGGTTGGGTTTCAAGTTGCAAATTTCAGAAAGAGATATGAGCTCCTGAAAAATCCAGGCATATTTTACTACTGGCAAGCATATGTTGACTTGCAATTCAAACTGAGCTGGAATTCTCTGGGAGGTTTTTGTTCTTTTGTTTAGATTTACCATCCTGCTCTTCACTAATATCAGGAGGACGCCGAAGCAGATTTAGTACAGCTGGCTTAGAAAACAAGGCTAGATTCTCCACCACTTTTATTTCCTTAGGAATACACGCATCACAATGAAGAAAGTGTCATATCAAGCTCAGTCAAGTGCATTATGTCCCAGGAAACTGATAACAAAAAACTTTTAATCCAGACATCGTTTCAAACGTGTACCTCAAAATTCACATTTTATACTCAGAGGCCCGTCATGGAAGAAAAAGGATATGGGTCACTTACTACATCAACAGTAAAATTCATCAGGCTTTGTGTTTGGAAGGGAAAGAAGCAGCTATATGCTGATGACATTAAAAGCAACAGCATTTAACCCAGTTATCTAAGCTCTAACAGAATATATCCATCTCCCTGGGTTCCTTTCTGATTGCACTCCCATAAATTATGGATTTTCAGTCCCCTAATTCTTGATCTTTGGCCTTAGCTGTTCTCACTGAATCATTGGACTTGGAAGAATCAGTGGAAATCCGGACAGAATTAGGTCTTTTGTATTTCAATCACCATTAAAATAGAAGTTTTACATTTTCTTGTGCTATATCCTGTCCACAAAAACCCAGAGGAGATTTCAGCAAAGCAATTAGAAGACATAAAATCAGCATGCATCCTGGCACCTCTCTGAACACGTAACACAAAAACACTCTGGAGAAACTTATATCCATATACTCAATATCTGAATTCCCAAAGCTATTTAATCTCAGGAGATCCCACATGCATAGATAGAGTGGGAATTGCACCATTATATTGGAGCATTTTTTGGCTGAGGCCTTACCTGTCAGCGTCCCCAAGCCCCAGGGACGTGTTCCGCTGCAGCGTCTCCCGCACCGCAGCCATTCCATCGGGAAGCCGGTTCAGCCTCCGGGTGTAGAGGCCCAGGCCTCCATCAGTCATGTACCTTTGACACAGCAAAACAAAATGTCATGCTCAGCAAAATAGTAAAAATTGGACATTTTATTGTAGCACCTATTTTCTGCATGTTTTTAACTGTGCGTTGCTATTTCCCCACTTTTAAACCAAAGATAGGACTTGGAATTAGAAGCAAGGAAAACTTTATTCTTGATTAGATCGGAGATGATTTTTGCCTCTCATCGCTCTCCATTACACTTTGCACTCTCTCTCATCACCAAGAATTGAATTTCAACACAAATGCAATAAAGGAAGAATACTTCATTTTCATTAATGATGCCTACATGGAAGTAATTTAATATTTGTGAATACTAACATTAATGATCCCTTCCTGCCCCAAAAAAGACATGGTTTTATACTACCCTGGATTTTTCTGCATGGGATAAAATAACACAATCGAAATCTCAAACCTTTACAAACTAACTACAAAAATCACATTCA
Source organism: Cephalopterus ornatus (assembly GCA_013396775.1). Taxonomy (NCBI): domain Eukaryota; kingdom Metazoa; phylum Chordata; class Aves; order Passeriformes; family Cotingidae; genus Cephalopterus; species Cephalopterus ornatus. The sequence goes on along the minus strand of VZRE01006216.1, from coordinate 384,183 downwards.
ATTCACCCCTAGATTTTGTCAATGATCCATGTACATTAAGTATCCCAAGATTTACAGAAATCGAAGTTGCAGCATGAATGAAAAGTTTTTTTCAACCTTGCTTCGTTTCCTGCATTCTACTCTGGCTGCAACTGTGACCCAGAAACACCTGCATTTAAAAATTACTATTTACTATTACTATTCTTAGATATTAAGAAGTGCCACGCGTACATGACACTTCACAAATTGCTAAGACAGCGCATTTCTTATTTTCTACTTTAGACAAATGAAAAATTAATCTGAAATTGAATGGAGATGACACGTAGTGGGAAAGAAGGGTTAGATACTGCTGATGACCATGAACAATTCCTCTTGATAACGTAGGTCATGTCTTCCAGCATTTTTGCTAAAGTCAGTACTGAGGCAGACAGCAACAGATATCATGTAATGTAACTTCAAGAATTAGCAGTAAAAAAGAAAAACTGTACTACTACCCAGCACTGTGGTATAGTTAGTGAATATTTTAACATCTTAATGCTGAAATTAAGATGTTACTCCAGTCTTGCCTTCTTGAATAACTTCTCAATGAGCTGCCCTACACCAATGTTTCAATGATGTCTTAAAATATTTTGTGGTGTTTTATGATAGTAGTAAGTCAACAAGTCCCAAGTGTCAGGATAAAACAGGAGGATTTTTCTCTTGGTTTAGCTTCATTTCTTTAAGCATTTCTGACTAAAGCAAGAGCTTTAAACTGGAAAGGCAAGTCCCACTCTAAAGACACTGGCATGGAGTAGGCGCTGTGCTACCACCACCAGTTCATTAGCCCACACAGATCTACATGAGCAGCACTGATGGTTGAGTGAACACACCATAAGCATTTTCACACAGCTGAGACTGCAAGAACTCCAAGAAGCCCAGCACTATGGTCACTGTTTCCAGCATACTGCTGGACACGTAACATACCTCACTGAATTCAGAGCTGATGGGGTTGTATCTTCCCAATCCTTCAGCCACTGAGCAAATCAACGGCAGCCCACAGAATAATATTCAGATACTCATGACACCTTCTCCTTGCTTAAAAAAGCACAGAGCTTTCTCTCTAACAGGGAGACTCCCTCATCCACAGCAACAAAGGAGAGATGCTCTGAGCTGCAGCCAGCAATGCCTCTGCTGGTTAGATCTCACTGCAACAGTTGTACTTCACTCAAGTCAAATTTGTTTACTACATTTATAAAAATGGGATGGTGAAGAGTAAGGAAGCTTTGCCCAGTCTGCTGGTTAGCATTTCACTTACATGTATAAATCTGTACATAGCCATCCCAGGAGCAACCCAGGAGTCTCTGTGGAGTTTAACAAAGAGGTTGTTGCTAAGCCAGTCAACTCAGACACAAGAGTATTCTCCATTCAGCAAATCTGTGGGGACTGATTCTCCAAACTCATAAACAAAGACTGTGAAAAGCATGGGGAGCAGTTGCACTGTAACATGTGGAATTCGCCTTAGGTCTGGCATTCTAGCTTGTGTTTGACAGTTTATAAATATTTTATCATGGAAGAGTATTTTTTTCCCTAAGCTACTAAAATAAAGGGAAATAAGAGAGACCATATTGTTATGTCAACATGCAAACAGTATTTTGTAAAAGCATCTAATGTACATACACTAATTGGTTTAGTGCAGCTACTTGTCTGCACATGAAACACATTTCTGTATGAATACCCATTGCACACGTACCAGAAAATGCAGCCTTTAGCTTTGCTGTCAGATTTCTGGCATATGATTAGTCCTTTAATAAAAAATATCTACTACAGTTGAAATACATTGTTTTCGCTACCTATTACTTGGAATATGTGAAAATAAATATGTTACTTTCAAGAGTTAGCCATGCTGAAATCAACGAGTTTTCACCAGCATCGGTACATTTCATGTTCTACGCAGAAGCTCAGCAAGATCAAAGATTTGAATAATTCTGCAGTTGCATCAAACTGAAAACTAAAGAGTCAGATTTTTATTGTTTTCAGGCACTGATAAATCTTACATTAAGTCAAGGGAAGCTGGATGCCTTTGGCACCTTTGACCACTAGACCATGACAGTTTTTCTAACCAAGACCATGTGAAAAAGCACAGATATAAAACGATGACTTTTAGCCCCCATATCACTAGGACAAGTTTCTTACATGCCAGAACAACACAAGATAGATCTTTGTATTTTGAAACAGGCTTGTGTAATCACAGTTTGGAAGCTTTATATCTTATTTCATGCAACATCCTCTACCCAGGAATGTTTAATTCTGAAAAGATGCCAAAACCTTGGCATCTGAAAAGATGCCTTAGTCCTGCATGCAACAGTGAGGTGAAAGAAGAAGGAAAGGTACTACTTCAAAAGTCTGTGGAGAAGAGCACATTCACAGTGAGTATACTTTAAAATAAACTTAAAAAAAAAAGTTCTCTACTATCCATTTGTTAGTACAGAGTAGATTAAAAGTTAGTGATGACACAAACCTCCAACCATTGCTTTCTTTTTCTTCCTCTCCATCCCTTCAAACTTAAAACTGTCATGGCTCTAAGAAACTGTCTTGCCTTTATAAATACATTACTATTGCTGTAGATATTTGCTTTATGAGAAAGGAGAATATAAGGAAGGCATATTTTTCTAAAGACAACCTTACAATGTTTTACTTAGCGAGGAATAATACTAGGAAATATTATCCTGTATATAACTGCAACAGTATTCAACGCTACCTGAATTTATTGTTCTATCACACCCACACAATCTGGAACACAAGAGTATCAGCCTTTCCTCTACAATGACCCATAGCAGTCCGAACAATTGTATTAGGCCGGTTATTAATTAGGTGTAATTTATTTGACTTTTCTTATTAAAAACCATAATAAACTTGCACTAGATGCCTTGCTAACCTCATGACTCCTAAAAACTCTGCCAGCATACTCAGTGTAAAAAAACCCCAGGACTTGGAAGTATTTTTTACCTTCCCCAAAATAAGAAAAAGTTTAAACATATGATCTGGGGAAGAGCAACATATCCAGACTCTGACTTTTATACAGATAGGTAAACTTTACAAAAAATTCAATCTCACACATGCTTAAAGAATGGTACCAAAGACCAATGGGGAAGTTGAATATAATAATATTTAATGAATGGACAGTGACACAATGATGACATTGGTTAAAAGGGGTTTCTAATCTTTCCAGAAATCAATGTTTAAATACTCATCACTACAGTTTCACTCTTCATCAGCAAGGAAAAGAAAATAACCAAACTCCTATCAATATGAAAAGACTCAGGCTAAACAAGAAAAGTATTATGCACTTCTAACACACAACTGAGACTTACATCCCACTTTATAGGTGCAAATGTTTTTCCTATAAGAAAGTGGCTCCCTGCCCTGCATTACAGGCATTAAGTAATTTGCTTTGGACAGCCTGGACCTTTAAACTTCTCTTTTCTTTAGCCAAACACACTCTTTCTGTGCCTCTGAAATTTTGAATGCCATAACAAGCCCTTCCAAGTGTAATATTTTTAGGGTATTTCTGATGCTGAATTGATTTATTTCCTTTTCCTGAAAGGCATGCTGAGGAAGCAAGAATGGGTTATGCCAGGGATCAGTAAAATCCAGTGGTCTGAATCACTTGACTTCCGCCTGCACTCCCAACTTACCCATGGATACAGCCAGCAAACAGCACACTTACTTTTATAGTCTGACAACTCTACCACTTCATATATATTCATTTCACTCCTTAATGTCTGAATATGAATTTTCCAAGTTTGAAAAGAGATAGCCAAGGGACAGGCATTCTTTGCTTAAGTATTAAGAAGAGAAGGAGCAGCACCTCTTGGTGCTTTGGTTTTCCAGGTTGGTTTGGAAATAGCTGCCCAGGTATCTCCTGGCAAAAGACTTGCCCAGTAACCCAAGTGCTCGAAACTTTAAGAAACAAAAAGCTTGTGGGAATTATAGCCCTTGGATTATACCACGTATCAACATCTGCTTTGACATGCAGAAGTGTTCTCCTACAGACAGTAACACTCTTAATCCTTAATGTTTTCCTTTTTAATGTTTCCTTTTTCTCTAGGCTTCATCTGTCTCATTGTTACAGTCAGTTAAACGAGATCAAGAGGCTCAACAAGCTTTGAGTATCAAAGAACAACTCTAACTTTGCCAGTCGCTAAAATCCAGCAGCAGAAAATTCTCCACTGCTGTTTCCGAAATACGATAAATGGGATCAGAATGATCCTGTTATTGAAGCTAGGAATATGTCCCAAATTTGACTTTAAAAGAAATGCTAGCCTAATGACAGGATGATGACAACTCCAAATTTCTTACTTTAGCATGAATCTGGTGTGCATTTTCCATCATAACATTGGCATTAGATCATATGGTCTTTCCCCATGTTTATATCTCCCAAAAGTCTTTCCAATCCCTATTCTTGCCTGGCCACTCTCCGTTAGAACGTCCTCCCCACTGGCACAGTACTTGATCTCTCTCACCAAAGGGTTGAACACAGACCCTGTCTACAAGCCTGTTGCTGGTTTAAACTCCATTTTTGATCCCTGTGAATTTCAAAAAAGACATTGAGGAAAAGGATTAGGTCCAGAGTTTCAGTTTGGGACTAGTAATACAATGCTCAAATCCCTAATATTAGTCCAAATCCTACCTTTCAGGTTCACAGAAGCACAAACCTATTGCCCAATTCATTTAAAATTTAATATGTATTTAAGGCAGGCTATAACTTATAAATTAATAGACTTTTACTAATAATAAGTAACTATTTACAGTTAACAAATAAATGAATGAACTATTAATTGTTTTGAAGATGCTCCATCCAAACAGGGAGTAAACCCTGAACAAATTACTCGCACTCTCAAAAATCCTAGTCATTGCTGGATACCTGTTCCACTGACAGGTAACACAGGAAAATGGAGATTATGCAAAACTTAATAAACATATTTTAGTTTCATAGTTTACTTAGGAAAGCTTCTCACCTGTAAATCAATAATAACATGAATGGTACTGCTTATTCACACTGTCCAAACCAGTCTAGAAGCAAAACAGGTTCACCCCATGTTGACTACTTAATGCTCAGATCCTTTTCTGGGGAAAAAAAAGTCTACAGAAATAAGTGGCTTCCGTGAAATCAGTACTTTTCTGTCTGGAGATGTATTAAGGCTGCCTGGCACATAAGTCATTCACCAGCCATCAGTAACAATTTTTGAGCACTGATGTCCAAGGCTAAATTTTTTAATGCATCCTCTCAGCTTCAAGCAGTCTGCAGGCAAGGAATTCTGAGGACAGTACGGCCTGCAAAGGAGTTGGCTGGCTGCTGCCACTATAGCTCAGATCTCACACATGTCGCCACATCTGTTCCCTCCAGGACAACGGCTTCTGATCGAGCTTTTAAAGAAACCGGTTTCCTGTGGAATTAGCAGTCTTAGATACACATAGTCAAAGAGAAACTGTCAATATATAAAACAATATTAGATTGAAAGCATTTCTCACATCACTGCACCCGTTCCTGTTCCAGAGGAGAGTCCCCTTACTGTATGATCCTGTTTTCAACATTCACTCAAACTGTCAGCCAAGTGCACCTTAACCTCAAATTCACCTTCATCTCAAGGAAGAGGCTGACTCCACTATTGCTTTTAAAGCTCTTTCACAAATCTAGTCAGCCCAGACAGACTGGAAAATACCCAGGAGGCCAATCCTTTCAGGTGTGCAAATGTCACTCTGGACCCCAGAGATACCTCGGTGGTATCTTAAAAGAGGATGACACTAACACCCATCAAGCACAGGCTGTTTGTTCAATGGGGCTTTGCACATGCCAATTTTTATTTAAATGCCTAAATCCTTCCTCAGAATCTATTTCAATGAAAATCATAGAAATAAGCAGTGGAATAAGTTTCATTATCCTCTTTTTTGTTCAGGAAAGGAATGACCTATGACCAAAGAGGAGTACGGAGGGAGTGCTGCTTCTCCAGAGGTTCTCAGCAGTGTCAGCAGAAGAGGAACGGTAACTCCACAGTGACTTTGGATTCCCACTCTTTTCCTGCAGATGATCCATATTGACACAGCATGACTGCATCCCCCTCTACTGGCTAGCCCCAGACTGGGACCATATTTTGTCATTTAGGAACTGTCCTTTCACTCAAATTACAACAATCTGTTGTCACTGATGCAGCAGTTCAAACACTGATGAGGTGTTTATTACAGAAAGTTATCCCAGAGTGGGATAACTGCTATTAAATGGCATTTTGGTAATTGTTAGCAGCAGGATATAGTATGTAGAAGTAAGCAAAAATACAATACACCACAACATCTGTGTTTATTTTATTAATACTACATATGACCTAACACAGTTTTTTTTTACCATTTTTTTACCATTACTAAATCAAAAGTTTGATTCCAGCGTATCTTTAAGTTTATAACTTACAGGCCTATATTGTCTTCCTGAATCATACACTGCAAGAAAACGTCTATGAGAGCATGTTATCAGAGATATCATTTTTGATAAATGATAAAACACTGTCTTATTGATGAAGCTGACACAAGAACTATTCCTGAAATGAGTGGAATATTTAAGAACATTTAAAACAATGTACAAGATTAATAATATTGAAAATGCTTACACAATATGTTATTCATGTCTCCAGTAAAGAACTATATGTACAGTTCTTGGAATAACACTGCCATAATTTTTTCTTTTCATTCTTACAGCACCCAGATGTCTATGACTTTAAATCCAAACTCAGTTTCAACCTGGTTTACTACAAAGTCTGAAGTCAAGTTTTCCTTATACCTTATCACATAAGTCAAACTTTTGATTTTGCTTGCCTGACCCCTTCATTATTTGTGAAAATTATCCATTTACCATATATAGATACTACTCTGCAATGTTGAAAAGATCAAAATGTAAAAGAAGCCAGCCCTAACAAGACAAAAGGCAGTTCAAACAAACAGTCTGCTCAAAGACAGAAGAAAAATAAAATACACCTCCTAATGAGTCTTAGTCATGTTGAATTGCTAGAGCCATATAAGGAATGCAGTTTTACCCATCCACTGTATTTAGACGAAAACTTATCATTAAAATCATACCATTTAAGGAGCCATGTCCAGTAAAGGACTAATCCACTGTAACTCAAAATGTACAGAAAAAATACAGTGGTAATAACCACGGCAAGAAATAGGTCAGAAAAGACTATACACAGACACTGAACCAATGCACAGGGCACACATGTTCTCATTCAGCCCAGGATTAGCTCAGCCAGCCATGTGTTACCTGGAGCAGCAACCATTCCTGTTGCAGGCAGTTTAGAAGGGAAGGGTTTCTCTTACCTGCTGTTACCAATAACAAATTCTCATTAGCAGCAAACTTGCATAGTCCTGCTCTTTCTCTGAACCCTTAGCCCAAAGGGAGGTCTATTACGCCACGTATGACCCTGACATCTGAAAAAGATGCATCACTGCCTGACTGATAAATAGCACAAACCAAGAATCCTACAAATATAAATTACTTCCAATATCCAATGAAATCAGCTCTCAATTTCAGCTTTTCTTTGCCTCCTAATAGATGTAACTCCTAAACTTACACTTACTTCAGAACTCTATTTTGATGATGGTTTTGATCTCCATGAAGGGCACAGTGCTTCTGTGTGGGTTTGATAGACCTGAGCAGAAGAAGAGCCAAAGCCTGGTTCCCCCGTCCAAAGTGGTCTGTTCTCCCTTTTAGCATCCTCTATCCATGTTCCAAATTCAACTGCTTGCAGTGCTTGTAGAAAGACCCCCAGGGAGCATAAAGGTTTGAATAAACAAGAAGGAATCATAATCCCATGAGCATTTTTGCACACAAACACATTAGGAGGTTGTAGAAATTGAGACCTGCAAAGGGAATGTATCAGCCCCAAATCATCAAATAAATGGGGAGGTTAACAAAACAGTAAAATGTTCCCCTCACCACCCACAGCCACTGCACCCATGAGAGGTCACTGCAAGGAGAATTTTAACGCAGTGGCCCTGAACATTGTATGCAGGCTGTGCCCTTCTGTCCTTATCTAAAAGCTGAGGGAGCAGTTCACTGCTAGGCTGGCCAAGTGAGGTTTGAGAGTCACTAGGCAACATTTCTTAACAAGATACACTCAAAAGAGTGAGCTAGGCATGCCTCAAAGCCCAGCCTGGCATGGACCCACAGCCCAGGCCACTCACTGCCCTGTCTTGTTCAGGTTCTCAAGCAACTAAGCTGTCAAATCATCAAACCCACATTTTGTTGGAACATAGCTGGAACAGCCATGCTTCCGCAAAAAATGATTTTGACAAAGGTGTTTGCAGAATCAAAGCCATTTCCTGAGAAAACATGTGATGAGCATTTTCTGCAGAGAAAGCTGCACACTAAGGTAATGAAGACTGGGACAGAGGATTAATTAAATTAAAAGCAAATAATTCTAAAAGGCTTTTTTCGACCAACAGCCCTGTTGCTGCATTCTAAAGATAGATAAAAAGAAAATTAGCTCTGCATCTCAATAGAGAGAACTGGGCGCGGTGGGGGGGGAGGGACGGGACACAAAGGTAGGAATGAGTATGTTAGTAGCTAAAGGGAGACTGAACTGGACAAAACCTTATGAACAAACCCAAAAAACCCATGAGAATTAACATCCCCACCTGGAGCAATCTTCGGGGTAGATATGTTCTGGGCTCTGAGGTGCCACTTTCTGATGAGGCTCTGAGCCTTGAGCTCTGCCAGCCACCAAAGGGAGGGCGCTGGGGGCTCACTCCCCAGCTCACACAGATCTTAGTCCTCTTGCTTCATCACTGGATTATGTTTTAGTTCCCGCAATAAGGCAACTTCTTACCTTTGATCCACCCCCTGGAGACTTCCTTAGTTTAAGAGCTGTTTTCTGTCCATTTGGCAAAGATACTCCTCCCAACCCTAAGAAAGCAATCCTGGTGCCTGCCAGAACTCTGCTTGAGCCGATTCACTAGAGGAGGCCAAACGAAACTTCCCATGACCCAGTACATTTCAGAGAAAGCATCAGGATCACAGGGCTAAAATAGTTTTTCTTGGCTATTGGATTTATTTTGGCTGTAACAAATATTTTGGCTTCCTTCCCTATCAGTTTGCCAATGAAAACACAGATCCAAGGTTTTCAGACTGCAGGATTGTAGCAATTCTGAAAAATGACAAAGTGAAACACATACCAGCTAATAAAGAGCTATTCATGCTCTAAATACCCTCTTGTGCTGCTCTCCACATACTGTAACTCAGCTTCTGGAAATACTGAGGCTGTTTACCCTAACACTGATCTTGGTGATTTGTTCTGCAGCAAGTCACACGGATGCTTTCTTTACAATCAACCTCTCTGATTTCTAAGCAGTTTATTATTCCTGTCTCACAAAAACACAATGCTACCCTATTTTTTTAGTATTTGGATTAAACTGACTTTGGGGAAGATAACTTACGGCACAGGCTACCAAACATTTGTTCACACCGGAGATGGTAGCCCAGTGTCATTAGGTGTCTCACTGACACTCATTTTTTTCTCTCTCTCCATTAATATTGGGATTATATCCAATGCTGTTATTGCAATATTCCCTTCTCTGGGAATCCACACACACAATTACTCTCCATAGACTGTGTAACCCCCAACTGCTTCCAGCAACGCTCCCTCCAAGTGCCCACCAGTGCAGCAAGGAGAGAACTCCCAAACTGCCCACCTCCAAACCCTGCCCACAAACTGGAAATGGAGCTGGATCCTTCCAACAATGGATTGACCTACAGTACCAATTCTGCCCTTGGGACTTAGTCAATGACTTCCAACAGTGCTATATAAATTGATAAACCAACTCATATTATTTAGCAAAACAGGTTTTTGTAGCTAACGGTAATAAATGTGGACTGCTTGTTCTAAGAACTTTAAACTGAGATCTCATTAATCAATCTGTGGCTATTTATATGAGTAAAAAGTGGAAGTTGTCTCCCTCTAAAAACCAGTGGGGAAAAAAGAGTCAGTAAAAGATGTCCTAACACTCAGGGCTAGGAGTGAGATGGAGTGGAGTATATGACTCTTGCTGCAAGATTCATCATTCTTGGCATTATTCTTGGTATATAACTCACAGGTGACAGAAGTACCAACTGGCAAAATAATTTTATTATACTATTAGTCCCTTAGACCCAGAATCTAAAGACCACACTTTCAGCCTATGGATACTCACATCTTTAACCTTGCAGGATGATCAGACTGACACAGAAAGAAAAGGAAATGATACACAGAGATGAGTGACGGCACAGATTTCTCTGGCAATATCATTCATAAATTCAATAGCTTTCTTTTTCTTTCCTTTTCCTCAACCTGGAATCTGAACTTTATACACTAAGTAAAGATCTGCAAGGACTGGAGCTCCTCTGGGATATGAGCAGCAGAAGCCTGAATTGCCAGATATTTCTCAGCTTCTGCTCAAGGTGTTTTATAGAAACCATGGCGCTACTCAGAATTTATTTTCCTCACTTCCAGACCAAAACTGCAGCCACAAGTTTTGATCAAATTCATAGTCTACAGAAAAAGCAGTAACTTACTACAAAGAAACATTACAAAACTCAGGTGTAAGTTGATTTATTTGAGGAAAACACAAGGTGCTTTAGGGGTATGATGCATTATTAATGCAGCTACAGCTACTGGTGCTTTATCTAAAACAGAATTTCATACTGGTTTTTGCATCAGTTTCTTTACTATATGCTTCCCTAACAAAGAATTAAAAATAAAGCATCTGACTTTTTGAAAAGTGTGAAAATATCCAAGTATTCACAAAGGACAGAATTAATGGAGGTTTCCAGACGATGTAACTGAACTGGTTAAATTAGTGACACAGCAGCAGCTGGATTCCAGCTTTCTATTCCAGTAAGAGACACTAAATCTTCCAAAGAAGCCAATGCCACAAGAAATGTCACAAATAACAAAATCACAAAAAAGCAAAGGATGTAAGATGGCCAGACAGGGAAAAGGCTGATGCACTTGAGCTAAGAGAAAATGACAATACATCACAGTAGGAACTGAGAACAGACATCCCGAATTGAATACTGACTTCAGAGCAAAGAACAAATGCTTTTTCCATTCAAGGCAGAGACAAAATGTCCATGTAAAACCTTGTTAATAATTGTAAAATCCTTTCACACTTCTGCCCACTAACTTGGTCTTTATTTAGCATGTACACCTAGTTTACCTAACACAGAGACGCAAACTCATTTCCTTCCAGTGAACTGTCCCCTTTTGCTGTTCAGGCTGCAAAAGAGTTCAGTGAAGTACAAAAAATGCCTCACTCTCTCCATCTCGTGGGCATAAATGAATGTTGCAGCACGTGTTTGACTTAAACACAATGAACCTTGATGCAGGAAAACTTTTTATCATGTGCGAGGATATATTTGTAGACAGGAATATTTTCTCAACATGCACTTAAAACTTAAATCGTGTTTAAATCCCACTGACTAAGTTAACTGTGACATTGAGCTGTCTCTCCAAACACTTATTAAAACTAGCAGAATGCATTTGCTGTTGGTTTTAATTCTCTCTCCAAATAATCACGGAAATACAGCACCATTAAAAACAACAGAAGAACCACACAAAACAGGGGCCTCAACTTACCCACTGGTGATGTCATCAGCTCTGATATTCTTGCCCAGCACATCCCCGTCGCTCATGTAGCCGGTGGCATCCATGGCGATGCCTTCCAGGTCCATCTCATCACCGCCCTTGTCCGAGATGTCCACGTGGCAGACGCTGCTGCCGCGCGACGCCAGCTGCCGGCGCAGGGGGGCCGAGTACATGTAGCGCCCTGACTCGGTGTTGATGAAGCGGCTGGCATTCCCCCGGGGGGGATACCCGTTCCCCATGGATGGGGCATCGCCTGCCTGCAGGCGAGGGCTGGACTGCCCCAGCCTCCACGACAGGGGGGTCGGGCGTCCTGTGAGGCTGAGGATGCTGCGGCCGCTGATCTCGGTGGTGACGTTGGTGTCGAACGTGGTCTCCAGTGTGCTTGGGGAAAAAAAAAGAGATACACCAGATTAAATGCAACTGCTCTGTGGAAGCCTGTGAGATTTCAGGTGACTGCAAGACCTACATCCTGAATGCTCACCAAGTTACAGATCGCAAGGAACAGCACTAACAGAATTTACCTGCTACAACAGTCTGTCAGAGTAAGGCCTATTCCTCCATGACACTCAGACCTCAGGTGCTCAACATATATGTGAGAAGACTTAAGCAGGAACTTTTTAATGGATTATCCACAGTATCAAAGCATAACTTTTTCATCTTCAATCATATATAATTCCATTATACTGTGGGTTTCCCACTCTAGCAAGGGAGTGGGACAATAAGATGACTAAAGGAAAACCAGCTGAAGTACTACTTTTCTGATACAGTTTCTTTTTTTTTTTCTGCATTCATTAAAGTCCTAGTATTCTGGAGACATGTCCAGCACTGAGATGGAAGCTACTTCTACACTGAGGAGAGGATTAAATGAAAACACTAAAAACAAAGGCACAAAAATTTCTCTTTCAAAATGTATTTTATACATCAGCAAATCAATGAATGAACCAGGAATAATTTTGAAGATGCTCAAACCCAAACATGGAAGTAAACCCAGGAAAAACATTTAATTACTCATATATATGCGTGACTTGAGTATATTTTTAAGACTATTGGTATTATTTCTACACGGAACCCTAAAAATGGGACTGCTACACCATGAGATTTCAGGTGATGTGTATAGATTGCAAGACTACACCCTGAATATTCACAGCTTAGCTGCAGCTAATCCACAGCTGCAACTTCTCTTACCCACATGAACTCTTCTTTTCCTTTCCTGCTCAACTGTGTCCTTTTTTATTTATTGCGGATATTTGTTAAAATAAACAGCATTGTACCATTCACAATATAATGTCACTTATATGCTGCAAAAACCTACATATCCTCTGTTTATAGTAATTAAATCATAATGAGTTGTTGCATTAATTGAAATTTGAAAAGAAAAATAGCACTGGGAGTTTATCTTTGCAAGCTCTGCCTCAGTTTTAGATATAAAGCCAAAACACAGAGTGTTTCCCCAATGAACTGATTTAGGCCTGGAGTCCTTAAGGCCCAGACCTCATTAGGGGCCGAACAGCTTATTCTCCCAAAACTCTTGTTCAACACTGAAAAGATCTAAGTCACAGAATGTTTAAATGCAATAGCAATCTTTTTTTATTTGCAGCTTATTTTAAATACTGCTGAAGATTTCCAAATGCTGCTTTACAAAATAAAAGCAGTTAAATACATGGATGACTAACAAAATTACAAAAATTTGTTTGACCAAAGATTGGTCAGGAATTCAAAGTATCCACTTGATAAAGTGGGTCAAGCACAATTCACCTGTTTATTTAAACAAAATATTACATAGAGGAGGAGAGGGGTGTAATGCACTTCAGTTATTCAACAGTAAGATGAAGGAACATTTTACTTATGCTCACACATCACCTCACACATTTAACAAGAACTGATTATTCTCCACCTCTTATTCTATACACAGCCTGTCCCATCAATTACTCATCAGACATCTCAGTAACCAGTGGAAAGTATTCAGAATCAGTGCACTAAAGACAATAATTACAAGATCAGTATCTTCCATTGTGAGCATTAATAATTTTTCGAGGATGCAACCCAGCCAGGTCTAAGAGATGTAAAGAAAGAGCCCAGTGATTTCTGTTTTCTCATCAACAGTTGTCCCATTACCTGTGAGTGACCTGGGTTCCCCGCAAACTGGACATCGTTTCCTCCAGGTTCTGCCGAAGGTCAGCGATGTTCTTCACAGTTCGTAACCGCCGGGTCTCTGGATCCTCTCCTACAGGGAAGACAAGGGTAAGGCAGGAAACAGCACAGAATCGAGCTGTTTCCTATGCCTGAATCTGGCTCAAACACATTTTTTTACTGACTTTCTAAACACTTCAAACTGATTAGGATTGAAGTTCCATTCCCCTCTGCAGGCATCTGCCATTGTCACATCCTGACTGAGACAAGCTCTGTGCAGTCAGCTTCATTGCACAGGCTGCCTTTGAGATGTAGCTGTATTGTCATTTCCTCATATGACCCAGTTTAAATTCTGTTTAACTTTCAACCTCATTAGAATACATACTCCATCAATACTACCCTTTCCATCTCACGTATTGACAAATTAACATCAACCTGACACCGCCAATTTCTCCAGTGCTGTATTTTTTCTAGATCTTCTTTTTCCTATTTCACATAGAGCTCATTCTACAATAATAGCTTTCCAATAAACTAAACTGTGTGGACTGGGTGCTCCATGTTGAATAGTGTTTCAGGTAAAACAGCAAAAGTTCTTGCTTGTCAGCAGCACAACACAGTTCCTGTTACCCAAACGTGCTACATAATACAAACGGGGAGATGACTTAGTTCTCACTGCATTTAGAAACCCTGCTTTTTAAATACTCTGTTCTAAAACACATTTATGTCCTGCTCTTTAAAAGTACAGTTTATATAAACAAAAAAAAGTCCTCCTACTGTGCATAATCGCTTCTTATAAAATTAATAATTTAATTAGTGCCTCAGCATAATTTATTTACATGCTCTCAGCTGTCAATTCAGAAATGCTTTGGTTGCTACCTCAGCTGAGCTTTATAGAGTTAAACCTTCTAAGAGGCTGAAGAGAAGTGAATTTCTAGTAGTGCCAGCATATTCTTTGGAAGCTGAAAGCTAGAAGAGAAACCCTCCAAAAAGCCATCACAAAGCTTCTGTTGGGCACAGAAGGGAATAATTTCATTCTAAAGGGTTTACAACTCATGACTAAAGAAAATACTACAGTAAATATAAAACTTTTTACGTTTTGTGTCCGCCTTGTCAGTACAAGTGATGTATTCTTAAGCTGCCAGAATCCTGGTCATCCATACCATTGCTGCTTTAGATGTATATCTATATATTACAGACATCAGAAGTGTTAAGAACCAGCTAAATAAGCTGTTGTTGGAACTTTCTACTTTCTTTGTTTTATATTTCATGATTCTAAAAGACGTCAGGTTGGTGGCACAGAAAAACACAGTCACACACTGTTGCCTACAAAGCAGCAGTGGCACAAATTACAGACCAAAGTACTTAGTGTCCATGTTAGCAATTTTTTTTCATCAGTCTCTACTCCCTGGGAAATCATCTCCCTGAGTTACAATTCACTTAAGCCAAAGGGTCAAACAATTATGGTCTGTTTCTGGATTGGAAACATCCACCTAACAAAACAAGACTGATTCCTTTAGCTAAAGGGTCTCTGGGACAGAAAACATTTTCTATACTCATGGATCTACAAATTTTTGCAGTAAAGAATATAAAATATTTATAGGCCTTTAGCTTAACAAAGGTCACGGTGCTCTTTTACAGATCATTTCTCTCACACATACGAAGGAAAAGGGTAGGTAACTTCTTACGAGAACACACAGGACACAAACTAAACCAATTTCCATTGAGATTGCTCTTATGCCTAAATTCATACCAAATTTTCACTTAAATTGCATTCCATTGCTTAAATTATAGGTATACTTAAAAGGCAGATATTGGATAGTGCCACTAGAACTTAATTATGGAACCACTTAGCTCCTCAGGAGCAGGCAGGATCCTTAAACAATTCCACTTCCATTTTTCCTACCTATGCTCTCTTTTGTTTTATATGTGCTTTTAAATTAAAAGCTATGCAGGGAGAGATTAAATCTGTCCCTCACTTCTTCTAATTCAATTGGGTTCAGGGACTGTTTTGTCTTGTTTGCTCTGTTTCCCCCAAGACCCCTTTCTGGATGCTGCTGTTGGGGTCTGGCTGTGCACAGCTGGGGTTTGCATCTCTTGTTTGAGGTTGTCAGCTGTCTTCCGCTTTTGGATCCCAAAACTTACATATTCTATGTAAGTAATAGTTTGCATTTACATAACATCTGTCATTAAAGACTAAAGTCCTTTTGAGGTCTATAAACACTTCTCAGTTTACAGGCTGAAATACATCCACGCTAGGCAATACGATGATTAAGAGGTAATCCTAAAAAACTCTTAAGTTTCTTACTTTGAACTCCTGTATTTAAATATGAGCCCAAAAACCTTCTCAAGTATTTTATCCCTTGTGCCCTTTCTTTGCCTTTCAAGTACCTAATCCACCTTTACATAAATTGTACACACAGATACACTCTTTTATGCATTCCTGAAGCTCTTTTCCTCTCCATCAACTCTGTCTCTTACCTTTGCCATCAGCACACGTGCACACAGGTATAAAGGCAGATTTGACAGAATATGTAATGCATTACAAAATTAATCTCATTGTGAAACTTTGAGCCACATCATTTTCCAAGAAGGGCATTCTTGGAACGTTTCAAGACCCACATTAAACTGGAGGACACCAAGACCAAGTAGATGAAAAAAAAAATGAGATATTCTACAGATTGGATAAATGCAAGAGTATGCAGTGAGAAAAGTCATTGATATTTCTGAAACTGGACAAGGAGAAGACTTAACTGTGACTTCAAAAACACTTTTTAGATCCTCCACATTAATAGAATATGGTTGCTAAAAATCGCTTTGTTATATTGATAAAGTTAAAAATTTTTGCTAATTATCATATACTTCTTACAGTAGTAGGAATTCTACATAAATATATTAAGTACTTTCTAACTCAGACTGCTAGTATTCCAGCTGCAATCAGTTTCAGCTTCTGTATATTGGACACAGCAAACTGTAGCTGGATTTTGGTCCCCTGTTGCTGCAAAGGCTATTTCTCAAATTGATCAGATTCATGTGAGTGGTACTGAGATTCCTTCAAACCTATAAACAAACCAAAACACCAAGGAAATAATCTTTTCTGTAAGCTCTGAAACAAAGCTTTTAAATGTAAACAATAAATATCAAATGCTTGGGAATACTTAGGATCCTTATAATAGCTTAATCCTAAAAAATGCTGCATGTCTCCTAGAGAAACATTAGGTACACAGAATTCCTAATGATCTCAAGGAATTCGACAAAGCACTCCATTGTGCTGAACTTGAGCATCTAGCATTCAAATTATTGACACCCAGTTTCCATTGCTGACGAGCTGAAAGAAATATCAGAACTCTTGAGAACTAAAGCATTAGGAATAAAACCAACTTGCTTTAGCCCATTCTTATTTGACCAGACCACAGTCAGTAACTGGTCATGTTGCCAGGACATACCTGAGAGATCTTCGAGAGCAGGCTGGGCAGTTTTGACATAAAGAGCAGAATCCATGCTGACCCCTCCTGTGCTGGCCTCAGCTGTTACGTTCCCTTCATTGTCTTTCTGAGATCTGGGAGGCAAAACAAAACAGGGATGTGCTGTCATTCTCCATCAAAAGTATCTCCAGTATAACAAGGAGATGAGTGCACCTGTCATCAGCCACTCTGTCCCACTCTCCAGAACAGACCAGCAGGCTGATTTTACATAATTCATTAGTCCCATGTTGAATTACATCCTAGAAATGGAAACAAGCGCTCAAGTGTAAAAAATAAAAAATTCATAGTCAAAGATAGGCTTCACAGCTCTTCAGACAGGGTGTTAAGACACTTGCATTTCCAGCTGTATTTTAGTTATCAATAACATCAGTTGTCATGGCTAATCTGACTCTCTTTAATAAAGTCTGTACTGCATGAAGATAAAGCAGGTAGTGTGTGATGGCATGTTACACTCCTGCTAGTTTCCCTTCAATAACTAGCATTTGTATTTTAAAAGAAATGACTGGGTAAAACCAACTTCAAGCTCCAATGTCAGATAATGAAAGGCAATGTGGTATTGTATATATTGTCAGATTTGAGTAATATATTGTGACACTTTACTAATTGTACTGTGTTTTGCTCATAGAGCCACATAAACAAGCATCTGGAAGTTCTCCTGCCCAAGGGGTAAATGCTGTATAAAAGTGAAGACACCGTGGGAAATGACTACTGCAATATTCTTAATTTCAGCTGACCCTTGTAGCAGTATGCTCTGCCTGAAGTGGGGGTAAAACACCTTGAACGATACCCTATTTTCAAAGCTGTTGGTGGTGAAAGGAGAAGGGGGCCTCATGACGGTGAATTTCGGTGTTGAATAATGCTGAAACCAGCCTGACTCATCAATCCCAAAGTTAAACATCCTGATAGTGAGATGAAGATGTGGCAGACCTGATGAAGTACCTGATAAAGGAACAAACAAGTGATACTTCTGATAACTAAAGATGCTAAGCTGACACAGCTGCCCAGGAGACATATGATTGACAGTCAATCTCTTTGTACTACTGAAGTCCAGTCCCACTTTTTAACAGCAGAGTCTTCTAACATACCCCTTCTTGGAGTGTGTGTGGAGATTCCTCCCTCGAGTGGGGATGCCCTCAAGGCAGAGGAAAAGAGATTTGCCCACAGTCCTTGGTATGGGTGAGTAACATCGATCTCTACATAATAAATGTTTTTGCTAGCTTTAATATAATTCCAACAGTGCTTCAAAATAGTGCACTATACCATATACCAGTAGTTATAGCTTCCCATACTGTGTAGTAAATAAATCTGATTAAGATTTTTTAGTCTAATCACTATAATAATAAATAATTTATCTTTATATAAATATATCTGGTTTGCCATCCTTAATCCTGCAGGACAAAGTTACATAAAAGTTCAATCACACCTATATAATCCTTTAGGCATGAACAAAGTTGACAAAGTCTGGGGCTAAGACTGGGTCCAGCTGCACCTGGACTCCTCTCTGAGGAGGAGTTTAGAAAGCAAGGGGGTCCTTTCTGCACCTCATGACTCAACCAGAGGAGGTCTTAAGGAAGGGAAAGATGTGATTAAGGTCTCTCAAATCATGAGCAGAAGGAAGAGGATGAAGACAGAATAACTGCTTGCATCCTCTTCCTAAGAAAAAATTAAGTGGTGTGAAAGAAAACTAAAAGATATCTGTCCAAACCAAAAATCCCACCATCCAACCGAGGAACTTCTTGTGTCCCAGTCACGCGTCTTTAGGAATCTTTGCTATTGATTTCCCTCTGGTTACACTTCCCATTGTCTAACAGAAGATGCTTCAAACAGAAAATGAACTAGATAAAGGTTAGTTGTGACCTCATTTGGCTGCTCTTTTGCTGATCTCATTCAGGGTTAATGCACAGAGCAGCAGACTTGTTGTGTGGCCCTATCTATACTAAGGGATGTTTTTTATTAATTTTTTGAATTTCCCATTCCTGCTTATAGTGAGGCAGCTCCATCACTGTTAGCCACCCTGAAGACCACAAGTGTGTCTACGTCATAAATTGGTGGTGTTACAACTTTTAAAGCCATAATGCACAAAACAAACCTGATACATGTTTTTGTGCCACGTGGAAGGGCAGCACCTGGTCAAGAAGGTGTTCAGATTCTAATCTTACCTATTAGTAGGGGCAGACACAACAATTACTCCCCCTCCTATCTATCACAACACCTTGGTCTGACAGCCTTCACCCTCAGTTTTTGTGTAAGTGCATAAATTGCCTACTCTCTTAAAGCAAAAACTTTTACATGCAGCAGCATTTACTTTGCTGCTTTACCCTCCCGCAAAAAGACCATCCAAAATGAACCTCCCAAGTATCCCATTCGATTATCCCATTGGAGGATTCTCCCATACCTGTACATGAAGGGGGCGACCGTGGCGGTGTTCGGGTGGCTGTATTGCTGCTGGGGATGAGGTAGCTGAACACTCACAGTATTGCTCCCTGTGGTGTGTGTTGTCACGGCGGGCCCGTTCACAGCCTGACTGCTGCTGCTGCTGTTGAGGCCTCCTACGCCTTTTCCCTCGGAAGAAGCGAGGCTGGACGAGGAGCTGGAATGACGGCTGTCCAGCTGGGACTTCTGATGCGAGAGCCCCGAGCCAGTCTTCCCGCCGCGGCTTCTCTCGCCTTCCTTTGCAGGAACGGGGGCACTTGAGGATTTCCCTGTGGTGTTTTTCATTCCTGGTTTTGGTATTCCACTGTGCGAAGGAGCAGAGGCCTCCTTCTTGGCACTGTTCAGCTTTCCTCCTTTAGGGATAAAGCTCGCGATCTTGGAGGACTTTTTTGGCATCTCTGTTGTCGCTAGTGCTGTCTGTTCCTCTTTTGGTTCCTCTTTCAGGTCCAGCTTTTCAGTGATAGATGTTCTCTTTGTAATGTCTTTACTTTTATCTTTTTCTTTCTCTTTCTGTTTCTCCTTCTCCTTCTCATTACCCTTTGGAGAACTCTTCTTATTAGTTAGTGCCCGGCTAAAAGTCCTTTGTGCAATTCCCTTGAGTGCAATTTTGGGACTACTGGACATCGATCCTGGGTTGTTCACATTCTGATTGGCGGCATCAATTTCTTCGCTCTCCTCAAAGCTGAGAAGCGTCTCCAGCTTTTCACAACTGTTGTCCCGAGACCCCGGAGCCTCCAGCGTCGTCCCTCCTGCTTTGGAACCTCCTTTGCTGTTGAAGAGTTTTAATTTTTCAAGCATGGATTTCTGACCGTTGGTAGTTGTTTTGGCAATTTCTGAGGGTGGCTTTGGAGGCTCCACTACTGGCTGCTTTACAGATAACATGGAAGACGTTGCTGTGTGCTTAGCACTGAGGGACTTGCTGCGCCAAGGTTTAATAGCAGAGCTGGGCTGAGGGATGGCTGATGAGTTATTGCAACTAACAGTGCTGCCGCAGCTTTGAACTGAGGATGAGACATTTTCATTCATTCCTGTGGGCTGGGAGGCTGTACAGTCTGCAGGCTCTGGAAAAAAACACAAAAAAACAACCCAAAAAACCAACACGGTATTACAGTTAGCGTGAGATTATTTCTGTAATGAAACATTAAGAATTTTAAACTAATAACATTAAAAAGACACCTATCAGTATTTTCAACATCAGTACGATTTAGAGAAAATAAAAGCTAGTTTTCTTTTCCTACCCAGCAGAACAGCAATGAGCTCCTACTGTATAATTTACATTTACTTGCTGTTTCAAGAAAAAGAAGAAAAAAACCCCCAATCTCTTCCAATTCAAACCAAAATGTGTTTTGCAATGTGTTCTCCCTTATGAAGTCCACAATATGTTTTCATTAGCAAAACACAACACTATTTTCTAACTAAGAGTTCCCTCTGCTTTTGGCAAAATACTTGCTGTCCAAGTTTGATTCTTAGAAAAACCTCAAACGTATAAAAAAAAATGCAGGAGTAAGGAAAAAAGTAAAACTGAAGTCTTTTCATTTATTGGGGGTGGTAAGATTTTCATATGCAAAAAGGTAGAAGAAAACTCCACGTACAAAAATAAAACCAATTGTATCCTTTAGCAAGGAACCTAAATTAAGTATTACTACGTATCTTAAACCAGCTGTAAGAGAAACTTGTGGCAGTAACTGTACAGCCCTACCCCCGCGGAGAAAACAAATCTTTTATTTAGTTAGTTCCTCCTAATGTTATTTGTTCTTTTTAAGAAACTATTCGGAGCTTAAAGAGAGCTTGAAAAATCACACTCACCTACCAGTGGCCACTTCTCTTCTGAAGTTTCTCTCTGCTGAGTTTCCTTTCTGGAGATGTTACTCTCTCAATTATCACAAATATGTTTTCTGTTAAACTGCTCATGTTTCCAATTAAGTTTTGTCATCTGTGTCTGTTCCCCTGCCCA
Source organism: Cephalopterus ornatus (assembly GCA_013396775.1). NCBI lineage: Eukaryota > Metazoa > Chordata > Aves > Passeriformes > Cotingidae > Cephalopterus > Cephalopterus ornatus. The sequence goes on along the minus strand of VZRE01006216.1, from coordinate 362,557 downwards.
GCAGCCTGCTGGGGATTAACGGCTCTTACCTATATTTCCCTGCCCTCTCGCATTAAAGTAAACTGTGTACAGAGCTGCATTTTTTTAATTCAAAAATCAACAGCAGTGGAGAGCGTGCGTTCTCGGCAGCAGGAACAGCCCTGTGAATCCAGCCCTGTAAATCATGAGCTGCTGCAGCCACACAGCGACTGTTTTCCTTCACTTTCAGTTGCTCAGCGAAGATAGAGCTCTGTTAATCTCCCTCCTGTGATCCAAAGCAGATCCACTAAAGATTTAAAGCACATACATCTTCCTGTCTTAACACAGAATCAGGTTTCTAAGAGTGTTAGAGACTCCTTAATAATAATCTCAGTCATTTCACATGGTTAAGGACAAAGTGGGATAGCAGGAAATAATGATACTTTAAAAAATATTACTGAAGCCAGAAGATTTCCAGGACTCTGTTATTAACCAGCAACTATTATACTGGCCAAGTTTGCTTGTCCTTTTCCTATGGCAAACTACCTACATAGAGCTGGAAGGAAGCACGAGCTGGATTACAGACACAGAAAGGAATCATGCTTCTTTTAGCTTGTGCCAATCTGGGCATTACTCCTGGTTTACTCCTGTACAGAAAGAAAACCAAGCCACCAAATGTCCCAAACAGTAATGCCACCTGGTCCTCTAGTTGCTCTGCTCAAGCCTTCTGAAATCCAATCTGATGGGTTAAGGAGGACTGAAGAAGTGATGGCATAGGAATCATAGAATCATTAAGGTTGGAAAAGATTTCCAAGATTAAATCCAATCACTAACCTGGCACTGCCAAGCCCACCCCTTAACTCTAAGCACCATATCAATGCTTTTTTGAGCAATTCCAGGGACAGTTGATTCCACCACTGCAGGAGTCACAGTGACTCCCAGTGCGAGGGGCAGCAGTGACCTGCCATCGCAGTGCCCTGACACAGACATGAGAGAAGAAGGACAGTGACAACTTCTTCACAAGCTGCTGGCAGTGCTCCCCCCTCTGCTTTCACAAGCTGTGCACCCTTGCTCTTTCCTTCATGCCGTGCCTCTTACCCTACACTGCTGTTTTGCTATTATTTTTATTTCCTGAAGCCCTCCTACTCATCCCAATCCACTTCTCAATTGCCATACCACATCAGGCTCCTTTTGTACACTCAGAACAAGAGAGCCTTTGTCTCAGCCTGCCTTCCACAGAAGACATCCAGCAATGTAGTGAAAGCTTCATGAAAATCCCAATTGTGCAAAATTTACAGTTAGTTTCTATAGATTATTTTTAAAAACAATAATTACACATTTAAATATCAAGATACTGCTATAGAAATTGGAGATTGACAGTACTTCCAACACTAAGTTTCTAATCCACATGTGTTCTGATCTCATCATTCTCAATGAATCCCAAGGCAGCACAAAGTATACTCATGCCCAGAAATCATCGGACCTGCCTGGGATTCATGAACATGCCTAGGATGGATTTACAACCAAGTCCAGGGAGGAACCTGATGTACTAATCAATATGGGCAGGGAAGCCTTTACTTGCTCAGAAAAACAGGACTGAGACAAAAAGAAAATTATCAGTAAGGGATGTAACTACAAAATAGAAGAGCTGGTTGTACACTCGGTTAGTATAACATATGCAGAAGCAAACTCAGCTCAGGGTCTGAGCATGCAGCCACCTTAACAGCCTTGGAAAAGAAATCTGCCTTCTTCTCAAACAGGTTCTTCACAACAGTTTACCAGCTCTACAATGTTCTCCCAGAAGTGAATGGAAGGTGTTGGTTCATTTGGGATCTCACTTTCATCTTTACAGCCCAGATGAGTGCTCCTGTGCACAGACTTCTGGGGGAAAAGGATTGGCTTGGATCAAGTGAAATGGCTTGTTTTCCAAATCCCAAAGCAGTGCTCAAAATTTATTTCCCAACAAAATCCAGAACTTTTCAATTTCTCCATTTTTCAAATGTTTTCAGGAAAATAATTAATTAATTAATTCTGTTTGGTCACTGACCAAAATAAGCTTTTTTCAGTTTATTTGTTTATAAACACAACGTTCCTTTGTCCCAGTTCCCCCACATACACCCTCCTGTTTGGAACTGAATTTTGCTTCCGTTGCCAGTGGCGTAGGATGAGCACAATGTAGCTCCATTTACAGACATGTCAGAGAAATCAGAATTAGGACAACAATACTATGAACGTAACATCAAAATATATATATATTGGGACATTAATGTAATTTTCAGAGTCTCTACTTAGCATTTTCTACAAAGTGAATTCTGGATGCTACACATCTGAAATGAATGAAAAATATTTACAAACTCCTAATAAACATGTTAAGCAGCAACACTTTGGGAAGGAAAAGAAGATACTTTCTTACACAACTGCAGTGGGTTTTGATTCATACTTGAGTCAAATACAGTGAAACTGAAAATTTAAAATCCTCGAGTAATTTGTTACCTTGCACCACGCAAAGTTACTGCAAGAAATAAAACAGTCTCATGAAAAATTGCCTCAGCTTAAGAAAACTTCAGTTTTAAAGATTCTCTGTTTCTTTTTTAAGAACAGGTCTGCTGGCTCTTTTACTCCTCTGACCAAGCTTCGTAAACGAAAGGAGTTCTGCTGCCAGAATGCAGCTTCAAATACTGGGTTTCTTAATGAAGCAGGAACATCAATTCGTGGAGAACACATCAGCATGCAAAGGGGAAAGTTTTATTCAGCATAGCATAGGCTCTTCTTTCATGAAAAGAAGAGCAGGTTTCATGCATTCAATTAATAAGCTTATTATTTCCCATGTGTTTCTTTGTGAGGGAGATATTTTCTTTCTCCAGCAACTTGCATTAACTAAAACTGACTATAAAAGAAATGTTTTCAAACCCAAGCTACAGCCTACAATAAATAATGATCGCTTTCCTCTTTTCAAGGTCAAATCTTGGCCCGAAATCTATTTTGTTCCTAGCGTTCCTGTTAAAAAAGATGTTGGTGGTCTAGTTCCAATGCCAATACACACTGTAGCATGGGTAAATTTGATTTCAGCTGCTCCTGCAAAGACTGAACTGCATCTGCAAACCTACCCATTTGTGAGGAAAAAAAAAAAGAATCTGAAGGCTTATGATTTAATTCTTCCACTGAAGTCTTTGAAAGCTTATTTTATAATAACGTCAGGAGAAAATATATGCAATTTCCCATCATCTGTCATGTTCATTCTAAGTAAGTGGACTTTGATTTGCTATAGCTGAAAACTTTCGAAAGCCATCATTATAAGCATGAAAGGCAACACGCAGACAAAGGATGTTCTCATAGTTACTTCTCCTCAGAAGGGTCAAGAACTTAACAGCATTTTTATCCGTTTTCAAATGAACAAACTGCTATTTTTTTATTTCACAGCTATGGAAAAAATAAGAAGCTCTTACGAAGAGAAATAGTCCAGCCCATAGATTAGATAACAGATATAACAGCAAATCCACAACCAGATTCCAATTTAGGCAATAAAAGCAGCTCTGCTCTATGACATTAGAGTGTCAGAACGGCAGAAACTACTGCAACCGTTTCATCCTTTCCCATCTAGAAGAATAAATGGTGAATCTTGACCCTTCCCATCCACCCACCAGATGACTATTCTTAAAAGCACTACAAATAAAGTCCTACAGAGAAAAACTTTTTAGCTGAGCTGTTCAGTAATCATTTATCATGCTCAGTAACCCCTGGAAGTACAGAAATGCCTGCATTTCTCCAGGAGCTGACTATAAAAATCACAATCTTTCCGTAATCCAAACCACAAGCAGGTAGAGCAGAATATTCTCAACAGGAGTAACCTGGCACACAGTCCTTCCTCAAAATAAGCACAACCCTTCTGGCCCACAGGAGTTTCCACTTCAATTTTAACACTGAGGACAGGAGAGAACTACAGCTGGGTGGAAGGGGCTGGCTGAGACAGGGCTCAAGGTGGGCATGGCCTCCACCCACGAGATGACTGAAGCTTTCTGTTCTCTCCTCTATTATGGACCACAGAAAAAAGCAACAAAAATTAATTTTTTTTAAAGCAGAGATTGCCAGATACGGAAATTCTGTATAACCTGAGAAAAGCCTGGATAGGAAACATTTTGCTTTGCTGAGGACCAAAACTTAGAATCACGGAACCACTAAATGGTTTGGGTTGGAAGGGACTTCAAAGATTATCTAGTTCCAACCTCCCTGCCATGGGCAGAGACACCTTCCACTACAACAGGTTGCTCAGGACCCTTTTTAACTGAGTAGAATTGGTTCCTTCAACTTCTGCCCACTGGCTTTCCTTTTAGGGCTGATTTAATTTATTGTAACACAAGACAAAAATTACCTTTACTCCATGATATTTTTCTTTCCTTCCATCATATCTACTTCTTCAATCCCACTGTTGTAAACTCTGTAGCTTCAACAGCAGTTCCATGTATTCACAGAGATGTGCTGTATCTCTGAAAACCCTCACACCAAAGCCCGTGGATATGCCAGAAACTCAACTTGCACAATTTCTGTGAAGTCTCCTTCATACAGCACATGAAACAACAGTTCTGCTGTTGGCTGGTTCACATCGCCAAGACTCAGCGTTTTTGCTGAGGTGAGGGGAAATAAAACTGGAGCACAGCCAATCCTTTTCTCATTGTCTTCACATAACCAACTAAGACACTTGAATTCCTTGTTGTTTTTGTTTAGTTACTGTAAAATTCAGAATGCTGTCCACATGACTGCCTGAAGAGAGAGGTTGGAGGGACCTCTATCGACCACATTCCAGTTAGATGATCATAAAAATAATGAAACCAAGTTTACTGTGCCATTCAAAATAAGTTGCACTCTCCATTTAATACTAGACAAATACCATTCTTGTTCATTCCTCTCCATTTCCTTCTCATTATTTGTACAATCTAATCCCCCAAGAGTTCTCACAACAGACTTATTCAAAAGCATTAATGAAGTCCAGGCAGGGAGTTGTTATGGAGCCTTTCATTAGATTTTATTCTTAGCTGGAGTGGACAGTATGTACACTTGGCAACGTTGGTCTGACACATCTCTCCTGCAGGTTATATGAAATAGGGCATATACAAATTAGTGGTCTGGGAACTGCAGTTAGGGAATATTGTCTATTTTACTGTTAGTAGTGGCTCCAATCAGGGCTTGGAATGACTACGGAGGTAGAGATGGAGGCAGATTTTTAACAGAGAAGGGACAGGCAGTAGGAAAAATTAGATAAGAATGAGCAGACAATATGCCAAGGTAAACTACATTTCAACTCAGAAATATCCCACTCTGCTCAGTGAGAAGTCACATACTGTACACAGCAGAGTGGTGAATAGCAGTGCCCATGGATGCACACCCATGGAGAACACCAATGCACCCTGATAGTCTGCATTCAAACTGAGGAGCTGAACCAAACCATACAGAAATAACACACTTTACTACCGTGCACATTCACACCTACAGATGAACATATATGAATATGCAAAAATCTATTATATTTTTATATCAAAACCAACTGACAGTCACATGCTACTATTTATGGTGGGGTCTTAATTTACTGTCTCTAGTCAATAAAACTACCCTACAATCTGTAGCAGCAGATCTTTCAAACCGGGCCAACGTGCAGGTAACAATATGCTATTCATGACAGTAATGAAGGATTGGACCATGGCTTTAGGGTCATCGGCCAGCTCAGAAGTGGTGGCAGTTCTCTGGTGCCAGTCACAGATTCTTTAGATCTATTTGGTTATGGATGAGGAGCAGGCACAAGACTCAGTAGAGAAGCCACAAATGGAAGGACCAGGGAGGCTGGATGATGCTCTTACCCAAGGAGAAGGGGATTCTACAGATGTGGTAGAAACATGCTGGCACTCGGAGAAGTCTGGGATATAGTACCACTGCTGTTTGCTTTCCTATGATTTAACAGTGAACTTAAAGTTTCCACAGTTGTTTTTCTGGCACATGTCACCCAGCAATAAATTTACAAGAAATTGTAAATATTTATTTTAAAATGAAACATCTAAGAACTGTAAAGGCCATGAAATGCTGGACCAGCTCTTCAGCTGGTATAAATTAATGTGGTGCCACCATCTCCAATGCAGCTCTGCAGATGTACACTGGGCAAGAAGCTGCTTCTCAAAGTGACATTTTACTTCAAAGCTCAGAATCTTATCTTCATTAACTGTACAGTTAAGAACAGCTAGTTTTTTTTAGTTGATTTTTTTCCCCAAAAAACCCTTCATTTAAATACACTTTTGGCTTGTTTTATGTATTTCTACAGCTTATACACAGCTATGGTGAAGTCCTGTGGCCTTGTAAAGCTCCATTTCAGCCATGATTAAGCCTTCAGCCAGCCTTTGTTTAGCTAAAAGAGGACATATTTTCAAATGCCAGATTCAGCCAGTTAAACAGTTGTAAAATTAAGCACGGATATGATTTACTGCATACTCTTATCTTGTCCTATAAACGTGCCACACTGCTTATTTTCTGACAGTCTTTAAGCTGTTTGATGGGCACAAACCCAACACAAATATGCCACTAAAGATTTACTAAGATGAGCCAATCTTTCAAAAAGTATGTTTGACTAGAAAAGCGAAAGGGTGCAAACAATACCCCAGGATATACTTATATCTCAACTGCCCAAAGATGAGTATTTTGTTTGACAATAAAAACTCTCATGAGGGTCACCTTCTGACATAAGGCAGTAACGTTATGTCTGGGGAATGGAGAGGCATTAATACATTTGGTAAATTGGAGAAACAGACTGAGTCAATAAGATTTCATTCACTGAAGTTGATTGAAAAGGCTTGTGCTTAGAAAGGAGAAACTGAATGTCTAAATCATCATCATCATCATGGCTAGGCTTCGCGAACGAAGATTTGTGAAGGACTCTACCCACGCTTGCTACAAGCGCGCTGATGGCTAAAAAGGCCAATGCGAGATAGACACGTCCGGTTGCAAAAGGCACAGCAGAATGGCTCCCCAGGTGGTACTGAAAGGACACGGTTCTTTCTGCGTTGCCTTTTCTCCTCGAGAGTGATCCTGCGTGTATTTTCAAAAGATATTGCAGCATTGTGAATAGTGTGTCTCCAGGCCTCCCGATTGGAGGCCAGAGCAGACCAGTGATGGTGATCGATATGGCCAAGGCTGCCAGAAGAATTTCGGCAGAAAGTGGGGTGTTCAGGATTTTATCAATTCCATAGGTTACCACATTAGTTAGTAAATTTAACGAGGACAGGAGCACGGGGGCTCCCGGCGTCGCCCGCGCGGAGCACGGGGGCTCCCGGCGTCCGGGGATGAGGAATGGAGTGGAAGAACTTCGGAGCGCACAGAGGTTTGCCAGTCCAATTTGGGGGAGAAGGAGGGGGTCGGACGGGCCGTGGGGTCTTCAGACCGGCGGGAGGGCGGGACAGTATTGTTGTGTGTGGTGGTGTAGTGTGGTGGTTCCCCCCCCCNCCCCCTACACCGGCTGCCGGAGAGCTTAAGCTGGGCTGAGTACGTGGGAGTTACCCAAGCCCCGGGTGGATGCGGGGACACCTCATCTGTGTGCCCACCCTGCCCGGGTGAGGTGAGTATGGGACTGCTTCTGTTCTAGTATTGCTAAGGTTGGAATGTGCTGAACCTGGCTCGCTGGTGGCTATTGTCCAGGAACATTCTGATTCGCTCGCCTGAGGCTACTGCCCAGGAATGGTTTGCTTCAGAATCACAATGTTCCGAAAGGGTCTATAGGGAAAGGGTATGTCCCTGGATTTGAGTGCAGGAAGCTGGAGGGAAAAAGGGGAGAAGAGAAAAAGAGGGAAAGAGGAGAGAAAAGAAAAGGGAGGGAAAAAAAAAAAAAAAAAAGTGTAAGGCTTGCTCTCTCCCTTTAGCGGGGGAGAAGTGCATGTGCCCCTATGAGGTTGCGAATGTCTAAATACAAAAGGTTAAACCACTGGCTATGCAAATGTACTGAGGCAAAAAAATAGGAGTTACAATAGAATGCAGCCGCACACTTCATAATGTGACACTGAGGGAATACAAACGTCATTCAGAAATGTATTATGAGTATTATATATGGAATCAGAGACTTGCAGAATCATAAGACAGAGAACTTAACTATTCCATCCTACTCAGCACTAAATAAGGCATCAGGTAGAGTGCTGTGTCCAGCTCCAGCACTCCTCTAAAAGAGAGACTGGAAAGAGGCCAGTAGAAACCATCAAGACATGTAAGAGATTTATCACAAGGAACCTATGAGAAGAAAGTTGGAACAGTAAAGATGTCTTATTCTAGAAGAGAAAAGACTGAGGGGAGACATTGTAAGCCTTCAAATACATGAAGACTGTTATAAACAGGACAGAGATCAAGAAAGAGCAAAAACATGCTTTATTTTTAGCCACACAGAATGATTTTCATGTACTTTTTTTTTTAATAGCTACCTTTAAGAGCAAATGAATACTTGAAGTGATACACTTCAAAATATGGTCAAGTCCAGTCATGAGACATTTCAGAACAGAGGAGCAAACACCTCTCGGGCACAGCTACAGTTGATTTTCCTTCAGAATTGGAGCACAGACCCCCCATGTTATTTACAAATGCAAATCTACAAATAAATAATGTAAGCCGTAAACTTAGCAAAATTTTAAACACGGATCTGTTTTTACACTGCAAAGTTGTGATTCAACAGAAGAAATGACCAGGTTCCTCAGATTACCCTTCAGATTTCCCCACACTTTCTCTCTATATTTTTATTTTTACTTTTATCACATCAAATTCATGATCACTGCACTATAATTCAAAGCAAAATAAATCACCCTGAACATTTGGTAAATATCTTCAATGCAAATCATATTAAAAAAACTGGATAGGGTTATTCCAGCATTCTGTTTTTTGGTAGTGCATACAGCAGAACAAGAGAAAACACCCCCTGCTCTGGTTATGGATTTGTTGAGACTAATTCTGTAAATTTATTTAACCAGCAGTCTGACTCACAGGAAAAACCCTTGCTCAGTAAAACCAGAGAGTATCTCGAGTGCCAGCATAGATGAGGAGAGAGGTAGCATCCTAAACACTAAGTAGAATATGATGTTTGCTTCATACCTGACCTAGATGAAACACTGCTGCATTTTTCAGGGTGGGATGACTGAAATTTAAGTAATTATCACGTTCTTACATTGTTGAGCCAATCACACTTATTTTCCAATAAAAATGTGAAAGTGTGGGCAAACCCATTTCAAATGTTATAGACTTATGCCTCTTTAGAAATATAAAAGCTTTTTTAATTTTGCAAAACTTTTAATCTTAGTGAATTTCACAAGGTCTTATGAAGTCAACTTTTCAAAAGTAAACGTTAGTTCATTCAACTTCCTACAGAAAGAGAAACCTAATAATAAAACTAAACTCAAGATGGATAAGAATAGGAAAGCAATTGCTCCAAAAAGTCAAATGAAGGAAACTTTTTCTAAATCTATACGGACACGATGTTCAGTCATGAAGAAATTTATAACTGCCTAAAAAATAAATTAAATAAATAAATACTTAACTTACTGCTATCTGTTGCATAAGCCAACTGTTTAATTCCATAAAATTGCTTCCCAGCTTTCTGACATTTATACACTGTTCCTCCATGAGGATAGGGATCTTTCAATCACAGGAGCTCTGCTTATTTTTGCTAGTCTCTTGTGAACTGTTAAGATCTTTCTGCTGGTTCCTGGTTTCCAAAGCCTTCTTTACTCTACTTCTCCCCCACCTTTCTCAGCAGCCTCACAGAGCTGGGCTCAGCAGTAGTCGACTGGCACAGTTAGAAACAGTTTCAGTGATGACCTGGCAGTTTGCACTAGAAAGGTGAAACCCTTTTCAATACCAACTTTAGTGTATCAGTCCTCAGTTGGAAATTTCCTGCCTGTAAAGAATACTGAGATACCAGGCTTAATATTTCACATTTCTGTCCTGCCTGTGTGCCACCAGACATTGCAGTGACCGACTCAACAGAGAGCACTGTGATAATTAGCTCTGGAGGTTTGTATGAACTCTCTGTTCCACAAGATACCACACACCTGAACATTTCAGGATTATCCAGTCTTTGATTGGTAAAAGATGCAATTAAAAAGGATAAGACTTATTATAACAACTGTTATGTAATAATATAATCACAGGATCATAGAATGGTTTGGTTGGAAGAGACTGTAAAGATCATCCAGTTTCAACCCCCTTGCCACAAGCAGGGACACCTTCCATTAGCCCAGGTTGCTCAGAGCCTCATCCAACCTGGTCTTGAACACTTCCAGGGATGGGGCAGCCACAGCTTCTCTGAGCAACCTGTGCCAGGGCCTCACCACCCTTGCAGTAAATAATTTCTTCCTAATACCTAATCTAAACCTGCCCTCTGTCAGTTTATAGTCATTGCCCATTGTCCTGTCACAAGCTCCCCTTTGTAAAAGTGCCTGTCTGTTCAGCCATCCCAGTAACCTTTTGTCAGCACTGAGTCAGCTGGCTCAGTGCCACAGGGATTGAATCCAACATCTCAGCTCCCTGTCGTGTCTGTCATGATTAACTATCCTTGTACCTGAAGCCATAAAAAACCTTCTTTTTCCCATTCAGGTTGAATGCTACTATAAATGGGAAAAAAAATATTAAAATGTTAACTCTCTAAGACAAATTTCTATCATGCTTTATAAGTCTCAGAGTTCTTTTTTCACCACTGTTTTGGGGGTTTTTTTGGTGTTGTTTTGTTTGTTTGTTTTTGTGTTTTGGTTTTGTTTTGTTTGTTTTTTAAATTCTTACACTGTTATTCAGCACAAAGGCAAAAACCTGGGTTTTGTCTCTGTTTATTATTATTAATTTACTTGGAGTGGAAAAACTGTATAAGGTTAAACAGAACATAGGGTTTTTCCAGCAACGAAGCTTGTGCAATGTCACTTGACCATCCTGTACTTGGTACAAGAGCCAAATCCAGTCATTCAGAACATCAAATATTTAATCTTATTTTATGTGCAGCTACAAAAGAGGACCTATCCTCCATTTTAACATGCTTAAATTAAAGATTTTTCATTCAAGAAAACTCTAAGAATCATCTAAATTGATCTTAAAGATAATAGGGCTCAAAGACTTTCAGTCAGTAATTTCTGAGCCAAAACTGGAACCTCTGTCTGAACATTAGCTCTGGGTAAACACTAAATTTTGACTCATTATGTCTGATTTAATCTCTTTTAATGGCTAAGCATCCTCATTCTTAAAATTTCCTACCATTTTGTGGTCTGAGTTGGGCTCATTTCAGATTCCTAACAAATGGATACTCACATAGTGCCTACTGAAGTAATGAAGAATTGTTGCTACTATAAATGTCACTACCTACAGGTTTCTTGTAGGTAATAAGAAAGTTACCTTTCTTTTAGACAAAAACCATAAATTAACCTTTTAAACACCAAACTACAAAGGAGATTTTCCAGAGCTCTAATTATGCAGTGCTCTTCTCTATGTTTTACCAGCATCCCTCTTTTTCAAAGAATGCTGCTGAAAATATTAGCCTTCAAGACACTACCCACAAGAACTCTGAGTTTCGATCTCCTTAGGCACATTTTTTGCCATGCTCCACATGAAGATGAGTTTTTCCTTGCTGTTACTGAAGTAGCATTTGTAAACTGAATTTGAAGGTTTGACATAATCCAAATCTACCACTTCTAAATAACCTTAAGCAATGCTGAGTTCAAGACAAGCTCAATATCACACAGAACCAAGCCATGAGAGTGTATGCTCATGTGCTTTTTGTATCAATTAAGGGCTGAATATGAAACATTTGTATCATTAGAAGGAGAAATTCCAATGCCTCAGTTCCAGATTTAGGATTTTCTACTCTCTATGTAAGAGGACATTTGAAGAAATAAATATGGATTTCATAGTAAAGCTGACATGAAGATACTGATTTAACTTTTAAGAGCTGTTCCTACCAAGGCTCTGACACAATATGCCGTGAACTGTAACCTTGAACTTGATGCCATGGCCTCCTGAACCTGATAAATATAACTGCTTACATATGAGGTGCACACATTTTTAGCACACATGTGGCATGTGTAACCATACACCAATTTGCTCAGTGGAGTGGGAGTGACATTTCCTTGCTAACATTCTACTGATGGTAGTCAGTCCTATTTTGATAACACAAAGTTAAAAACTTAGAGGAAAGAAATTCCTTAACTGTCCTTCAAAATACTTTAATATATACCTTCCTATTTAACTAGTTTATACTTAATAGAAATTTTGAAGGAAATAATATTTAAAGGTATCATAACATGGTAATTTTACATCTGTCAGAGCTCAGAGCTGGGCTCAAGTAATATTAACCCCTTATTGTTGGTTCCATGCAAGTGTGATCCATGCAAAACTGTCATGGCAATGAGACACTGTCCTCTGAGAACTGCAGGACCCTGTACTTCCCTTTATTCCTATGCCACCCAACTGGAAGTGTTTTTGCTGTGTCAGCATATTAATTATGTCTGCAATGCGTGTAACATGGACCGGTTGGAATATCAGTGAATCACATCCCAACACACACAGCTTCACACACCACAACCGAGCATCAATATGAAAGGAGGGAAAACATGGAGCACAGAAATAAAGGAGGAATGCAGGACACTTGCAAAACATTAGAGATCTTCTGAAGAGCTGGAACTATAAGTCCTGAAGCGCACTTCAATTTTGCTTTGCCTTTTTACCCTCCGCCAGAATCCCTTCAATAAATCACTGATAACTCTTTAATCCATGTCCAGTATACTTTTAAAACTCTAAGAAACCAACCATACATTTAAATTGCAGAAATCACAGAACAGTCTAGGCTGCAGGAAACCTTTGGAGATACTCCTTCCAACCTTCAGCTGAAAGCAGAGCCTTAGAGGAGGTTATTCAGGGCCCTGCCAAGGCAAATCCTGAATACCTCCAGCAAGAGAGATCCCACCCCTCCTCTGGACAAACTTCTCCAATGTTTAATTCTTTTCCTAGTGAAGAACTTTATTCCCATTTCCAGATGGAATTTCACCTAAAGGAATGTGTGCCTCCTGTCCTTGTGAACATGCTGACTATCCTTTACATATTAAAAGGCTGTGATTAAATACACACTGTGTCCAAGTTAAAAGGATTTACCCAAAATTCGAAAGAAACAAAATAAAGGGAGCAGAAGAAGAACACAAACTTTTCTTACTCTCCTGCCTATATGCTATATCCATAACCAAAAAACTGAGATGTGCAGAACAAAGATTATTGCTGAGTTGGCAGGATCTGGTTTGAGAACACTCTCATGAGACTCGTATCAAGTAAGTTTGCAAGACCACTGTTATTAAAACAGTCATTTATTTCACCTGAGTGCTTGAATCTGTATGCATATATTCTTGGGGTTTTTTTTCCTTTTTCTAATACCATCTATTTAAGAGAAACCTGACATCATTAGCATTGCCTTCTTCACAAACCTGAGTAATAAACATCTTCTTTGATCTTTTTGATGTCAAAATGGCCGAAGTCTGGCAGTGCTTTGTTTTCTACCGACATTTTTACCTTACATTCAATCCAAAGGAAAAGTGTCATTTTTCCCACAGACTTCTACTGCCCTCTGTAGGATTATTTTAAATAAAATATCAGGAACAAAATAGAACAAAAATAATAAAGTGTGTAAGCGTCACATTACTGCATCACATCATAAACGAAGTAGAGATGGCATATCAAGTTGATATTTTCTATAGCTTCATAATTTCATTGATTGTATAGACTGGATCCAAGTAATAAGCAGAATACTTCCTTTCAATGTTACTAGACTTTTGAGACTGAAAAATGCAAACTGAGTGCCTGCAGAACAGTGAAGACATGAGGGTGTTCAGAGCTAGTCAAAAATACCCACCATTTTGCCAAGCTGGAGGCTGCTTTCAAAGAGTATCTCAAAAGACGCTCCATTGTGTGTAAGCAAAGCACTGAAATAAATTAATGAGAATATCTAGTGTATCAAAGTCCTTCGATATTTAAGTTTCATTCTTGATACTACCTAGGACACAGTTCTGCTCCACCTTCCTCTGGATAAAAAAACACATCGATGCAATATAAACTGCATATACAAATAAAATATTGGCAATATTTTATTTGATGATCATATTAGGCAATTAGAAGGACATGGTAATGTGGAAACTCAAAATAACTAGTAACTAATAATTACACAAAGGCATAGAAATGCAATGCTCATCTGCCTCTTTACACTTCTTTGAAATGTTTTTGATAATTTAGATGAGTTCAGGACACCAAAGTAAACCAAACGTATGCTTAGAAATGCATGAAGTAAATAAAAGGTATTCTAACATAAGCATGGACTAAGTAACTGACAATTCAAAACTGAATTAAAAGGTTCCAGTTGTATGAAGGGATTAGGAAGATATAAAAAAAGTCACAAGCCTAAGTGGCTTTTTTCCCCACAATCCAGAAATGCAATTAAGACTTTAATTGCATTTTTTTTCATGAAAAGCCTGTAACACCAGTTACACACTTAAAAATATCCTGTCTAGAACATTACTGGAATTATAAATGGCTAATCAATGTCACAATAAATAAAAAGCCATACCATAGCGTGTTACCACTTTATGATGTGAGGAATGAGGATACTGAAATTCCCTATGAGAATTTTGCATATAAACTGAGGGGCTAACTCCAGAAAGTAAGTTAAGGCTGTCAGGCCCTAACCTCAAAGAAAGGGCCCATAGGACTGAAGTAGATGCCCAAGTCATCCTTACTAGAGAAGACTTCTGTCTTTTTGATATTACTTTCATCCTTTCACCAAGATTTCTAGAAAATCAGTGGTCTCATCAGTAATTGATTCACAGAATCTTTCGAAAAATGTATGTTATTTATTTCCCAGTAGCTAGCTATTCTTCCATGCTCCATTTGCTGACCTTTTTGTTTCTGATGCATTCTGTTTCAATTAATGCACTTTCATTGCCACAAGACACAGACGATTGACTAACAAGACAATTTGCATTTGGAGGGAAAGGCCACTGATTAATAAAAGCTAAAAATTACAACCTACTTTGTAAGAAATGATTCAAACATAAGGCACTGAAGGCCATTTTCTATCACAAAGTCACCAATTGTGCCAAAAGAGGCATTTCCTTCCTCAAAAACATGCAACAGAGCAGGTACTGGGTGAAAAGATAAAAACTTACCAAGACTGGCACACAACACAGTCGTGTAAGTCCCAATTTCTTAGGCAAAATACAGATTATGGGTCAGAAAATTTGAACTGTCTTAGTACCTTGACAATAAACTTTATCTGGCAATACTACAATTAACTTCAAATAAGCCAAAAATTTGTCAGACCAACTGCTTTTGTTTCTCATGGATGCAGACCAACTTTGTGTCATGATTATATTTTTAAGAAAAGTTCAA
Source organism: Cephalopterus ornatus (assembly GCA_013396775.1). Taxonomy (NCBI): domain Eukaryota; kingdom Metazoa; phylum Chordata; class Aves; order Passeriformes; family Cotingidae; genus Cephalopterus; species Cephalopterus ornatus. The sequence continues at coordinate 347,185 of VZRE01006216.1, read as the reverse complement.
GTTCAACTTTACATAGGCCCTAATTTTTAATTTTTTTTTCCTAAGACCGTAATTTATGACTGGAAATTTTGACCAGAGCAAAATTCTGAGCATTTAATGCAATTTATGTAGATTGCCAGCCTAAAAACCAGCCTTGTTTCTTTCAGTACTTTGTAATATTCATAGGAAGCAGCTCATCCCATATGCTTCTTCAGCAACCAATTTATCTTTCTCAAGAGATGAATTACAGTGAGGAATGAGGGTTCCCAGAACTGCCTGTCTAAAGCAGTTGATATTTAAGTTACTCAGTTGACAAATTATTGTTGTTTCCCTGTATGCATGAGGACTTTCTTTTTTTCTTTTTTTTTTAAAAAACTAAAACCAGTACTTTACTTCCCTTATTTAGTAATCTTGGTAAACTGAGAGAAAGCCAAAACAGATCCAAGTTCTCAATTCCATGCAGCATAACATCACACCACCCATATGCAGGAGGGACCATCCAACCCATGGGTCAGGACAAGACAAATCCCACTCCACATCTCCCCAGTCCAGTAGTTATGGGACATGAGCAAAAGAGGAGAGTATTGACAGAAAGAGACTGGGGAGATACTACACAGGAAAACAAGGCTTCCTCAGTTCTACTGCTCACACTATAACCTGCTATCTTGTTCTTTTAACTGAAAGCCAGACCTAATTCTCATTTAGAGATGACTATTGTGTGCTGATGTTACAGTTAAATCACTACTGTTTACACAGCGTATCTTCTAAAAGAGTAAGCGTGGATTTACCAAGGCAGAATGTTGCTAATTTATTAGCATATTATGCTAATACATTATTTTGTAATATAATAATTATATTATACAGTGGTGAATTCAATTTTTTCCTTTTACGAAATCTGATCGGAGTGCTTCAGAATGTCCCTGGAGGATGCTGAGGACCCTCTATTGCCATCATCACAAGGTGAGGTTTCGGGGTAACATTCCCAAATCTACAGACATGCAGTCCTAGGACAAGAGTTTCTAGAGAAGGAAGAACACAGTTTCCTGGAAAGAACCAAACATGAGAACCACAGGGAAGCTCAACCACACCAGTACTTTTCCCTCCAGCAAAATCCTCATTACAGTTATTAGAACTTATGCATAGACAGCGAGGAGACTTTGAGCCTCAAGGCTGCGGCTGTCAAGTCACTGCAAGGAGACTGTTCTGAAATCCAGCGTTGATCCGTCCTCGCCCGCGCAATGATTTTAAGGATGCGGAATTAGCCGCCAGCCTGTGCCAGCAATTTGACTGAATCAGACCGGAGCGACTTGCTCAGTTCTCACCAGCCACGTCCTCTCAGCCCCACCGGTAAATGCTGCATTACAGAGCTCAGAGCTACAAACTCAAGCTAATGAATGCTGTCAGATCACTGAATTACTGAATGGGACACAAAGTCAGTAAATGTCATTCAAAAAAGCTTCACTTCAGCTACGGCACAGCACTGAGTGTTCCTGGTGCACTGCCACAGACGTCAGTTCACTGCAACATTTATAAAATATAACACGTTCCTGCCTTCAAACACAGCACTAGATGATTCTTGAAATTAGATTTAAGTCGTGTATTTCTGTAACTTAAGGGATCTTCCACAATAGTGAGAGATATGAAAGCAAATGGAACTATTTATCCTATAAAAATATGGAAGAAATCTTAAGTGACTATTTTTCATTCTTGTCAAACTACTAATCAAAATGTCTTATTTTATGATTAATTTATTCTCCCTTATCTGTGCTTGAAGCAAAATGAAAAAACATGGTTCACCAGTGCCAGGGTTTTTTTGAAGTCATTTTTTGGATGTACCTTCAGGACAGCAAGTCACAACAGCAGTTATATTAAAGAAGAACTACAGCTTTTTCAAGAAAAGCCAGCTGGTTTTTGGATTGTAGATGTCATGTTTACAACATACAGCTTTCAGATAAAACACACAATTTCTGGAGACTAACGGAAAATTGAAATTCCCCCAAAATGAAGCCACTACACAGAAAAATCTGAGGACGCCAGAATCTCAAGTGCTTACCTTTGTCATTGCTACTTGTTGAGGTTGGAGGGGGAAGTCCAGGCTTAGATTTGTCGTAATTGTTAAAGCTCTGGCTGCGTCGGTTGTTGGCACTAATAGAACCACGAGCTTTGGCCTCACTGCCAGCAGTGGACACCCTCGTGGTGGGACCTGGAAGTCTGATGAAAGAATTACAGCATGATTAAACACACTTAAAAAAAGCCCTCTGGGAAAGAAACTATGGGATACCATGCATAAGCTGAAAATAAAAGGGTCAATAGCACAAGTATACACTCATAAGGGTCTTTCTACTTCTATCAGAACAAATCAAAGAATCATCTTAGATGAAAAGTATATGTCAAACAAGCTACAGTCTGAATTGTTTTACATCATAAAAAAACCCCTGAGCCAAAATTAATGGTCACTTGCCATAAATCTTGTGAATCAGAAACAGTAACAGGTAAATTCAGTGGAGCAATACCACTGGTACAAGGCTAAAACTAAGTGAGCCACTACTGTTCTTAAACCAGACTGATGGACATTTCATCATATGCTGCACACATAAGGGCTACCTCTATCTTGGAAACATCACTGACATGGAATCTGGCTGCCTTTTCGCTTACAGAGAAGCACATCACATTGCTACTCTGAAAGCTATAAAACTCAGCAGCCAAGCCCAGCAAAACTTTAACTTAGTTTAATTATGGTAGCCTGTAAAAATCACACAAAGCTAAAGTGCCCCCTCTTAAAGCAACCACATTACCAGTGAGCTGGTATAAGCCTCTGGTTTAAACTGGGGATCTGTCTCTTCCAGCATTTTCTTACATACCTGTATTAACCAGATTTAGCTGATTAACTAGAAAAAAAAAGTAGTTAGGATTCTGGAGTAAGTAGACAAGCTTTCATGCTTTTCAGGGAAAAAGGGATGGGGAAGACGTTTCTAAAAAGCCCAACAGAATTAGGAAAGCCACTGACATCACATCTGGGAACAGTACGTGTGCTTGAGTCTTTCAAAGACAACATTCATACATAAAGTTCTCATGTTTGTACTGTATTCTGTGCACTAACAAGTACATATTTATACATACCAAACAGATGAAATATTAAAAAATTAAAGATTTGGTAGTTGCTCAAATTGCACACTGAGGACTTAGTGAAACAACTCGCTGCTTTGAAGAGCAAGGGCATCCCATTAAAGACTAAAAGATAGAACCAGTTCACATCAGCTACAGTAGCACTGGAAGGGACCACTCTTTGCCTTCTTTATATTTTCTGTGTGGTAGAATCTTTGTGTAACACAAAAATCTAACTATTTAAATAATTTGTGTCAATAATAAGGTAAAATGAAGAAGTCCCAATTGATAGAGAGAATAGGGATGCAACCCACCAAATCAACACTGTGCCTCTGAGAAGGAAGAGAAACCAGGAAGGAACCTGGCAGGGCTTCCTAAATAAATTCACTTCTCCAAGACTAGTGAAAAAATAGAAAATATGAAAAGAAACATGAAGAAAAAGAGCAAAAATGTCAGCAGCTGCATGCACATGCTTTCAAAGCTCCAAAGAGACATAAGGGCGTCATTCAAATACAAACCCAAAAATTAATTTACAAACTCAAACCACCACAGATCTGGCACAGCACATCATGGTTCTGAGGTTGACTTTGCTGAAACCTTTTAAAAGAGCATCTCAATTAATCCAGCCCTTTTCAACACTGGGGGGTGCTAGAAAGTTGTCCATACTCATCATTGCAGCAAGTTGGACATGAGAGCACCCCAGAGATGCTTCATCCACTGTAGAGGAGACTACAGGGCAAGAAGCAGAGGACAACCAGTGACAAACACTGTTTCTGAGAACTTGAAAGCCACCAAGACAAGAAAGTTCATTAAAAGTTTATTTTGTTTGACAGGAAACGAGCTAAGTTACCACCCAGTTTTGAAACACTGAGTATGGGCCAAGCACCCCAGGAGAGCCCCAGTATGGGATGGGAGTTCTCCACCAAAGGTTGGCAGGAGGGAAGGGACAATGTTCCCGTACTGATGGAAAAGAAAAGGCTCCCCCCACACATGCCCACACAGGTTTTGCAAATCTGTTACATTTGAAAACAAACAGAGCTACTCAAACCATGTGACCACTTAAGAAGTGACAAGTTTTCTATTCAAGTCAGTATTGTCACTGCCAGTAAAAACACACCAAGAATAAAAAATCCCTGTGCTCAAAGCACCCTTGAAGATATCCTTTCTCTTAAGACTTTTTTTCCCTCTGCAGAACTGAGGGAAAGCCCCTGCTTTTGGTATTAGGTTAATTCACAGAAGTGCCTGTGAAATCTAAGTGGAAAAAACAGGTTTTGAGAGACATTTCCAGGTTCTTGCTATCAGATACAAGGTACTGAGCTTGGAGAACACTCTCCTTTACTACTCTTCAGCACCTCTGATAGGCAAATATGAACTGTCAAGCCATAATTATGATCAAGGGAGAACATGAAAAGGAAACATGGAACTTTTTAACAGGGGTTATTCCACAGAGCTTCACTGTTATTATAAAAGAAATAAGATGCGGGAAATAAATCCGAATTTGACAGCAGAAATAGCAATCTAGACAAACTGAATAAAGATCGTAAGTTATAGTTCACAAGTTTAGCAAAAAGGGTACCAATGTAAAACTATATTCTAGTAGAACATTTAAATATATCATAGTAGTAAAATAAACATGATTAATAACACAGCAATGCTTATGATCACTAAGATGAGATGGTCAGATGAGCTGGCATGCAAGTCATGCTGGGACCCAGGTAAAAGATTGACTGAAATACCTATTAACCACTTTCAGGGAGATTACATGTGCTCAGTGTGAGGAGCAGCAGCTCTGATGAGACAGATCCACTTGGCTCATATCATGCATGTGATGTTCTCCTCACTAGCTAAGACCTGATGCAACTCAGATGGGGGCTGGAACTAGATGATTTTTAAGGTCACTTCCAACCCAAAACATTCTACAATTCTATGATTTCAATAATGCAGATCAAAATATAATTAGTACAGTGGGGCAAGAACTCCCAGAACCATGTTTTGTTCTCAAAAGCAAAAGTTCTTAAGAACAAGAAAATGAAATTATTTTCTTGCGGGCCAAAATGCATTCCACACCTCAAAAAAAAATAACAAACAACAGAGAGAGAGAGAGAGAGAAAAATTAAATCCATCTAAAACTTTCAGATTTCAGTTTTTTGTAAACATCTAGTTACAAACTGTTTTCAACAGGAACCCTAAACATGCATCCAGAAATATTGCAAAAGGATTATTCATGCTTTGCGGAAGATGAAGAAATGCTAACCTAGAAGACCTTTTCTGACCAAGAGTGAATCGGATGATTTTGCTTTGAGATGAGTCCCTGGGAGATGCACTGTGACAGGAAAGAAAAAGTGGAAGATAACAGTGAACAAAGAAAATTCTTTTTTTAAGCACTGAACTTAGTAACCAGCTTTAGGGAGGAAAGAGTTTTTATGAATTTCACAGGAATAAAAACCTTCTTGCCCAAGTGTGACTTCAGGTCAAAACTCCTACAATTCAAAATTAATTCTTACAGAGTAATGAACGTACACATCTGCATTGCAACCCTCAACTTTATTCCTCTTTTCCTTCTCAATCCTTTATTATACGTATTTTCTGCAGAATCTCAGCACTTTTGGATATACTATGAAAACATGATATTTAAGATCTTCAGGATATGTATTTTTCAATCCTTTGAAATCCAGTCTGATTCACACAATAGACTGAAAGTATCAAAGTAACGTTCAAATGGTCCCATAGATCTCTGCGTGCTTTTGACAGAGAAGTTGCAAAAATATGTTCAAACACATCTTTGTTTTATGCTAATTATTTCCTGTACAAGTTTACACATGCTGTAGCAAGACCATGTTTTTCAATTACACAAAGCTATTGCTTGCACCCAAATGAGCATAATTCACGAAGAAAGACATAGAAGCAAAACCCAAATAAGCTCTGAGTAGTCTCAGTTGGAAGGCTCCAGTTAAACTGTTCATATCCCTCATAAAGCAGCAACTAAGCCAGTGTTCACCTCAGCGTTAACACAAATACACCTTAATTTGAGATATGTAAAAACAAAAAAGCCTTCATACTTCAGTAATTTTGCAAATATGGCTCCTGCTTTTAATTCTGCCCACTCATCCCCACTAAACCCTCACTGTCTCAGCAGTGGGAAGGGTCAGACCAGCAGAAGACTGTACATGCATTCACTGGGGTACAGCCTCATAAACCGATTTTATTCTAACCTGGACAGAGCACTCCTAGTATTAAAGACATTCAGGAAACACAGACCCTTTCTATTTATCTGTTCTCTGATCTAGGAGCGCCAACAAACACCAATTATGAAAATTATTTTTCATGTAAAGCCAGCAGCATATTCTTTTTGACCAAGCAGCCTAGATTTGATTCTGATCGCCACCAGGTGTTATGAGCTTTATTTCTTTTACCAGTGTCAGAGCCTTCCACTTCTTAGTGGGGACTGAAACTCTTGTAATCTGAGAACTGAGGTTGGTTTTCATAAGCCTAAAAAAGTTCTGTACGGGCAACAATGTGCAAGCTTTGTGAGTAAAAAGAAGCAAAAGAAATAGTGAGAAAAACATCCTTTTAAAACACTGTGGTTCCTTGGTCTAGCAGGTATGTTACACTCATTGGGCTGCAGATTTCCAGCACTGAGAACATATTTGAACACATCTGTTTTGATTTCCGAAGGCACGAAGTCAACTGCTACTCAGCATTCCATTTCCAACACGCTTTATTCTAGAGAAGAACTAAAGAAAGAGTTTCTTTTCAAGTCTTTTCAAGACCTTTAAGGAGAAGCAAAAAAAGAGATAAACAATGAAAAAAAAACAACTCAAAGGAAACTTCCCCACCTGGACTGCATTTCTGGTTGTGCTTTGAACTGATGCTGTGCAGCTTGCATGGGCTGTTGGCACGGAGTGTGGAGCGGAGCTGGAACCCCGACCTGGCACTGGGATGGAGGCCCTGCTTGCTGGGATACTGGGGGAGCCTGCTGGGACGGATGGTGGTGTGGCTGCTGTTGCTGTTGCTTGTATCGAGATAAACTGAAGAAAAGGCCCAAGATGGCCTTTAGATTCCCATTTCTGATTTCTGCAAGGCAACGATTAGAAGTCACTCGTCAGCCACCAGTGATTTTTTTCTCTCTGACAGTACAGCGGGTCAGCCACTGCACCCCCCCGAACTCTGTCTGAACCAAGTTCCTTTGAGATATCCTTTAGGACAAGTTTCTTTCTGCACATCTAATTGGCATTACAGTTGATTACCAGTGAGCTCCAACGACAAATAAATAACTAATTTCTTCCCTGCGGTGACTGAGTGATATCTCACATTTCTGCTGTAGTCTGTGTTAATGCCAGTCTGCTTCAAAAGCAAGTTCCTTTAAATCTTTCCTTTAAACTAAAGTAACTAAAAAACCCAAAACAGAACCCCCACAAAAACAAGTGTATTAATGAGAGCACACTGTAAATGATTTCTCAGTCCTAAATTTGCACAAGGAATAAAAACTACTTAGTTCTCACACAGCACTATATAATTTATGGAATATCACACTAATAATTTCCACTAAGAAATCCTGATGCAAGTTTTGCACTAGAAAATATGGCTACCGGGTGAAATAACTGTATTAAAATAGATTATTACCAGCTTAATACTATCACAGGCTGATAAGGAATATATACCCAACGTAGCTAAAGAAAGCTTGACATTGAATACATAAACTTTTCAATTCCTAAATGTCATCCTGTTCTTCTATGCAGTATCAAATGCCAAAATGTAAAAGCAACCAGAAATAAAAAGATGAAGAGGTTTATCAGACCATGCAGTTCATAATTAATATGCAAGAGTGCAAATTGTCTTGCAGACAACCTTAACGTGCCATGATTTAATTATCTAGCATGTTTAATTTCCTAAATTCAAAAAGTGAATTAAGAAAAGTACATCAAACAGCTGAACTTCTGTGTCCTATACAGACCACTTGAATGAATACAGCTTACTGCTGCCCTATGCTTTTATATCCCTCTGTGTGGGTTAGTGCAAGATGGGAAGAAAAGGACATGTGGCAAGACATAAAGGCAATAACCAGAATTTTGATTTCTGTTCCCAGTTCTGGCTAAAAGGTTGCTCTGAGTTTGTGATGGGCTCTACTCTATCCTCTACTCCCTCTCCCAGCCACATTTCTGCTCACGTTGCTCATCATTGCTGTATAAACAAGCTCCTGCTCTTAATCCTAAACACTTTACCCAGCAAATCTCAGGCTCACAGCTTAAAACTGTTGCTTTCCTTTCTGTACCAGCTTCCAGCTTTGGTCTCCTTGTCTATCTGCACCTCAATCTACCTTTTCTTCCTAACCACTAATAGAATTTACTTCCATTCTTAAATTTGTTTCAGCCCATGCCCTCAGAGAATCCTAGACCTTCCCCAAGTCGCCCTGTCTTCACACCCAGACCCAGGATATTCCTTTCCTCTCATGCTTCTTGACTCAATTTCCTTATCGATTTTTTTGTGCCTGCAGTCTGGCCCCTCCACCAGTGCTCTCTCCCATCACTGCCTCCTCGCTCCCTTGTTTAAAGGATTATCATTCCCAGTGCCCTTCAGCAGACATTTTCTCTCTTGGTTTTCTTGGCCAGTTTTAGTCTCTCCCTGATCAGTAGGATCCCAATTAATCCTGCCTTTTTCCACTTCTCCCAGTACACTCCTGCTCCCATGCAGTGCCATGCACAAACACAACCTTCTCCCACTGCCATCAGCATCAGGCAGGTTCCTTCTCTAATCTGCAGGTTCTCTTCAATAATCTGTGTTTAGCTAGGGAGGACAGGGATGGAAGTAGACAATAACGTAAAACAGACACAAAAGACAGCAGAGCACACTAAAAAGGATCTCCTTATCTCCAGTAAAGAACACAAATTACTCATGGGAATTGTAAGGAAAGTAGCATTTAATCACAGGTTGAAGCATAACTAAACAGACCCAGAGGCACTGGGAAGCTTAACTGCACAAATACAGGCCAGAAGATAAAAGAAATTACCATGGGTCTGCTTATTTAAACTTAGCAAAGCTATAAGCAACTGGAAACTAATTTCCATGTGAAATGAGAGGCAATTATAACAATAACCCACCTAAAATCTGTTGCTTTCTATGGCTGCCTGTCTTCTGTTGTATTTACCAGAAGAGCAACCTGCTTTTGACTTTTTTCTAAGGTGACCAAAAAACGATAATCAAAAGAAAAACCCTTTTAAATGAGTTAAAGCAGTTGCTTTCCCTCTGGATTTGAAGCAAAATATTTCAAACAAGACTTTCAGAGGTAGCCCTGTTTCTCTTATCTTTAAGACTGAGGTAATTCTCCTGGCAGTTCACCCCTGCACTTTGTACAAAAAGAGTATTTCAAAGAGTACTTCAGCCTCACTGCACTCTGCCCATCAGCATAGTCTCAACTGCTTCCTGCTTCAAGTCCCCTCCAGTCCATGGTCAGCTCCAATATTCATATTGACTTAGATAAGGACAAGGATGTGACCCATCCATTTTAAACGTGGAGCCAAAAATTACTGTCTTGGATATTGGAAACAAGAACTCTGGATATTTGAGAGGAAATTGGAGCTTGGTTTTCACAGGAATTCCCACAAATCTACTCTTTGGAAATTTTCACCCTGGAATATCTCTGTTGCTGCTTGTTTCCTGTACAGCTGGAATTTCACCCCTGTAACTTGCCAACCATCCTTCTCTGTCTTCACAAAAATCACTGGGCTTGGTGGAAATGCAAAAAACAAAAAGTTCAGGACAGAGAAAAGGTAAAGAAAGGCTGAACAGAGAACAGATTGAGAGCAGCCCTGAGGAGGATAGGCTGGTGGGGGCACTGGTTGACAAGAAGCCCAACATGACCCAGCCATGTGCACTCACAGCCCAGACACGTGGGCTGCACCCAAAGCAGTGTGGGCAGAAGGTGGAGGGAGGGGATTCTGCCCCTCTGCTCTGCTCTGGTGAGTCCCCACCCTGCAGTGCTGCATCCAGCTCTGGGGTCCCCAACACAAAAAGGATGTGGACCCGCTGGAGCAAATCCACGGGAGAACACCTCTGCCATGAAGAGAGGGGAACCACAGTACTGTGGAGTGTGTACATCAATATCCATTTGCCTACAGAAACGCGAATATCATTTCAGAGGCAAAAGCTTGAACTGTGGTTGTTCCAAAATCTAGAGAGGCATTTTCTTTCATCACTTTGTAGTCCCATGATTTGTGCAGCTGATCATTATCCAGCTAATCTGCAACCCAGAAGAGGTGCAGCTGCTATCTAGGACATCAGTTTGATGTCCCCCATAATCTTCAAAATCTTGGCAGCAAGGAAATATTGTGTGAAGGAGAGCAAGCTTCACTGGGCAGCTGCAATTCCAGGAGTCTAAAACCTTGCTCAGTGTGGAGACAATTTTAAGAGCATGGGTGTGGACAGACAGCTCAAAGCAATGGACAATAAAAAAATCGCAGCAAGAAGAGAAATTAATTGTCTCCATAGTTTTCTTTAAAAAAAAGGGGATTTTATGATCTAAAAATCTTTGATAAGAGAATGCCTTATTTTGTCTCCACGTTGCTGGGGAAGGGGTCCTGCTTCTAGCATAATAACATGGTCATCATCTGTGATTGAAGATCCTTAGGATCTCCACTGTATAAATCCATAAAAATGGACTATGTCCAAGTGGTACACACATATATCAAAGCTGGATTTTTCAATACTGGAAGGCTATGACACATGAAGTTCCAAATTATTTCAACATTAAAGAGCCATCCAAATTCCAGCTTTGACTCATTAACTTCCCTGCATACTAAAACTGTACTATTGAAAAATACATGTTCTTAAGCAACCCAGGAGACTTCAGTGATTATTCCTGTTTGGAAGCAATCACAGTCTTTTCTTTCCTCCTAGATGAGGATCTGCCAGTGAAGTAAATAAAGTTATTTGCATTGACCTAGCAGGTCTTGGCAGCTTGCACAGAAACACTGGCTTGTTTGGTAATGGCACTCTTCATTTTAAATGATTCTGTGTTCCTCAGCACAGTTCAGGAATGAGCAAAAAAAGAAATTTACTTTATTGTTGCATACAAAGTCTTTTATTTTATAAAAAAAAAGTTCCTTCCCTCCCCTCTCTAGTTGTCACCCCCTTCAGTTTTAGTGGTGGAGCCAGTAAGCGTTCTCATTTGTGTGTTGGCAGCAAACATTACAGGTCCCTTCTTAGCTTCCGCGTGATTTAATACACTAATTCCTAGACAGTGTGAAAGAAAGGAAGAAATACCAAATCAGCAAAGCCATGGGATAACATGGATCCTGCTGGGTCTGACTTGAGAGTTGGCAGGAGCGCCACGAACATTAATCATGCTGTCCCTTCCCCAGTGGGAGCAACACCACGCCGCCAACTTCGTACACCCACAGTTTTCTTGTCAACTACTCTGCTATTTCACTTGGATTTTGCCTTTTATCAAGACAGGTAAGTAAGGTGAAAATTATTGTATCTTTACAATATTTACGTAATCATGTCAAGGTCAAAACTGGCTTTTACAACAGACTCTGCAGCATTTTCTTTTTCATCATTTCCTGGTAAATAAACTTGCTGCTGTTTGAAGTTTTAGCTCATACTTTCTTTTCTTCACATGAGAATCCTCCCGATTATAACTGAGCAATCAAGGCATTTAATGCAGCACTTGGGCAGAGCTTAGTAGAGCTTCTCTTTGGAGAAAAATACTTGTTGTTGCTGTTCTAAATCAGCTTAAGGATACACCTAACATTCAGCCTCCTCTTCTATTACTTGTGGTATATTCATGTTAGAACAATGTCCACTAAATATGTGCCATTTTGCTTTCCACACTTACAAACCACTTCAAAGTTAGTGACATTGCATTTCAAATACACGTTTTAAAGTGACTTGTAAGATCTCAGACTAGGATGAGGGAGGAGAGTTCCTTTGGAGGACAGAAAGGAATGTTTTAAGCTATTTGCTAAACTGTCAACATGTAATTTTAAATTGTAATTTTTAATTATTTGTTTTTTAAATAGTAGCTTTAATTTTCCAGTACTTTTTTTTTCTATTTTATGGTTTTTTTACATGTAGGTATGTATGTAAAAGCTGTGTACATGATGGTTTCACCACCAGGTACATCTACAGTGGTTATCTGGCAAACATTCCATTAACATCACTTTTCATCAATAAGGGAAAATGTGTTTCAGCCAAGACTTCGAACCATGCTCATAAGGTATGTTTTGGATTTGTGACTGCAGCAGTGTTGACAAGGCACCAGTGCTCTGGCTGTTGCTGAGCAGTACATGCATAGTGCCAAGGCTCTCTCTTTATCCAACACTGCCCTTCCCTGGGGCGTAAGCTGGAGGTGGGCAAGAGGCTGGAAGGGGGCACAGCCAGGACAGCTGACACCCAATGGATATCCCATGCCATGTGACATCACATTCAGCCACAAACATTGAGGTGAGTGGTGGGAGGGTGTTTCCTGGCAGGGCGTCTGTCTTCTTGTGGGAGACGGTGAGTGATTGCCTCAGCATCGCTTGTTTTGCATTTTTCTTCTTCTTTCCCTCAGTCATGAGATTACCTTTATTTTGATCCATGTGTTTTGTCACTTTTGCTCTTCCTATTCTCTCCCCATCCTGCCAGGACTGAGCCAGCAGCCATGTGGTGCTCAGCTGCCAGCCCAGGTCAGCCCAGCACACCTACACATCCTTTCCTGCCTTCCTCATTTGAGCTGTAGGATTCCTTCAGAGGAAAAAAACCATGGCTTTAAACATACAGGCACTCCAGTTAATGGCACACAAGTGCATGATTTGATGCTGTAACCTCCTTCTCCAAACTGAGCTCAGGAAGAGACTCAGTCATCAAATGTAACTTGATGCCACACATTTGTTCTGTGAAGCACCGATGGAGATGTCATATAATATATTCAGCTACTGAACCCAACTGCTTTTCCAGCATATTTAAATAAAAAATACATTTAAATAAAAAATACTGGTGCTGAGGATGACAGAAATCTGTCTGATCTCTTAATAAGATAATAGTGAAAAAGCTTCTGAGCCAGCAGGTACCACTGGCAGGTATCATGCACTGGCATAAAGGAATATAGCAAATTGAGTCATATTTAGGTTTCAGAAAAATCTTGGTGCTCTTCAAAAGCAGAATGATTAATTAGGAGTCAAAATGTTGTCTTCTTTTTCATTTTGGTTCAAAACATTTGGATTTTCTTGTTTTGTGCATTTGGAAGCAAATTTTTTAAAAAATAACCTTTCTTTAAAAAAGAGAAGAAAGCAGGACAGTTGTTTGGGTAAGAATAATTCAAGAAAAAGGAATTAAGTTTCTTTCTCAAAAGGCAAGCAACTGCCAGCAGTTCACTTATATCTGTAAAACGTACACTGATCGGTGCATCAATTATAGATCTGAGATAAGAAATTTCTGGTTTTCAACAGAAAGAAACAAAAAAGTGACTGAATTCTAACTTGGTCTCATTGATTATTTTTGCAAGTCAGCTATGTAGAGATTAGATATATATTTTACTTACCTCTCATGCTGAGATGGGGGGAAAAAGAAGCAAAGACTGTTAAAAATTTAATTTACACTTCATGCTGTGGTTGCATTTACAAGTAGTAATTGAGGTTTCTTATTTAAAAATCAAATTTTAAACAACCAATGCACTCACCTTCTGCTGACAGCCCCTGGATGTTAATCCCCTTAGCAGCCAAGAAACTCAGGCATGCATCTATGTTTTCAATCTGCTCAAGAACAAACAAAAAAAAAGGAAACACAAAAAGAAAGTGCGTTGTAATAATTATTTACTTTCATCTCCCGCCACACTTGAGCACACTTCGGTCTTTGCATCTCGTAGAAAGTCCTTTTGCTCATTATGTGGAAACCATGGTAGGAAACCCCCTAAGTTACTGAGGCCCTAAATGGATTACTACATTGATTATAAACTGATTACTCCATAGGGCAGGGCTTCTTGTTATTTGCACTTGCATGAAGCAGGTTAGTTAATGCCCTACCCACAACAGGCCATCACTACACATCCTCCTAGAGGGTCAAGGATGTTATGTGCCAGAATTCTTAAGCTACAGTAAGTATAACAAACATGAAACTGAAAATAAACATGGAGGCCACACTTGTTTGAGAAGGCAGATTGCCACTTGCTCTGAAGTTGACAGCTGGCAAAAGTTTCCAGCCACACAAACAGTTGAATATTAAAGCTGTAACTAGAAGCCCCTTCTGGAATTCAAAAAACATTCACTCGCGACATTCCCTGAGTGTCAGAAATGACAGGGAACACTGAGGGCACATCCTGCCCCTCAGAGAGGGGGTACAGTGGGAATATGGTGCACGGGATAAAATGAATTTTGACCAGGTAGGGACTCTATATATAGACTGGAATCAAATCCTACCTAAGAAAGTGAACTCCAGAGAGGCTGGATGAGTCAGGTATGTTTTCCACGGTATCTCAACATCACAACAGAGATCTTGCAGCAGCCTCACACTTAGTTTCCCAAGTTCCCACTAAAGCTCTTCTGTCATAATTAGAAGATGCAGAGAGATGCCAGCCCCCACTCCAGACCAAAACACTCCCGTGCAAAAGCCTAAGCTTTGACACCTTGAGGGGCTGCAAGGAACAACATTTTAGGAAATGTGATGTTCTGTGTGTGGTTTTTTATTTAACCATGGTAATCAGCAAGTGATAAAATAGAGTCTCTGTGTTTGAATATCTCTCAAGCACTAATTTATTAATTCCCGAAACATTGCAACCAAACACTGCATCCACTGCTTGAATAAAGAAGGAAATAGACACCAAAGCCCAAACTTGCTCTTGTATAACTACCTTTATTCTGTGCAGTACGGAGACATCAAAAGGAAATGTGAAAAATTCAGCTGCCCTGTGAGCTCCTGAGGTTTTTTGCCCTCAAAAAAACACACAAGTGAGGGCTGGGTGCATTTTAGAGCCTGAGCTCCCACCATCTGACCTGAGCTCCCCATCCTTGTCAAAGAAATAAAAAAGTAGAAGGAAAGCTGCCAGAAAATCTTCCACACCTACTTTCTCTCAAGGTATTTTCATTTATTGTCCATAAGTATAACAATAAAAACATAGTCTTCTATTATGGGGGTGGGAAAAGTTATTGGCATTGCTGCACTGTGACTCCAACAATTATAAACACTGATACACTCAAAACTTTTATCAACCTCCTTATACTTTGACATACACTAAAAAGTACATAAAGTACTTTGAGTAAATGATATACTCCAAAAACCAGGGAGATACCAAAGAACACACATGTCCTGTAATGCTCAGAGCTCGGAGCAGGGTGCAGTTCAAAGGTTCATTTATCCACAGTTCAGTATAATCCAACCATCAATCTTGACCCATTTCCTTCCTCAGTACTCAAAAACCCTTTCAAGTTTTCAACGCAGCTCTTTTATTGAGGTGATTTGGGACTTTGCTGGAAAACCAAAGTTCACCTTTCCAAGAATAAACACCACATAAAAGACTCAAACTATTTCTGCTACCTGCACTTGACAAGCTGCATCATTCCAAGAACATTTTCAGTCTCCCATGGCTGTGGGTAGATGGCTCCTCTCCCAGTGAGCAGGTTAGTGAATAAGGACAAGCAATATCTCATCTCCACTCCAGATTTGCAGTAGCTCTTTCAGTCCTGTTCTGCTTGTTTCTCTTTCCAGGTCCCTCATCTTTGCTCAACTTTCCTTTAGGACTGAGTGAGCACAGGATTAAGATTTACATCTGGGTAGTGAGTTCTTCACCCACATCCTCATTCTTGGTTCTACACAGCAATCCTTGCTGACCTCCTAATCTCATTGCAGATCCTATTCAGATTCAAAGAGCCCCCTTTAAAATCATTCTAGTTCCTGGGACAAACCCCCATTTTTACTGAGCATTTGAGCCACTAAATCAAGATGCAGCACCCCCAGAGTGACAGATGACTCCCCATCCCAGATTGAGCAACCTGGACCTCACTGCTGTATAAAAGGTCAGACAGGCTACCTTGACACACCAGTCATAATGTCCAGCTAAAAGCTGTGAGAAACAGAGGCTTTTGGTGCTGTTCTGGTATGGAAAAAGAATAAGGAAAAAAAAAAATAGAGTAATACAAAATGCAGGAAAAAAATATACAAGGCACAGAAATAAAAAATCTGTGACTTGCATTACAGTCAAGAAATTATAAGAACCAAAATATTATAGAAGCAGGAAAATACCCTAATTTCAGTACTTGAAATCAGACATGATGATAAAAGTGGGAATAAGAGGGGTGTGTAAAAGCAAACCCTTTATGTTCAGAAAGTAAAGAACTACAATCAGATCCTACAGAGATGTACAGCACTGCATGTACAAGGAATTCACTAAAAGAATAAAAGTGAAGGATATAAACATATCAGTGACTCAAATGCTAACATTTACACAGTATATGTGATACTAACAACATTACAGGGCAGCAATGGCAGAAATGTGAGCAATTAGTTGATTTTGAAAGAAAAAATTGAGCGTGAAAAGGAAAACAGAAAGGAATTTGAGGAAATCCCAGAAGAATGTGAAACACTGAATGAAGGACTATAGCTGAAATTACTAAAATTTAGTGTTGGTAAGAATACAAAGTCCTTCCCACACAACAACTACTGGCCTGAGCCAAGAACCCTGATCTTGGTTGAATTAGTCTAATGAATCAGAAATCACATTGTTTTTTGAAGAGATGAGTTCCCAATGACGTAACATTTCATGAATTTCACCTGTAAAAGCTCCAAGGATGGATTCTGCCTCTGGCCCCTGCTGTATTAAGGTAAGGACTAACTATTTATAATCTGAAAATATTGTTTTATGGAGAAAGATGCCCCCAGCGCATACAGGGCTGGAGACAGCAAGCTATTCTGAAGTAGCAGCATGGTAGTCAGACCATTTAGATGTGTGTACCTAGGAGAGAAGTGAAGTTCCTGGATAGATCTCAGCTAGATATTAGGAAGAAATTCTTCCCTGTGAGGGTGCTGAGGCCCTGGCACAGATTGTCCAGAGAAGCTGTGGCTGCCCCATCCCTGGAAGTGTCCAAGGCTGGACAGGTTGGATCAGGCTTGGAGCGACCTGGGATAGTGGAAGGTGTCCCTGAGCATGGCAGGGGTTTGGAACAAGATGATTTTTAAGATCCCTTACAACCCAAAGCATTCTATGATTCTATGACTCTAAGCAAAAACATCATGGTGGCTTCCAACAGAAAGAATAGCTGCCTCCTTATAATTGCAGCATTCAGCAGCAAATCATCACCAAGAATCTATGGGCCCTTTCTTGGCCAAGTCCACATATTGCTTAAAAGGTTTAAGCAGATGTGAGAAGACTGGATTTGCCAAAGGGGAGTGGATATTTTCTCTTTCACTGTGAGCCACAATTGTTTTCTGGCTGACAATTCTGATTTCTCATTTGCTTTGTCAGCAACATTTAACACAGCAGAAGCAAAGCAGGAAAGATGGCATTTGGATGCTCTCATTTCCTGCCTATCCAAAATGGGAAAGCTGTGCAAAAGAAGAAGGAAAACCAAGGACAGCCATGCAAAGTGATTATCTCACTTGAAAACATCACCATAAGTCTCCAAAACTGAGCCTTATTAAAATTCCTGGCCAAAAGCATCAAATAAATTTGCAATTTTGGATTGCCACATTTAAACTATTTCAGGTGTAGTCAACTATCAAAGTGTGTTATCAGTCCCACACCCTATACAATGGGTATTTATTCAGAAATGTCTCTAAATGCCAAGCAAGGACTGCTGAGCCCAGACCTGAGGGGTTGCCAGCCTCCAGGGTTCCTCCTCCTTTCCTATAATTAGGAGATTATGAGGAAAAAAAACCCCAGCAACCCAGTAGAATTAAATTTCTGTTCACACATTATATATCAAGTGCCACCACTCTCATTCTCATAGTCACAGAAGCAAAAGGCATGTTTCAGCCAGCTATCTGAAAACCTCCTCTTGCCATGAATCACCTAGCAAGATGTGAGCAGAAGGCATCATGGCTAAGTGTTGAACACGGATAACTGTCACAGACAGTTGCTTTGTTACACCAGTAAAGCCTTAGTAGTGGTCTCAAGTATTTACTGATTTCTAAGTACTTCTGTAAAGGTCATCACTGCACATCATCGTTTTCATTCCCACCAGACCTGCACACTACCTGTTCCTTCCCAGCTCCTACAACACAAAACTCAGGTACACATAAAATTTAACAGCTTCACTGAATTCCTATGTGTGGATCAGAATATATTTATTTCGTTCTCACTTCATTATGCTTTTCACAGGTGTATTATTCAAATTTTCTTCTACTCTCTAAAACACCCTAAAGATTATACAATTCTAACTGCAGTGGCCACCAGACCCACTTGAGTTTTTGAGTTTGTCACTTAGCAGCAATTTCAATTTCTATTCTTGCCAGTGCTAGAGAGAATACATGTCCTGGCCTGTATAAGTAGAATAGGATATGCCAGAAACAAAAACAAAAAAAACCCCACCAAAAATATCCCCATCCTGTAACTTGTAAACGGAGACTCACAGGTGGGCACTAACATATGTTGAACATTGACTATAGCAGACAAACACTTGAATGCGGAAACTTCCTACAGCCAAAGCTGCCTGTCCAACTCTGCCAAGTCAAATACACAGGGTAAACTATAACTAGTGCTGCCCTTGCAAGAGACATAAGTTTTTCTCAAACAAAAATCAGAATTAAGCTTACTCTAGGTTCCTTTACTTAGAAACCATGGGAAGTTTCTCACGTTATGATGCAAGACCTCTGCTCCCTTCTTTTACAGCGATAAATGTGCAGTTTTTATGAGCTTAACCAGAAAACCCTCTACTTATATTGAAACCAGTGCTTTCCATTTAACTTAAGGCTTCATGTTATGTGAAGTATATTAATTTTCAAAAGAAAAAAGACTGATTTCATGAGGAAGTTTTTGAAGTCTCACAAACCTTTATGCAGTATTCCAACAGAGTTCACATACAACGTAGAAACAAAGAAAGAGCCTAACACAAGCTGTTTCTTAAGGCAAAATCTATTTTTTATCTGTATTTTTGAATAAGCTTTTACATTCATATTTTCATACCCTAAAGTTTAGAAAGAGCCTTAAAATCTCAAGTCATTACATTGACAGTCTTTAAAACCCTGGAGTTTTGGGGGAGAGAGGGTTCTCCCTTCCAATAACATCTCATTTGCTCTATTTCCTAAACACAACTATATATAAGAAATACCAAGGCAGAACTGCAAATTCCATTTGTCCCAGAAGGATATAAATACTAACTTGTTGCTCAGTTTAAAATAAATCTTCATTAGTAGTTATCCCAATCAAAATGTATTCTTTTTTTAAAGACAATAAATAATATGTTGCTCCAAGTGTTCATATGCTGCTTCTGATTATTTGGATAAAAACGTCTCCCAAAATTAAGTTTCAGGATTTTGACAGCACTCAGAAAAAAATAACAGATGTAACATAAGGGCAAATGAAGCTAACTCATATTCTGAAGTCAGGCTGTGACAGATCCAGCCACAGTAACAAAAATCTATTCTCATGGGCATGCTGTTTTCACATTTATGTGAAGAGTTGACTCTTCTGCTAAAATTGCATTACTTTGGGTTTTTAAAGACAAGGAGAATTTGAGATAACCTAAGGCTAGAGAACCAGTCTAAGTCTCATCTTCTGCATTCTATTCTATTTGACCCTGGTAAAACCTTTGCTATTCTGCGTTTCAGCTCTTCCTCCGGAAATAATGGGACAAATATTCAACATTCACTCCCAACATGCCCAATTTGAATAGAAATGAGGGCAATAAGCACCACAG
The DNA here is from genome assembly GCA_013396775.1 of Cephalopterus ornatus. Classification (NCBI taxonomy): domain Eukaryota; kingdom Metazoa; phylum Chordata; class Aves; order Passeriformes; family Cotingidae; genus Cephalopterus; species Cephalopterus ornatus. The sequence continues at coordinate 327,278 of VZRE01006216.1, read as the reverse complement.
AGAAAACTGTGATTCACGGTGGCCAAAATTTCTAATGATAAAAAGGAGCATCCAAAGGGCACACTCGTATTGTGAATGGATTCAGGCAATCCTGGGTGACTCCCAAGGTTTGCCAAAGCTAATTTGCTCAAGAAGAGGCAGATGGAAGGGGTTGTAGAAATGTTCCTAGTTTATCTTGAAATTCAGCTTTCTTTCATTTTTTGTTTTTGTGGGTTTTTTTTCTTTTTAGGTTTATTTATTTAAAACAGAAACTTTCATAGGGGGAAAAACAAGAGTCATTTCTTTGAAGAATATCCCTGGAAATATTATTTTTGGATTAGCTCTTCAAGATCAGGCCTTAAATGTACTTGAAAAGGTGAAGTGGATAATTTGCAAGTAATTTGAAATCTTGAGATGTTCTAAATTATGATTACTTAAGCAACAACAAGCTCAACTTTGCAAAACAACTATCAACAAAGAATCCTGCCTCTGGAGAACCAACAATTTAGGATATAGATGAAACTCTTTGCTTGTGTCAAGAGACACTTGACTAGATTTTAGCACACATTATTGGCACTAAATCTCTCCGTATGTGTATCTGAAAACAGGAAAAGATGAGAAGACATTGCTGTGCTCAGTAAACCCATAATAAGGAGAACAGCATTATTTCCACCTTCCCTGGCTGCTCATGGAAGACCCTTTTCTATCTGGAACTTATGTGTTGTGCAACTGGGAAAAGGGGGGATGCCTTTAAACTGACAGATGGCAGGTTTAGATTAGAAATAGGGAAGAAATTCTTCCCTGTGAAGGTGATGAGGTGCTGGCACAGATTGCCCAGAAAAGTTGTGGATGCTCCATCCCTGGAAGTGTTTAGGGCCAGGTTGATGGGGCTTGGAGAAACTTGGTCTAGTGGATGGTGACCCTGCCCATGGTAGGGGGTTGGAACTAGATGGGCTTTAAGGTTCCTTCCAACCCAAATCATTCTATCATTCTATGATTAAATGTAAAATATCATCAATACCTAGTGAAGATGGTTGTCTTTCCAAAACACCCTTGACTTCTACATAAAACAATGTTTTCAAAAGTGCATAAATGCTTAAAAGGAAGGACTGACACTAAAACCACTCAATGCAGTAGGCGCTGGATTTTGCACACTGTTTTATCCCCTCAAGTACCAGCTCAAGTGCTGAAGGCTCTGTATACCATTAACTTGAGTTTGCAGCAGGAATCCAGAATTTAATGAAACTCATGTAGAAAGAGTCTCCTGCAATGCAGTCACTGACAGTTGTTCGTTTCTAAAAAAGATCCCTGGGAAGGGAGCTCTGGCCACAGCCCATTCCCAGTACAGCATTCCCCTCTGCCTGGCTGACACACATACTTGTGTCTCGACGCGCCAGGGTCATGGCTTCACCTGTTCCCAACAGATTTACTCCAGTGGCTGGAAGGGCACTAACACATATGTGCCCCCTCCTTCCTTGCACCTGGATCCTGGATAACATCCCCTACTGAAATTCGCCGGCATAACTGCTTAGAACAAGTGCAATACTGCTTAAATATACAAAAGCAGTTCTACAGAAGAGCAAAGGAATAACATTTTCTGAATATGTAATTCCTTCATGTAGCACCTAATTAAAATAACCATTATCACACAGTTGCAGTGTGTAAGCAATGGCTGGAAATCGAAGATTCGCAACAAAACAGACAAAAAGTTTATTTCTCTGGGCTGTATAATGCTTTGTAAGAGCTATGATCTATTTCAGATATTCCGGAGTGAAGAGCTTATCATTACATCTCCTGTAAAAAGAAAGAAATACCCAGGCATTGGAAGAAATTTTCACATAAACAGCTTTAACTCTTACATCACCAAGCTGAAGGAGAATAGTAGAATTTTTACTTCCACCTGTCCTCAAATCAACCTCACCTTTTCTCCTTAGTTAGAGAAGATTCTCATCTGTGATTTCCCAGTTTTCCTCATTTATGCAAAGCATAGCAAGAAACTATGTGTTTGCAAAGTATTGCACAAAAGGTATATTTATGTAATAATTTTACATCAATAATAGGCATGGCAAAAAATAATTATGCTTCTAAACTTTTGTGTAGGTGTAAATACATAAGTGAAAGCTACAGAGATATCCATGTACATCTGTGGAATGACCCTGGTCCCTCAATGCATTTGCTGTTTCAGGTATTTAGTCCATGCAGGGGGTAGAACCACAGATACTCAATATGTGATTTAACAGTGAAATAAATGATCAAATAGAATCTAATTCTGTCTTTACAGTCAAGCTCACATATTCCACTTTTTTTCCATAAAAAGTACTTTGTTGCTGTTTATCGAACCTCACACTGCTTCAGAGGTGGATAATGTATAAATTCTTGCATCGCTGTATAGGATAAAGAATTAAGACCACCTCCTTGGAGACCATGAAGGTGATCCCTTATGGGAATGACATAACACTGTCAGCAGCAATGTTTCCAGAGGTACCCTTTACACCCATCCCATGGACAGAACAGGGAGATGGATGTATGAGCCTTTCCCAATCCAGTCTAGCTCTATGTATCCTGTTATTTTCTATGTAGGATGACGGTAAGGGTGGAATGGGGAGGCTTGTGGTTTTATTTAGACTGCAACTCTGATCTGGCCATGCCTGTCTCACTGATGACAGAGCACAAATGGTAAGGAGGGCAGCAAAACAGCAGTCTAGATACCTGGGGAAAAAAAGAGAGACAGTAAAACCAATCTTATCTTGGAGCAAGAGTCATTATATAAGTTGAGGCAGAAGGACAGCTAAGTACAAGAAACCTGGCAGATCACCTCCGTAGTAAATCATTTTTGTCCACATGACAACACATGATCATACATGATCCACAGAAACCCAAGAAGCTTAGAGAAAAAGCTTTCAGCGTTCCTAAACTTGGTATTTGGCCACGTCCCTCCACCCGCAGTCGCAGAAGTTAAGCTGGTGTCTGTCACTGGCCAGGCTGGCACAGCTCTGGGGGATGTCTTCCCCTTCAGCTAACCTTCAGCTGTGAGGAATTGTACCACAGGTTAGGGCCAAAAGACACCCATTTGTTACCATAGTAACATTAAACCAGATTAAATTTCCGAACGTATGCTGTCAGTAAGTTACAAACTCCCCCAGCAAAGTGGGGGAAGGCTCACCAGAAGATGGGAAAGTTCCCTTTACTACATTTGCTCAACCTTGGAGTAGGATTACTTGAAAATACATGGCTATATTTAACCCCTGGGATATGATTCCAAAAACCCTATGCTAGGAATTTGCAGAGGAAAAGTATGCTTGTGATGCTTTTGATCTTCCAGCAGAGCTGAGCCCCTGAATTAGCAGCACATGCCCCGGCAGCAGAGCCCTCCTTGGCTTTGGGACCCTACTGCAGCCCCACCAACTCGGGGTGGGGGGCCTGGAGTAACAGCCTGGCAGATTTATTGCACTTAGTTATGGCAACGTTTGGACAACACTGGGTGTACAAATTGCTCAAAGCACTCAAAGGAGCAGGTTAAAGCGGATGCCTGCTCTCAAAGAGCAGACACAGGGTTATTTTCCATGAGAAAAACACAAGCAACTAAGAATTTTTTTTATTTTTTTACACAGTAGCTGGTTTTAGTTATTTGTACATAACACAGCAGGCTCACTCAATTTGTGGATATTACACACATAGGTAGCTGCTTGGGTGATGCGGATGTTTTCAGCTCATATTATTCCTACCAACCAACTCATCAATGGGAACCCAACTCTCCCCTGCAACGCTCATGTCACACTCACATTCATTACATCAATTAATTTAAGTCTTCTTTGAAAAAAAGAACACAGAAATATGGATAGCATGTGCCATACACACAAATAGTAATGAACATTTCAACATCTCCTGCTCCTTTGCCAATTAAAAAAATAATTTATGGAGCTGGCAAGGGTCACACTGAGGAAGGAAGCGGATACAAGAAGAGAAGTGGATACCCAGCTCCAACAACTGAATTAAGATTCCCAGCACTGCTTGATTCAAAATAGGATTTCCACCAGGCTGGAGAATTTCCATACAAACTGTTCTTTGAGTGTCACATACATTACAAAACAGATCATTTTCAGAATACAAGAAATCAGTCAAATATTAAAATAATAGTCAAATTCCCATCAGTGGAAGTAAAGCTTCCTTGAAAATAGAGTTACTGTACTGAAAACACAGCCTTCATCTCAACTTTCATAGAGTCCTTGGAAAGAAAGGCTGGCTCTGACCCATCCTGCAGTACAAGATTCTTTGTTTGCAAGACAAAAGGAAGAGTGAGCAGTATTACTTTATTACTGCAGCTTGATATCTGCACCAGAAAGAGATGATTCTTGAAAAACTTCCTGTCAACACATGAAAAAACAACCCCTCCCTTTTGTTATTTGAGAACAGATACTTATATACACACAAAATGATCCTGAGAAATAATAAGGCCCAAACACAAACCCACAGGAGAACCACAGTAATTTCCTCATCTATTTATAGGAGGTGCTGTGGTGTTTGTTAAACCTACGTGCCTTTCTGTTGCTCCAAATTCTTGTCTTGGGTGTCCCACAACTCTCCCAGACTTAGCATGGAGAGATGAAAGTCTGGTGTATCCTCCCCACAGATTCCCTAACCCTCTTCCTTTAAGCACTGACAGCTTTGCTATACCTTTAGGCTTCAGTAACATGGGTAACACATGGGTAACTTCTCAGACTTTCACATGTAATGTTTTAGTTCTTCTAGAGTATCATCACCCGTGATTTTTAATTTTATTTTCAACCTCGGAAAAAAAAAAGTATTTTCTCATTCATCTCTTCTCATACTTTCTTTAGTTGTCTCTCTCCCCAGCCCCTTCCAGTCTCTTTCCTTCACCTCGCTCTCCTCTTTAATCCTCTGTTCTTTCAAACATTCTGTCCTTTGCCTTTTCTTGTACCATCTAAGCTATTTCATTATCTCATGTGTTAGGATTTATCGCTTGCATGTAATAGGTAACACAACCACTTCCCTCTCTCTCCCTCCTGGCTGTGCTATATTACACAAGGTGATAAAATGCTCAGCTGTCACAACCACGCTAAAATACCTCTGTGGAAATTCCTTCAAAACCTGTAAGCATTTTACACAACGTATTTCCTCACAGACAGAACACAGCCCCTTTAGAGCAAGTCTTCTAAAAGCTGCCATTACAGCCAGACTTCATAAACAACAAACAGCATAGACAACTCATGCACTCTATTTTTTGTTTATCATTTTACAAATGTGATTAGTGACAATAGGTAACATTCAGCACTTGCAAAGGTACCCACATCAGTAATAGTCTATAGTACCTAGAAGGACAGATAGCAACCAGTACCTCCTATAGAGTCCATAATCTGCAAGATGCTAAGTGTCAAGCTCTAATATCACACCCTAAACAAGAGGCAAATTAAAAGAAATTAAAAAAAGAGAAATATCTCCGTTTTTCTATAACCAAACAATATTAGCAGATAGCCCTACTCACATTTATTGACCTAAGTGAAGTGTGAAGGAGAGGAAACTGGCCTTGTTGTACCGTCCTTCACCCAGTTATGAAGAACCATGCCAACATTTTCTGGGGTTTTACTTTAAAAACCCAAATGGTTTTTAAATGGTCTCCAAATCTTCTTGGTCCCTGAGCCTATGCTCCATGCAACTACATCCTCTATCACCCACAGTATTTTCTGCATCCAGCTGGAACTAATCATCAAAATTACATGCTTTTGTTTAGACAAATATCTACAGTACAAAAATATAGAGGTTTGGGAAAAAAAACACCCTGAAATGGATCTTACGCAGAGGACAAGCTATAGAATAGTCTATAACAGATTATACAAAAGCCGGCCAACTCTTATCTGGAGCAAAGGAAGACAAGGATCCTCCCCTCAGCAGAATAACTCAGACAAGATGATGATGGGAGGATAGGTTCTCACCTAAGTGATTTTTCACGGAGCCAGTGGGGTCCCTGTCATGTCATTTTTGGCACTGGGACTAGGTTGATAAGCATGGATAGTCCCACATGGTTCTGCAGTACTAAACTTAACCTGACAAGGCTTATTAGCACTGGCTTTGAGCCTGACAGACCCAAGCTGTCTCTACTGCTCAGTTTGGGCCAATTTGTATGATGCTCTCCAACACTGTAGCAATGGGAACAAGGCAAGGAGGCCTGATCTGCTCTGTGGTGAGCTCACTAAGGCTTGGCATCACCAGCTTAGGACTGTGCCACATGGAAGCAAATGCACTTCTTTTTTTTTTTTTCCCCACACCTCTTTTAACAGACCTGGAAGACACAGACTTAGTCTTAGTCCAGCTTTCTAAGAGGATACACTTGCCCAGGCACGAGCTGATCCTTCACAGCTCAGCTCACCTGTGTCTGCTCAAGGCATTGTGAACCTACAAATAAGGTAACTGCCCACAGGGGAAGAGAGCACGGCAGAAGGCTTCCTACTGAGATCTGCAAAGTTAAATCTTCATTTATGATGCCTTTTTTTTTTTTTTTACCCCCCAAATCTGCCCATCTGAGGTGCTCACCTTAGAGGTACTACAATATGGATATGGACACTTGTAACTGAAAGATTAATTTGAAAAAATTAGGCTGGGCATTGTCTGGTTGAGTGTCTGAACTGACTAGGTGGCCTTCTCTCTGTTACCTCTCTGAACCACAGTTATCAGACACAAACACCAGTTCTCACACTCTGCAGGATCTTGTAAGCCATATTAAGAGGAGAAGGCACTGAAAGGCCAAGGATGAAGGCTGCTGTATCTAAAGAAGTATTTGTCCTGGAACACAAGAGACCTGCCAAAGGTTCTTGCCTCAGCAGAATCAGAACAGAATCATGGAATGATAGAATGATATAGGTTGGAAGGGACCTTAAAGATCACCTAGTTCCATCTCCCACTGCCATGGGCAGGGACACTTTTCACCAGACCAGGTTGCTCCAAGCCCCATCCAACCTGGTCTTGAAGACTTCCAGGGATGGGGCAGCCACAGCTTCTCTGGGCAACAACAGTGTCTTTACTGTAAGATGATAAAGAGCTCTGTAAGCATGTGCACTTAATAAAAATAAAAGCAAGCCATAAGCAAAATTCTCATTTTTCTCACATGGGGAAAACTTCTGGGGATGCCCTGCTATGACTACCTCATGAGGGGGGGACCCAGTCCCACCCACTGCACCCTCCTGAGTGAGCAAGTGGAATAACTTCAGAGGGGACACTGCAGAGCAAACATCTCTTCCCAGCACTCTTCAGCATTCCTGACCCAGCACATGCCCCCTGCACGCCTCTGGTTATAACCTGATCCGGATTCCATAAGCAACCCCCTGCGTGCATCCCACTGTCTAACCGAAAAACACTCTTTCTTCATTGAGAATAAGCACTTCAAGTGACTTTTAGCAGCAACATCCTGGAATTGTTTATAGACTCCAGTCCTGAATGAAATTCAGTTCTTACGACACACTTGTGGAACATTAAATTATAGTAATTGTCAAAATTTCCTCATTATTTATACTCAAGACAGCTGCTGTGGCTACAGCAAGAATAGCAACCAACCTCTTCAAAGCAATAAGAAGTAGCAATGATAAATCTTTTTGATGGCCTTCCTTTTACAGAGCATTCACTCCATGGTTTAAACAAGATTGATAACTTCCAAGAAACAACAAAAAGCCAAAACAGAAGAGCAGAACCGAGTGCGGATTCTGACTTAAGATGACAAACTCTCCTTTAAACTTTAATATTTTGTTTAACTATGTGAGAGGTTGTGCTCACGATGCAGTTGTGGAGGTAGCTGGGAACAGAGTCAAAAACAAAAGGCATTAGAAGAGCTTCACACACAGAACAGATATCCAAGTATCCCAAAGTAAGCGTTTGGAGATTTCAGAATTTATGTTGTAAAATAACTTTTTTTTTCTCAAGATACAAAAGGAAATAACCTTCTTTAAAGTATGATGGATTTTAAATGCTGAACTCCTAGGATGAATTTAAAAAATCAGTTTCTTATTATTTGCGTTCTGCCTAAAACTTTAGGCTTCAGCAATACTCACAGCAGACATACTCCCAAGGTACTATATGCTTTTCATTTTCCTGCATTAATTTTCAGCTCCCAAATTTTGAATATTAGATACAAGCAAGATACAAACCAACTTCTTATCTGTCAACAAGTTGCATCTTTAATTTCGCTACTAGAATTTTTTTATTTAGTGCATATTGCTCATTTATTTTGTTTCATTTAAAAGAATATAGGAACTCTTAATCCGACTTGAAATATCTAATTCTCCTTTCTCAATACTACTGTCTATATAGAGGAACAAAGTTTTATTTTTTATGCATTCCTGTTTATGTATTATTTCAAAAATATAAAAGAGCAATGTAAGAATAATCTTGATGATAAATATGTGATAAATGATAAGGTCTAATTCAACTATTGTGGAGCACAACGGGGCAAAAACTGTCATATTAATGTTCTGCAGTTTATACCTTTGGTCTCACTACTGTGAAAAATTAATTAAAAATTGTTATTAAAAGTCTCAAAGTCACACACTATCACTCAACCATGCACACACAAATAACGGACCATTTTATCACTTACCATTTGAGACCTATTTTTTGGGCAGCCATTGATGTCTTCAATCTTTTCATTTGCTGAAAAGCAAAAAAAGAGGCAATAAAGCAAAAAAGCTAAAGCAAGGACACTTATTCCAGTGATTTCTGGAGCACTTGCTGCCAGCTAAATAAAGGGGTTTCAGACTGTAGGTGCCCAGTCAAAGTGAACATGTGAAACACTGAGAGCCACCAAAAAAAAAAAAAGCAGCTGGAGTTTGCTAGTGGGTCATGCCTCCAGAGACAGCTGGGGGCAGAAGCCAACTGGTCTGACAACATCTTGTACAGTGATAGGGAATTCTTTTAAACTACAAAAAAGATTTAAACTCTGCAAGCTGAACCACTGCTGGGTGGAAAACTGAGCACTACATGTATATATATATATGTATATATTTGCATGTCAATTGGTTTGCTTGTAGGGCGAATACAGATTTTAAAACTAGATAGGAAATTTATGATCTCTAACTCTAATAATTTTATTGTTTTTCTTTTTTTAAAGCACAAATCATGAAAGAACTTTTCAAGCTTCTAGGCCATGCTTTACATGGGACCCTACCTGCAGAAAAATACAGTTTCCATCTTTAAAGACACAAGTGAAACAACGACATCCCTGAGGAGGTGAATGACTGCCTTCGACTCTTCATTTGCTCAGTTTCACCCTTCAGGCTTGAACCCTGAGATGATTTCAGTGCTAGTCTGAAGAACCAGTTATAACCAAAGTTCAGTTTCCCACAGTTCTTTCACTGTAATAAAGGCAGGTGTTCACATCCCATTTGGTTCATATATTAAAAGCTGCATTTTCTACCACTCCCATATATTCCCAGGACATCAGACAGAACCTCATCTCATTTCATGGCTTTCTTCAGCTAAGAGGATCAAATTTCGCACAATATTCCAATAGCAGTCGCAGCAATGACAAACAAAGTAATAACACAACTTCACTCTTGCATGGTAGGTCCTTTTTAACACATCCGTGTCACAGTACACCTTTATCCCATACCAATGCCTTTAAGAATTGATGCTAATCTGAAAAAGACTGCAGCTAAATCCACTGTGTGGTCCCCAGAGTGGTCTATCAGCCCTTACACACCAAGAGCATACACTGCTTTCAGGAACGCCGTCTGGGATTTGGTCATTCAGAAACAAGGACAAACTTGTTACATCCCATTTTCCAAGTCCTGTGCACCCATCTTGGAATATTTACAATCTCTCAGTTCAGCATCATGCAATATCTCTATCAACTGTTTATAATACTTTGAAAAATTTATAGCTATATTCCCCTAAATTGGCACCATGCATAATTATTACTGGAAAGAAGACTAATGAATTTGTGAATGAGCTTTCTCTTGTTTGGGACAAGAGAAATAACTCTAATAACCCAGGTCAGACCCAGTATATCTGAATTCATGAATTTAAATACAGCTACTATGTTTATATGGCATTACTAAGGCATATATTACTTACACATTCTTTTAGAGACTCATGAATTTTAAACTGAAATAACCCAGAATGCCGGGAATGCATTTAATTGACTTGCAAATTAGGAAAAAACCTGTCATCATGCTTCTATATTATCGTTAGCAGTTTTGAAGTCTGAAGATTATCTCTGAAGTCAAACGCAGTGATGTTTGGTTTCATCACTTTATAGATTCACTCCTCATTTGGATGCTTTGGTAAAAGAACTACCTAGATGGTATTAATTTTGAAATTCCTTTTTCCTAAATGTAGCTATTTCACTTCAGAAAGGCAAGCACAAAGGATTGCCATCACTGTCTTTACGTAACCATTTACTCTCATGGAGTCTTCTTCTTACATCTGTGATGTAAATCTCAGATGTCGACTCAAGAAAAACTGAATCACTAATAACCAAACCTAAATTAATTTCAACAACTTTGGATAATCTCCAGATACTCCAGGCAAAAAGGAAGATGGATCTTTATGGCTGCTTTTACACACAGCACACCCAAATATAAAAAACCCCTCTCCTGCACTGCAAATAGAGTTAGAAAAAAAGCCTGGATTTTCCAGGATACAGATAAAGCTGCTTCTAGGTGTGAAAGTTCTCTCCATCTTTGTGACAATGAGATGCAGCTGCCTAAGGCCATACACAGCAGATACAAATCACTTTTCTTCACTGTTAATTCGGAGGATTAAACTGAGAATGTTTAAATATGACCTTTCATATGGTAAAACATTCTGTGAAAAAGAAATCCTTCCCCTCATACTTTAACTTTTGACACCTTGCAGATCTTATTTTAAATATTAGCCAAAAGGCAGCTCCTAAAATGACCGGGGGGGAAAAAAAAAGCAAAGGTTATCAAAAGAATAACTGTTTCTGTGTATTTTAGAGAGAATAATTTGAATTTCATAAGAGTTTTCACAAGTCAATACTCTAACAGCTATGTTTGGTAGAACCGAGTTCACATTCTGATGGTTGTATTTTGCATATGTGTTCTCATGCATAAGTTTCCCACAAGAGTGTTAAGGCAGGGGAGCTAGATAGGCATGAAAGCTCTCAACACCTAACTGCTCCTGGGTTTCCAAAAATCTCTCCTATTAAAGGAAACAGACACAGGATGAAGCACTGTTCACAGTGAATACCTGTCAACACCCAATCAATTAATTAATGGCCTTTTTTTACACCTCTGTACCTGCATGGCAGGTCCACAATGCTACTGAGATATAATGTTGCTCTACACAGAGATAAAATCCTTTTAACCTGTTACAGTAAAGTCATTGGAAGATGCTTCTCAGTGTCATCCCATCAGGGGTTTGTGGATTTGTACCTTGAATCAAGGAACAGCTCCTTTACAGCATCTCAACCACACATAAATATGCAAGCACTGATGTGTTAATTCACTGCTGGCTTCTTAATTTGCATCTCAGATCTGTCAGTTTGCTCCTAACAATAGTTGTCCTAATTCCCATTAGCAGGCTTTCCAATTCCATCCATCTCCATTGGCCCATGCATGTGTTTTGTGGCATCCCAAGTACCACATGGATGAGCTTCTGAAGCAACTAATGAAGGATCCAGGCCCAAGGGAAGAGGGACAATATGTAGTTTTACATGGAGAAAATGGCTTGGAACTTTCATTATCTACAAACAAGTGCAAACTAAGAGAACTTTGGATAAACGAGCACGCAGTTGAGGTTTCTCCTAATGATAAATGATTTTCCTCATCTGAAAACTCGTTAGGAAAGATTTCTTTTTCTGCCACATAAAAGTTGCACTCCTTCTCCTTTCCCAGATGTATATATGGATTTTCCAAATCCAGTTGGAGACAGGAGGTTCAACACAGGAGGCCTGTATCATTGTGAATTATATTCAGGCCAGTACCCTAAAGGTATTAGAAAAAGAGATAGTGAAGGTTAACAGCATCCTAGCAGAAAAAAAAAAACCCTCGAGTTGTTTTTTTTAACATTCAGCTATGTGGAGTATTATTGCTGTGTCAGGAGATCTTAGCAACATCCAATATTTTTCCACTATACTTTAAGACAAGGCTTTTTCAAATTAATTAGCAAAGTCTCTGAAGGAAAATTATCTACATTATCTACATCCATGCAGTTGAATCGATTTCCCCCCCACACTGTGTAGAAGATAAAGACAGTGATTGTCTGAGCGAGCTGCTGGATACCTGGTACAAACACAGTGTCACTCACCTACAACCTGGATTATTTCGGCTAACAGGACTCCATCAGTCACATCTTGCTGTAAATCCTTTATCAATCTCTTGTGACCAGATTTTGCCAGATAGTGATTAGCCCAATCCGTATAAATCTGTTAGGAGAAAGATAAACAAAAATAAACTGTTACTCATAACACAACCTTAAAAATGAGAGTTCTTTGTTTCTCTTAGTATGCAAAAGGCTGATAGAACATCACTGCTTTTTTTCCTCTTTGAGACAAGTCAATAGCATTAAAATTCAAGGCATTGTGCAGATCAAGTGTTCAGCTCACTGTAGTATGGTTTTTCCTATTCAGCAATCTGACATCAAAGCTCCTGGAACATGATGGCAAACTCCTGAATGTGTTACAGCTTGAATGGATCATCAGGAGGTCAACGGAATATTCTACAGCTGCAGTGACTGTGTAGAAGACATTTCAATTTCCACCCAAGCGTTTTTTTTTCATTTTCCCTTTGACATTTTTTCTTTATAGTTGCTATTGAGGAAGTTTAAAGATTATTTTCCCAAAACCACTCCTAGTAGATATTAGCCACATAGCAACTTCATTGTGAGGAAACTCATTTGTTAACATTACCAAAGAAACCTTTCAAGGCCCTAAAAATCCACTAGCTTTAATAAATTCCATCTCACAGGCTGAATAGTCCTATTAAATTGCTTTTAATCTCTTATGCAAACTTCTAACTGTTGGGATTTATTTCAAAATGTATTATCTGAAAACTAAGCACACAAAGCAGTGAAAATTCTCTCTAATTTGTATTAAGTACTGCTCGTCACATGCTAATACAACTTATTCAAGATCACCAGGAAACTTATAAAACTCTTCATGCTAGGTTAACAAAATGAAGCTAAATCACTTGATTAGGAATTTCTGCTTATGAACTGAGTAATGTTTCCTGTTCTTCATATAGGACAAAATTTAAAATTTAAGACTTTTTTACATGATCTGGTTACATTCCAAAGAAAAAAGGTAAACAATTAAATATTAGCATTTTAACTTTCAAATACCTAAATATTAAGGTTCACTTCTACTCTGAAGAAACACATTCATCCCAATTCGATCTATCAGTAAGCAGGTGTAGATCCAATGTGCTTTCTGGAGCATGACCCATCCCAAAACCCCACAGACCCTATAAACCACTATGGTGAGGATAAATGCCTCACACCGGCCTGTGAGTCACTGGCCTGGAGGGAAATGTCCACACAACAGTATCCCAGATGCCCAGCGAAAGCCCTCCCTGTGCACTGCCCAGGAACTACGGTTTTCCTTCACTACTACTGATGGAAGAGCACAAAGAGAAGGGCCTGAACCCTCAGGTTTGTGATCATAAGGCTTTGAAGAGTTCTATCCCAAGCCTTTAAGGAAACAGATGGAAATGATGGCCACTACAATCAAATTCTGTCTGATGGCAAAACACTGATGAAACAAAACATGGGTTCAGTCACTCCCCTTCCATCATCCTACTCCTGAGCTGTGCAACTCCCCATATCACAGAATCACAGAACGGTTTGGGTTAGAAGAGACCTTGAAGATCATTCAGTTCCAACCCCCTGCAATGTGTGGGGCACCTTGCACTAGCCCAGGTTGCTCCAAGTCCTGTCCAACCTGGCCTTGAACACTCCCAGGGATAGGGCAGCCACAGCTTCTCTGGGCAACCTGTGCCAGGGCCTCACCACCCTCACAGGGAATAATTTCTTCCCTATACCTAATTTAACTTGCCCTCTTTCCAGTTTAAAGCCATTCCCCCTCATCCTATCACTCCAGGCCCTTGTCCAAAATCCCTCTTCAGATCCCTTGGGGCCCACTTATGTACTGGGAGGTGCTAGAAGATCTCCCCAGAGCCTTCTCTTCTCCAAGCTGAACAACCTCAACTTCAGGAGAGGTGCTCCAGCTCTCTGATCATATTCATGGACCTCCTCTGCACTCACTCCAGTAGGTCCACATCCTTCTTGTGCTAGGGGCCCCAGAGCTGATCCATGCAGATCCCCTAAATTACTGACTGATACAGCTGAGCACTGCCACAGCTACTTATTTCAGGAGCATCTTAAGCCTTGCTTTTTCAACGTGATGATCATGCCCTCCTTCACGGGAGCCAAAAGCCAACTGCCAAGTCTAAGAGTCAAGTATTTGTCATGAGGTGTAGGAACCTGGATATAATACAAAGACTGTAATTTCACACTCCTCTTTCTAATTCAATGTTAACATGACAAAATGAACAACAGAGATTTTGACCAGAGTTTTTGGTTATAAAGTCTTCATTTGTGTGGGGTTTTTTTGGTTTTTTGTTTTTTTTTTTTCTTTTTTAAACCTGTGAAACACTACTGGTAGCAGCCATGAACAAATCACTTAACATCTGAAACACATGTCCCTATTTTCCACCATTCATCCTTTACTTTCCTCTTTAGAGCAGCGGGATGTGCACTTCCACGCCAACAGCGTCATGGACTTAAACAGAACAACACACTGGAACAGCTCTGTGATAAAAACAGGGCCGAAAAACACCTCAATGAAATAAAGGCTGAGTACATGAGTGATTTCCCCAGTTGACCAGTAAAAGGGGCAAGAAACCCACACTGCACAAACCAGACATTGTGTTCCTTAGCCCCTTTTACAATAAAACATTTTCCATAACAGGAAGATCCTTTAAAAGATCCAACGACTTCAAGGAACTAGGATTGACTTAACCTACTTTTCTTCCACTTGGTTTTAGCTTGCTTATCTACGAGTAAAGACATAGGAGGAAACAGGTTGTAAACTACTTACTTTGCAAGTGCAAGGTTCCACACACACCCCCACACAGTTCCTGCACTTAAGCTGACAAGCAACTTATCAAACACAATAACCACATTTCCTTTAATGAGAGGGTTGCAATCAATGTCCTAATTTATCACAGAATGATTTTCAGCAAATTTAAGATTATACTTTGATGCATCAGTTCCATCCTGGAGCATTTCCATGATGTAGATCATCATGCAGTCAGACAAATCAAATGCTTGGACCAGCCCCAGAGTTAAAACAGAAGCAGACCCTCCTGGCAGAGCCTGAAATCACAGCAACGGCAAGACCTTGAGAGCAGGTTAGGATTGATTTTTAAGTCAAATAACAACATGAGAATGCATGGCTGGCATTGCAAAACTGCTATCCTGTACTTGTTTCCTACTGCCCTAGTTCCTGTTGCATCCAGGAACACCAGAACTTACATTCATACCTTGTAAATAAACACTGCATCAAAGAAATCCCTAACTCCCTTAAAGGCGCCTGGTAAAGGAGACAACTTGGAAGAAACCAAATACCCACTGTCTGATTCACTGTTTATGATAACACAAAGAAACTCCCTCTAATGGCAAATTATTCTTGTAAACCCCACTTTGGTGCTGAAGTCAGTCTGTGTTTGGTATTTGAAGTACAAGCAGAGCTTTTATGTTTGTTATAAAATATTCCATTAAATACACACCAGTACAGAGGAAATATTTGTTTCTCGGGTATTTAAGGGTGCAGAATATTATTTCACTCCACTAGTTGTTTAGGAAAGCCTTTTGCAGAAAAACACAGACACAATAAATCTGTCCTTCTCTTAAAAGTGTTACTATGCAACATTTTTTTTCAATATGCATAACATGCAAATTATTACTGTTTTTTAACTGACTGGACTATCTATTTACAAGCTCCATCCAATAGCTCGTTGTGGTCGCTGCTGATTTTTATGGCATATATTAAGCTAATCATGGAAACTTTCCAGGATGTTTTCAAAACCTGTTTGTTGCAAGTCTTTGTAATGTACTATACAAATACGATTCCTAATGTTTCTTTTCCTTTTCCATACAAACAAGTGAAAAAAATATAATTGTACAATGGTTGCTATTTCTAGACACATAAAATATGTTTCAAAGCACATGGTGTTTTCAAATGTTCAAAACCAGGCAAATATATAGGAAAACAATAAGAAAAGAAGTAGGAAATCACTGCTGAGAAACTTTCCATTTTCCTATCTCTGCACATGAATTCTGAGTGTTCCTCAGGTATTTTCAGCAAATAGGCTACAAAGTCACATTTTAATATTCACATGAAAATTACCTGAACAGTTGTCTAACTAAAAAACATAAAAATCTTGTCATATGAAATATTTGATCCAACAGACATTGCCTTATTATATACACCAGTATGGGCTTTTAAAACTCTTCAGTGATTTTACACAGTATAAAAATCATTGAAAGCACTTTCATTATTTTACTTACAAAAATCAAATGAACATCATGATTTGGGCATTAATCACTATAAGCAGGTTGTTGTGTCCAAGTCAGTTTAATGTTTAACTCGGATTTAAGTTCTAGCTTTCTTTAAAGGTGGACTCAGCTGTTTGGTAGCTTTTTTTCCTCTCTCAGGAATCCAATTATCTGGGAACAAATTTAAAACAAATGCGAAAGACTTCTTTCTTTTCCCTTCAATCCATCAGATTTGAATTAAGAGTGTTACAGTTAAGAATTGATTTTGGAAATATTCAGTACATTATGAGTCAGAGCTAAAACACTAGGGAAAAAAGTAGTGGGGTTTTGAGCAAAAAAAAAAAAAAAATCCAAATTTGAAAGCTTTTGAAAGCTGTCTGTAAAGGAAAAGACCTGAACACTGCCTTCCATCAATAAGATTCAAGAATTTTGAAATTTAGTCGGGTTTCTCCTTGCTTCCCTTTCCTTAGCCTCATATCCGCTTGTTTTAAAGCAAGTTTCAGATAAGAAAGAAATTTTGCTTTCCAGTTAGAAGATCCCTGAAATTTCCTAGCACTTCAAGCCTTGTGTAACATTTCTGGCTGCACTGAGAGAGCACATCCACCACAGCCAAGATCACCTCAGACCACCTGCCCTGTATTTGAACACCGAACCAGTACAAAAGGTGCCTTCTGCAGAACCGGTTGTTTGTTCAAGCCCATGCAGCCCCCACTAAGCACTCAGGGAAGGCTGGGGAACAAAGCTGACTGGCAAAAAGCAAAAACTCTGAAGGTTCTGTCCAATTTAAAGTAATTCATACAGGTTTTTTTAGCCTTGAAAAAAAAAATCAAGCAAAAAGCCAAATAAACTAGAGCTTGCCTGGCCAGCCATAACAGCCTGAAGTTAGCATCTCAACCCACAGTATTCCTCTCTCCACATGCCATTTGGAGGCAGCAGGCTGATACCTGCTTGGTGGTT
This sequence comes from Cephalopterus ornatus, assembly GCA_013396775.1. NCBI lineage: Eukaryota > Metazoa > Chordata > Aves > Passeriformes > Cotingidae > Cephalopterus > Cephalopterus ornatus. The sequence goes on along the minus strand of VZRE01006216.1, from coordinate 309,821 downwards.
CTTCTTGATCTGCTGGGAGGTAAGGCCAAACACAGCATCGGTAGGACTGTATTCCTCTGTTCCCACAGACAGTCAAACCCAGGATACAGAGCATGGATAACTCAAGAGAGCAATGAATCCAGGAAAATCCTTTACAGACATTAGAGGAGACCCAGTATATCCATGGGGCTGCAATTAGGTTAGGGTGTCAGGCATTATCATGTACTCCAGAGTCCCCTTTAAATGGAATGCAGTCCTACATGGGAAGGCAAGAACTACCCAATGTTTTTGCCTCTGCATTGGCATTCTGAAATACACTCATGAAAAGGAAAGGGTTCATATGAATCTACTTGAAAAGAATGTCTCTTTTCTATGCAACTAAGTAGAAAATATGCCTGAATCTTTTCCTTGTTACTCATTTCCACACACACATACAAATCTAATTATAATAAATGCCCAAGTAAATTTTCAACCCTTTCTTTCCTTCCCTTTACCATGTCAGTTCCTTACTAATCAGACTCCAATTGTTTTCTTCCAATAATTATCATGAATCAGGCTCTCGTGAACCTGGTAACAGCTGAAGAATATCTTTTTGACATCATGTAGCATAATTAGAGCAGAGCAAGGCTTTTTCCATGATTGAATAGCAGGGTTAGTCACATCGATGAACTCCCATTCCAGAACACCCGCTACTATGCAATGCCTGTGTTGCTGCTAACCAAACCACTCTGCTGGCTGAAGTTCACAGGGAGGGGAAAAAAAACCCATCCCAAACCCTAAAAATAGACACAACATATTGAGATGATCCTAATGGGAATGCCTGCAGTTGTGACAATGTTATGGGGAGAGAAGCCCACCAGATACTCATTGCTGCCCCATGTAAACAGGGCTTACATATGTAGAGTCACGAAATCCCAATTTTTGACTGGTAACACTGATTGCAGTCTCATGCTGATCCATGCTACAGTCCAACACAATGATTTCATTAACAGATATCACACTGCAAAGTCCTGAGCTAAATAGCTAAAGCCAAAAGTTTAGCTGAAAACCTCAATCCCTCTGAAGCACCTCTGGCTCCAAGGGGGCACAGTATGGATAAAGGCTATTTTGAAAGTGCATAAGAGATTATGATCCTGACAATAATATGGCTGGTATATTGCTGAGTTACTGGCAAAAGGACAACAAAGAAGCACATGGTAAAAAAGAAAAAATAAGTAAAAAATCAATTTTTACAGCATTTGTCACAGACCTTTTTCAGGTCTTACAATGTCTGGCTCCCACGTTTCTTAAATCCTGTAGAAATCTGCATCTGTACATCTGTACCACAACACAAATCCCACTAAAAGGATAGTGCTGAGTCTTCTAGAATGAATGAAGTTTTGCATTGCTATCCAGAAGACTGTTTCATGGGTTTTTTTCCCCAATGTAAGTTCTTGCAAGACAAAAATACAGGGGGCTTAAAAAGCAGGACATAAGACAGATGACGTGTACCCACATCTCCCTGTGATAAATTAAGGGTATTAGTGGGCTTTGAGGAAGGAATTCTGTCTACTCCTTTTCTTTAAAAGATACAGCCAAGGGTATGTGGACATGAAGGATATGAAGCAAGAATCCATTGTCCTTAGAGATGCCCATGACTCCCCAGTGATCCCAGCTCAGAAGGAGAGGTAGACACATGAGGCAGGCAGTGAATGGCTTCCCCCTTCTGCTCTGAGACAATGGAAACATCTAGAAAGCCAGGATGGGAGACTGGAGATTAGTCTACTTCATCCTACCACTACCTTGGTATCAATACCAGTTAAAAAATGGGAGGAAATCACCAGAAACTCCAAGTCTGAGGTGATGATGGGCTGAACTGGAGGTGGACTCCTTCCAGTAAGCAGGTGAGACAGAAAAGTGACCTTCATGGAAGGAGTCCATACAACAGGTCAAGTTGGATTGGGCTTTGAGCAAACTGGTCGAGGGGAAGATGTCTCACCGGAACGAGATAGTCTTTAAGGTCCCTTCCAACCCACACCACTCCATGGTTCTAGGACTTGCAATCCCCTAAAAATAGCTGTCACACACACATATATGCACCTACTAATTAGTATCTAATATGATGGCAGTAAAACACTCTCAGTTACCTAAAGTGTTGGAACTTTTGGGTTATCATCAACTACTGAGACTGCAGCTGTAACCAAGTAAAGGTCCCACTTGTTTCCCACATTTCTGGGAGACAGAGGTAACTCTGCTTCGTTTTTTAAATTTCTTAAGTGAGCTAAACTAAATGATATATTCTCTCACATGTGCAAGTATTGGTTGGAACTGCTTAAATTATTACCCAGTTCGTGGGAGGTATTCTGCTGAGTACTACATTTTACTGGACACTTATGTGTCCTTTCGAAGTTACATAGATAAATGGGTAATTTAAGCACCACTGGGACTACTCATTTTTCTCTCCTTAAAGCCTTACTCCGGACTGAGGGGGGCTATTCTCATGCATATGACTACTATTCAAAAGCAATAGGCTGACTCACAGCACACAGAGCCAAGCATATGTGTCAATTTTAGCATATTTGCTGCCTTTCCCAGGAGTAGTGCCAGGGACTATCCACGCTTCAGGGCAGGTACTGCTCTCTCTGAGTTTTAGAGGAAATCTTTGGTGGATACCAAACAAGCAATTGCCTAGCTGGCACCCTTCTTACCCTACTGAATATTTTACTACACTCAATATAAAAGAGGAGAAAAGAGATATTTTCTTTATTCCCCCC
>VZRE01006216.1:256387-307083 GCA_013396775.1 Cephalopterus ornatus | reverse complement strand
CCCCCCCCCCCCCAACTCTACATTACTGACAGGTGCTGCCTACACAGAGGGGTAAATATTTCTCACCAAGCACCAGCTAGGAGGTGAAGCAAGGACGGTGTCTGTGCCGGCATCCGGCACGCTCCGCTCTCAATGCTCCCATTATCCATGTCTGCCATGTACAAATCCCTGGCAAGCTGGAGCCACACACCACGCCAAGCAGGTGGTCGCTCTCTTATTCCCCCTTGCTGAAAACATTAAGTCCTGAATAGAAATGAGATTACATTCACACCTGCATCAATTCCTCTGCACATCCCAAAGAGAAACAGAGTTCAGTTCGCTGAGCTGATCGGGAAAACCCATTCCAAGTCATGCTTGGCCACAGTGAAACAACCGATTTGATCTCATGCCAACAAATTATAATTTACCTCAGAGAACCAAAGAAGCAAATGTACTATTTTTTTTCAGTGTTTTCTAAAAAGTCACCTAAAGTGCACAGCAAATCATTTTCAAATATGACAGTTCTCATGCACGAAATAAACCCATTTACATCTACTACCACACACAAATAGTGACAGAAAAGGGCTTATCTGAACAGGTGATACATATCTACTCCAAAGGAAAACCACAGAAAACCTTGAGAAGCTGTAGAAGAAAGGGAAAAAGAAATAAATAAAAAAAATCCCTCCTAAGGCTGCAGTTAGTTACTGTTCAACAGCACCGCTGCCATGATCGAGGAGCCAAGAGCTGCTTACTGTTTTATAATGGTCACAGGAAAATTTACTTCTCCCACGAACAGGGACCTGGAAGGTCATACTACTTATTGGCATATTTAAGGTGAACATATACTGCTCGAGTCCAGACTGTTCTTCCTTCTCAAGGGGTCTATAGTTAAATGATTATATATATGCTGGCATGTGAAGCTTGGGTGGTTAATTTTAGCTGAAGTCACACATGCACACTGCTCAGATTTCTTACGCTGTCACATTTTACAATTCCCACCCCTCCTGCAGCTCTTACCTTACACCCCCAATGCTCCCTTCTCTTACTACCATCTGTAACAGGGAGTTTCAGTGTTTGACATCAGTTTCAAACAGGATCAATATATTTTATAAACACACTCCTGAATAATGAAGCCATTCACAGCAAGCATAAAATTTGGCAGGTCTTTTGTGTTAGACACTGTAAGTATTAAAAGACAGTTTTTAAGGAAATTGTTGCGGGTTTGTTTGATTGTTTTGTTGTTTTTTGGGGCTTTTTTTGGGGGGGGAGATTTACACAATCAGAAGACTTTCTACTTATTATAGAGACAACCCCCTTCACTTAAATGCTCTCAGTGTCAGTGGAAATTTATTCTCTGAATGGAAATCCAAAATTTCACAAGACAAAAAAACCCCAGATATATTTTTTGAACTTTGGAGCATTCACAGTATCAGTCAATGTTTGAGGGTTTTATCTATCACAAATGCAAGCTAAAAGGCACCAGGCTGAATTGGACCTGGAGTGGACACATAAAACCTGGTACAGCAAGTGCTGCCTGCCCTCTGGCAGGACCCCACCCTGTGCAAGTCAGTCCTAATCCCATAGTCTGACCACGCTGCTGGCATTCCTTAAAAACACACAGCACTGGCACTTGTACAACGCTTGGCTGGAATTTTGTATATTAAAAAAAATAACACAGCCAGCGTTGCCAAGGTGAGAAGCCATGACTGCTTCACCTCCCCTCTCGCCAAGCTGAAGGATGGATGTCTGACATTTTAGCTGTTGATTTTTCAAAAGGCACACTCCTGCCAGAGCAAAAATCTAAGCTGCTCTTTAAACTGCTCCATGAAAAGCAAACAGCTTGGGAGCCACGCTGTCTCCACAGGAGCTCTCTCCGCAGCAAAGCCCACTCACCGCGGCTGAGGGGGGTGTTTGTTTTGGGGAGGTGGGGGGCAAACAGGGCTTTGATGGAGTTTGAAGTTTACCCAAACAGCTCTTGAGTGGGCCTCTGATGTGCTCAGGACTGTGCTCTGACCATGAGATGCAGACAGGCACCAGATGGAGTGTGAGAACGGGGGAAGTTTGCAGTGTTCCCCCAAAACTCCTGAAGATGGGAGAGAAATTTAACTTCAGGCTGCTACAAACTTAAATAGAGCTTCTGCTGTAAGCATCCAATACTCAGTGTGGTCAGTTCCCAAACTCGATGAACTCTTGGCACACTTGGCCTGTGAAAGTAAAAAAAAAAAAAAAAGTCTTCTAAACTTTTCTAATGAAGACAGCCTCATTTTCTTTATTTGGAGGAGGTGTGAGAGACTGTTCCAAACAGCTGCTGTAATTTCATTGGTATTTTTCACCTGGGGTCACAAATCTGTATGTTTGCAGTATCATCTCCTCTGGGCAGAAAGCCATGGCCACAGGAGGGATCAAAACAGATGAACTATCACTGCTGGATTGGACTCTGAAAAACAAAGAGATAATCTTGGAATATAATCTGAATAGGGCTGGAAACAGAACCCAATTTGCCATGTAGCATTTTAAGCACAAACTCACTCCTCTATTCCATTTTTCTCTTGATTGCTTAGAGGATTAATTAATCAAAACAAGACCCACAGCTGTGAAGCAACTCCAAGTGAAAGTACAATTGGTTTCTAAGGCACATAATACTAAACCCTTTCAACTCCTAGCAATGTATGAAGATGAAAGCTATCTGGTCCAAATACTGAGGCCAGAAACGTTGCAAAAGCTTTTCCTAATTTTTAACAAAATCAGTTTGCTGTGGGGATTAGGGAATTACAGAAATTGGCCTTGATCTTGCCTGAGAGATCAAATCCTAGCCCTCTTCTAGCCAAGAAGGTTCAGCCAACATTCCCTTTTGGGTCTGCTTAGGGCTTGATAGACAAAAATGAGACTTCAAAACCAGGGGCTGGGTAGGTTCAGTCCATATCAACACTGACGTCACCAGCCAAAAACCCTCCTCTCCTATGAACAGAATGCCTAATGCCACTCAAAAAACATGAAGTCATCTGCACTACCTTTCTCACTCTGTAAAATGTAATTTAGTTCAGTGTCCAAGACTTTTCACAAGCAGCAATGTCTCTGAAGCTGCCAGAAGCTGGCAAGAAGCAGTGCTTGCTAGCACTTGGAAGGACATAAAGCAACTTGCAACCAACACATGGATGAGAAATCACTGCAACTGAGTCATGAAGGCCAGCAATTTATTCCTCATTTTATCTGCCAAGCAAGATCAACGCAAAATCTGGAGATGGAAGGAACAAAAGGAGGAGGAAACAAGAACCAAACTCAAGGAAGGACTTGACCACACAATTGCTTCAATGTATTCAATTCTCAATTATTTAGCACACATTTAACTCTTCTGAACAGGAATGCTGTTCTGAAGTTGGTAGTTCAAGAATTACATGTTAATTCCATTATTTCTATAGTTTATTAATGGCAAGAGTAAGAATGAGAAGGAGCCAACTATCTTTCCAAATATTCTAACCATGCTTCTATTTCTAATGCTCTTCTAATGTTCCTCCTGCTCTTGGGCACTGTCGGAAGTGGGACAGTTAGCTAGACAAATCTTAGGTGTGACCTACTTTTGAAAGACCTATTTTTATTTTAAGCTGCATTTTTAAGATAGTGATAAATACTTTGTGACAGCTGAGCATTAATTTGTGTGGCAAAGACTCCATCCCAAAGATGCACAAAAACACTAAGAATCTCTTAGGCTCCAGCATCGCATTAGATCCAGATTATCACAGGAGCTCAACTTCCACATAGCCATCAAAATAAACAACTGATTTTTCAGAAAACTTCAGGTACTTTTTAAAAACCTGACCAAGTGCTAGATCTCCTGCATTTCTAAAACTCGTCCTCAATTTTCAGTAGGGAAAAAGGAAGATACTCATATATTTGCATCAACGTACAGATGGGGGGATGCAGCCCTCACAGGTGTCTGATTCCACATGTTTTGCGAAGGAGATATTGAGATAAATTTCTTGCATCTGAAAATACTAAACCCCCTTTATGCACAGGTGGCAGCATTTCTGGTTTTGTTTTGTCATTCACTATACTCCTACATAGCCCAGAAATCAGGCTACCGAAAAAAGCTTTCTGCATACTCTGGGATCACCAGGGGTTCACCATGTTTTACAGGAAATAAGGTCATCTTTATAAATTGTTCCTGCTAAGCACTTACCAAATAATACAGGTTGTTTTTTCTTTATTTTCCCCCAAACAAAAAAAATGAAGTGCTGAATTAATTTCCACAAACATAACAAACCTAATCTAATGGTCCTGCAGTTGGCCATCTGTTTCACAGATACAAATCTAACTGAATCTTCTACTGACTGATAACTTTCTAAATTAAATTAAATTGTCAATGCTGACCCTGCTTCCAGCTTAGTTCCTCCTGCTTCCATTTAAAGGGTTGGGAGTGCTTTCTATATCATGATCTATATGCCAATTAGATAGAAAACAACTGGTAATAGTTGAAGCTACACACTTGGCACCAGATCAAACTTAAAGGGGCAGAGAAGGGCAGTGTACCCAGTTATGATGCAGCCTAAGGGAATACAGCAAAAAAGTTCTAGAGTATAGATGTTATAGCAAAAACTTTAGTTCCCCTTTCTCCAATACAGTCTACATCACAAAGACCTTTTCAACCAAATGGACTCGTATATGTATGAGTAATTTAAAAAATACTCCTCCTAATGGGAAAGAGTGATCCTCTGTACCTAAGTTTAGTTTAGCAGTATATATAAAAAGAAAAAAAAAAAATCAGTATTTTCACCGCTAAAGGCCATTTACAGACATGCTGGTCAAGATCCCAGTTACCAATTCACTGTCTTTGGGATGAAGAATGATCCTCTGCATGATACAAGAGAAAAATTCTGCTTCTTTATTTCCCACTGACCCTATGGCTTGCTGGGGAAGAAGGAAGCGGGATGCTAGTTCCATCAAAGCCAGCTGGTGTGGGCACTGCTGGAGGCAGGATGCTCATAGACTCAGTAAACCATCAGCCTGATCTGCAATGGCAAATCCTATGCTCCTAATTAGAGAGGTTCACTAAAGTGACACCAGCCTATGTTTTCATTGATCTGGCAATTAAAATCAGCGCTGTAGGGTTTTACTAGAAATTCTGACACTGAACTTTCAACATAACCTTCTACCAAAAAAAAAAAAATTCCAGCAAAGTAAAATTTACAGTAGACTGGAATTAATAATTTAAAACTATATTTTATGGTTGATGAAGAAATGACAGTACAGGCACAATTCCCACAAGCACAGGCGGTTTGGGCATCTCTGCCTGAGAGCTTCCTCGCATAGCCATCGGGCACTCGAAGGCCTTCTGTACCTTCCTGGAAAAACCATTCAAGCAAAAGAAATAAACTTTTGTACTGCTTCTGAAGCTTTCTTCAGAAATATATATAGCACAATCCTTTAATAGAACTGTCATGAGGCAGATCAACTGTAGGTTTCATCAATTTACAGCAGCAAGAGTTTTAACATAAGGGCTTTTAAAGGGAATTTCCCAGTCTTGAACTGCATGACCTACCAGGCTAAGACTCTGTTATCAGTTCCTTATGATCTCTGTTGATTGATCCCTTTTTAAAATGCAGATGGTTGAAATATTTTTATTGTTATTAATACTCCTTTAACAATTATATGGCAGCAAAGAGGTTGATCAAAAGACCTGCAAGCTCTGGGAAATTCAGAAAGCACAAGGCAATGACAGCAGAATATCCTCACTGGGGCCTCCATCACTCCAATTTCAATATAATTCTATGCACACCTACATAATCCCATTCTCTGTTTGATATCCTGCATTTAGTTTCCCATTTAGTCCTGGCTTTGCCTGAACACCTACACCTAGGAAAGCGTTACCCCGGCAAACTCACGTTCCTTAAATTAGCTGTGTAAAAGGTTTCAAGAGAAGAAAAATTACATGGAATTGACAGACAATAAACTCCTGTAGCTAATCTTTGTGGTCATTTTACTGGGGCCCACAGATATCAAACATTTGACTTTTTTTTCTTTTTTTTTTTAAACTTTGTAAACCTCTTAGTTTTCCTTCAGACAAGAACATTCACTTTGATCCACGCTATAGATGTGGTCAAATGTTCCCACAGGATGTAGATGAAAGCCCATCTATGTACAAAACTAAGCATGGTTTAAAGTAACATCAGATAAGAGTAGTGGCTTAGCTGCAGATAAAATCAGAGCAATTTACTGGTAATCATTCAGGAGGACAGAATCTACTGCACAGAAACAAGGCTTAGGGACATCAGCAAAAGCAGTTATTCTTTTTTGCCTGGAGCAAGGGTTGGAGGAATGCAGAACAAAGAGAATGCTGCTAGTTTAAAAAAGAAGAAATAATAAAAGTGGCTCATGCATACTTATAAATTTTTGATCCAAAAATTAACCACAGAGATACTAACACTGGGAGGGGGGGAAAAAAAGAAAAAAGAGCTATCAGGACTGGTTGCCTGTTTTCCTGCTCAAACACAACTAATATTTATAGCATTACTTGTCCAGTTCTTTGTCAACTACAGTTCAATTTGGACAACCTTAAAGCTTTAGAAATAGGAAAAAAAATTAGAAAAGTTAAAAAAGAAAGCTGCAATAGCTGTTATAGCACTATGCTAAGATTTTAGGTTATAGGCCATTTTTTTGCAAAAGGCAGGCTAAGAACACCATCTAAAATTTGGAATTATTCCAAATCAATTAGGCTACAGGCAGATGGCCGAGTTGTGAATTAAAACTAAAATTACTATTAAAACAATCTAAAATAAAAAGGCAGCTCACCATTCGGATTTGGGTTTTTTTTGTTTCTTGGGGGTTTTTATTTGTTTGTGTTTTGATTCTTTGTTTTGAGCAATTGTGATTCTACTGCTGAATTCCTAGTAGTGTCATTTTTGCAGTGTTTAACACCTTTAGCAATGCTTTTGTTGCAAGCTTTGTTTATGCAATCTCACAATGATTAGGATGTCATGAATTACTCATTTTTGTCTCCACAAGTAACTTCCCAGTTATCTCCTGCAGGTTTTCTCCTGAGCCATCACTGCTGGGTTCTTGAAGAGCAAGACTGCTTGCCATCAGTCTTTCACTCGTGATTGCATCTGGCACTACAACACTTATGGCAGCCTCAGCAAAATGACAAATCATTCCAAGAAATACAGGCTGGTGACACCCTGTGAGAATCACAAGGACAGATCCAGGCAACTGACAATTAGTGTGTGTTTCTGGGGCAGTTCCACCGCAGCTCGGCCGTGGACATCATTTTAAGGAGGTGAATGACACTTCTAGGCATGCACTAAAGGAGTGCAGGCTTGTCCCTGTCAAAGCAATGCGGAGACAAAGGCCAATAAAGAATCTTACTGAACTATACAGGAGCTGACAAGGGCAGCAGCTGCTCTGCTCCATAGGGCAAATTAATATCTACATTAGGCATTGGGAAACATGGATCCTTACAGAAATTAGTGTCAGTTCATCCACTCTGGCCCCAATGCCATCTAGGAGATCCAAAGAAGAAACTAAGTGAATCAGAGCACAGATTAATTTTTAGAACATAAGAAGAAGTCCACAGGCTCATTCAGAAGAGCCCTGCAGAGGTAGTTGTTAAGAGCATGCAGAAACACCAAGAACTAACATTTCCTAGTACAGTAGTGCCTTCAAAAGAAAGAGATTTCTTTACTATGATTCAGAAGTTCCTAGAGGATTTGAAGGATGGATGCATGTTTTGGCATGTGCCATTAGGTCCTCAAACATAATTTTATTAGTGCATAAGAGAAAAATTTACTACAACACAGTTAACCAAAGAAATAATGATTGAGTATAAACTATCTTAAGCAATAACTGGCAAAAATTGGGATTACTTGAGGAATGATCCATCTTAGATATTGAGATAGTAAGCAGAATTAAAAAAAAGCTCGAGTCTGCGTGGTATAAATATGGCATGGAAAACTGCTGATGTGTGGTACTCTAAATCAGACTTAACCCTTCTCCATCGACTCATGAGCTTGCCAAGCCAAGCCACAGCACAAAGGAGATGCCTGCTGTATAAGGGGCAATATCTGTGCAGTTTTATATGCTCATATTTGTCCAGTGTTTTGCAAACCAATAATGCAGAAAATACGCTCTTAGCAATACATTCTGAACTAAACATTTACAGATAATATATCTATATTTAGCACATCTGTTTCTGTATTTCTACATTATCAATTTTTCCTTTTTTTTTAATATAACTAGTAGTAAATAGCATATTATTGTGACAGTCCAAATGAGTTAGACTTTGCAGTGTGATCCTTTATGTTTACTCTTTATAAACTATGATGTTTTGGTAAGGGATAAGGATAAGGGAGGGCTTTGCACATTCTTCATGGACACCTGCTTCACTCTGAGGACATTTTATTTTCCCAACCCTCTGCAGATGCTTGTCTCAAAAAGCAAATATCCCAAAGATCAGATTAGCAGCCTGATATTTCCATAAGCACAGATAAGACTGGCAGACCTCATAAAACTACTGACTAGCCCTGAGACCAGTCTCCAGCCCCAAGAAGGATTAATCACAATTAGCATCAGTAAAGCAGATGTCTAACAAAGTAATAAACCATAACTTTTGCATGGGGTTAAAAATTTCCCTCTCCTTTCCTATATTTAGCAAATGATCCATGGCCCCCAAATGTATCAGATGCTGCTTTACACCATCTCGAGACTCCCTTATTCTCTAATCAGTCAATTAATTGGCAATCACTTGTCAGCAAAGGAAAAAAAAAAAGAAGACAACAAAAAAACTGCAACACAACAAAAAAGCTGGTTGAGCAAATGTCAGAGACCATTAAATTAACCAGTCAAAGATCAGCAATGAACAGCTGACACCAAATTGAACCCAACACATGGCCCCATTCACATTATTGTTAAACACACATAGCCAATCGCTCTGCCTTCAAAATTACATTAAAGGATCTTTATTTTATAAAACAAAAATGTTTGCTTGTGAATGGATAGTCAGCCTAACATTAATTACCTTTACAAAAAATAACCTTTCATGCAGTTTGGATTAACTGCATGTTTTACCTCTGAGTAAAAACTAAATTTTCTCTTTAGCTCAAAGTGACCCTCAATATATTTCTGTGTACTTTTATCTACATACAAAACGTATCATCTTACAAGAAGTTCTCCCAAGCACCCACTCAAGTCTGTACTAAACTTCTTGCTTGCTTCGTAGAGTCAGGTTGGTTCTCTGCATGAGGAAATATGTGACATTTACAGCGGTACAATGTTATCCTCTCGTAAACTCCAGGCTTCAAAACAGATTTTCATACACACATCTATGAAAAAACAGTTGAAGGTACCACCTTAAACAGATATTCTAGTGTTGAAGTGGCCATCATTCTTCACCTGAGAAGCTACAGCTCCAAATCACTAAAGGGCTGAGAGTCACCACACCCCCAATAACACCTTGGAGACCCCAAGGAAGGATGTGATCTCAGGCGCAAGGTCACAAGTCTCCTAAGGTCCCACAACTCTCATGTGAAGATTGCCTGGGCTTAGCAGTACAGGTAAGTCCCAAAATGACCCACTGCTTACAGCACTTTCATGCTTGCTTCTCCCAGAACAGTGATTTCAGATTGTCCCATCAGCACCCATTTCACCTCACGCCTCCCCTCAAGACCACACACCTTCTTCAGCCTTGCTGTGGACCTGAGTAGGAACATGACTGGGCCCAGCAACTGATAACTCCAGAACAGAAAAAACACATACCATACAATATAAATGCATTAAAGAAAGTGAGAAGCCCAATGGCTTTCTCTCCTGGCAGCAAAGGCCATTCTGTGCTGTTTATCAGTTAAAGGCAGATTATCTGGGGATAGAGATAGAGCTGGAAAAGGACGTGAGGGCAGGGTTGCTAATTAAATATATCTATTCTCTCTGAACAAGGGAAAAAGCCAACCAGGCAGTATTTGCAATATTTTAAACATAGGGTGTTGAAATGTCAGGAAAAGAACCATATTTACAAAAGACTAAGGGTGCCTAGAATGGCAGGTGTATTTCCTCTTATTCCTTGAAAAGAACTTTTTCAGCACTGAGTAAATCTTGTTACTTCTCTCTATGCCTGTCACTCCTCCTCTCACACCTTGTCTTATTTAGATAATAATTCTTAGACACATTTATATTACACACCTCCAAGACAGGAGCTGCCACTTTATGTTTCAGCAGCACCTCATACAACAGGGTTGTGATCTCAGCAAATTAATCCAGGCAATATACTCTAGATTTAAATAACGTTTTTCAAAGGACATCAATTTGCCTCCTAAATCCACATTTAGTCACAGAAATAAAATGGTTCTACAAAAGCTCAGAACAGACTAAGTCTTCCCCAGCTATCTCATTCATAGAAATCCTGGTATCCTGTAGTGTAGATCCCCTCCTAATGTAAGTTTTCCACTGCAGTGTCTTAAACCAAAATCAAACAACAAATATTTCTACCTTCTGAATTCTAAAGCACATTTTACAGAGTTCAAGAGAACAAGGTAGCACCTGCATGGTTTTGGAAGCCTCTGCCAAAATCAAGCCAGAATTCAGGTTAAGCTGGTCTCTTCACATGCCCTGTACTGAATCCAGTGGTGTGGAATTCTCAGCCAAAGTTATCTACTAGGTCGTTAAAAAGAAAACCTCTAAAGGTTTCTTATAAAACGAAATAGCCCTTATGTCAAACCCCGAATGCAAAGCACAGAGGGGGGAAAAAAATAATCAACCTGCTTTACAGTGCCCAGCTGTTTCACAGGCCATCATCAATCACATCCCAAGGTAGGCACAAAGGTAAGGTGCCAGAAAAGTGATATCACTCCAATAATTGAAACTGGATACTCAGGAGTGCTCTAGAACTTCTCCAGTACCTCATTGTAAAAAATACTGATTAAAAAAAGACAGACAATTACTGCTTAGTTCAGAAGCCTCATTAAAGTACAACACCTTTCCACACCAAAATCATTTTCCCTCCTCCACTTACACAGTAACTACCCCAAAGAAAAATTTAACAGAAGTTAGGTAGGGTCATGATCCTTAGACAACAAGATTAGGATCATTATAATAAAATTAGTAACTGCCCAGATAATCTATAAGGAATTTATGCTTGTCATTTTAAAATGAAAAAGCAGATCCATTATGACAATAAACAAGTATAGTTGAAGTAAGACTTTTCAGACAGAAAGGTAACACAGAAAACATCAGAGCAGTCACACCATCACCTTGATGGCTCTAATCATGAACTACCTGCTAAAAAGAAAACCAGCAAGTACTGGTTGACTGAGTGACTTTTACTCCCATGTAAAATTTTTAAATTAGAATTAAGACAATGCCCTGGTAAGACTTCACCTGAAACATTCCATATAGTTCTTGCCACCCATGTTCAAGGAGGAAGAATTCAGACTAGAAGAAAACAACCCAGAAAAATTAAGAAGTCTTGTGAGAGAAAAGTCTAAGAATTAGGTTTATACAAACTTCAGAGTAAGACATCTTTTGCCCAGGAACACCAGGGAAGAGGAACAGAACAGCTGACAGACGTGTTGGCAACAAACCCCCAAAATGCACATGAACAGGCTGTGTGTGTATCAGAGCAGATGAGGCTGGAGGAAAATCTAGGGGCAGCTTTCCACGAAGAACAAAAGAACACAAGCCAATTGGTTTTAAGATTTTTTTATTCAAGAAAACGATGAAACTGTTACATTGAATCAGTATATTGAAACAGTCAAGTCTGACGCTGATTAAAAAAATAAACCATGTACCTCACACACTATTAAATACCCACCATCTGCATCAATCCCTTCATGATCTACAATAAGAGCAAGAGTTAGCACAAAACCACGCACTATTGGGAGTAAAAGAAATAGTAAGGCTTTTAGAACACTATATATAATTTTCATCTTCCCTCAGTGTCCTGTGAGAGAAGGAAGTAAATAAACTAAAATCAAGTTGCACTCTCAAAACGCATAGTGTACTAGAACAGGAATGCTTTTTGAAGGATCACCTACCTCAAATCCCCTTCCAGTCTGTTTATTGCCATAATCACAGAACAAAATTAAATGAGGCTCAAATCTCTACACCTGAATTCTAAATTAAGGCAGACAAGCAGATAAATCTGGAATATTTCAGAAAGCCTAAACCAAGCAACATATAGCATCTACATACATTTTTAGATTTGCATTTCTGAAGCTCCTTATATAAGAATTTTTAAATTATATCTGCATTGAAATGTGACACATCATTTGTAACAAAACAGTTACAATGTGTTACTTTACCTTGAGATATATCTGAATATGCACCGTAAATCATTTTAATGTGATTAAAATTGTTTTCTAGTTTATTTGATTTCTGTAATGACATCAACTCCTTACTTAAAACAAAGAACTCTAACACAACTTTAGATCTTCAACATTATTTGAATATCTATATATTGAACAGCTGAAATACACACTGTGGTGGGTTGTCCCTGGCATGTGCATGCACACAGAGTACCTGTACCTGGCAATTTAACTAAGGATATGATACAAGTATTGTCATAAATGAAAAAAGTATCTCTCAAAAAGTATGTTGGTTTCCCCCTTTGAAACAGAGCTTGTTTCAGTTCCTGCCCGTGGTGACTAAAAGCACTCTGTTGAATTTTGATGTCTTTACACAGAATACTCACATGCCCAAATTATCCTTATTTTTCTGGTTAGAATGTCAAGGAAACAGATTTTTCTTTCTCTTGGTGAACCCAATAGCCCTTGTTTCCTTCACATTGATCTTTCATAAATGATACCCTCACTGTGTATAACATTCTGGATGAGGCTTCTCCTGCCTCCTGGTAGCTTCACTGCTTTCACACCTCCTTATCTCTACTGAGTATCTGTCAGGAATAAGTTTGCCTTCTGCCCAGCCTTGTGAAGCTGCAGTTCACAGCTGTGTTGTCCTCTCTTGACTGATCCTCCAAAAAAAGATGTGTGGGCCCTTTTAACACACTGTACAAGCTTCTTTGTCAAAAGAACATTTCCCTAACTGTGATTAAACAGAAGTGTGGGAAATGTCTGATTATATGCAATAGCGTTTTTCAGACGTATCCTAACCTATGAAACACAGAATTGTACTTTGCTGTTTCTTTTAATCTTTGTAGAGTGCCAGTAACTAAGCCTTCGATCTAGACATCTAACAGCTGGCTGAGGTTCCACGCTTTTTGGCTTGGAAAAGCTCAGTAACAGGCTGTGATCCAGTTCCAACATCAAGGCAATTATCAGCTGCAAGATAATGCTATGACGATTCAGATAAACTGCTTATAAAGTCGCTAATATAGATGGCAAAAGCTTAGGGAATTGCAGAAATTCTTTCCCTTAAAGAAAAGTATTGCTAAGTCAGCTAGCAAAAATAAGCCTATCAAATCAAAACTTTGCAAATCTCTTATCAGCCCAGTCAATTCTTCTGTCGCAGTTTTTAAGTTAAACTCTCGAAAATCTCTTCCAGAATGAAGTGTTTCTTCCAAATAAGTGTGTTCCCTTTGCTGTATGCTACACACCAGCCCAGAAGGCACATAGAGATAAGAGCATTAAAGGGAAATGTTTAATATAGAAGGAAAAGTCATGTGTAAACCAGGACAGAAATTTTATACATAGTGATAAACCTTTTAACGCTCTCTTCACAGGGAACATTTTGAATTAACTCACTATTTTACAACTTATTTTAAAAAAATCCAATGCTTTACTCACCTTATGGTCCATTAACTTCTGCAAAACTCTGGTTTTGGTACTGGGCTAGTTGGCACCATTCGCCTCCTGGCACATATTCAGGGTGGTGCTGAGCAGGAGGCATCCCTTCTTTCCCAGCCAGTATGGAATAATATCTTCCACTGCCCATGGGTGTATGGGATGAAGACATGGCCCTGCACCTCCTGACCTTCAGCAGCAGCAATTTTCCCATCCCTGGCATCTCAGGGTCTTCGATGGAGCAGGGCAAGGATGGGAACACCACCCTTGCTTGAAACCTCCATCCCTCTCAGCCCTCATGCTTGAGTAAATGCAAATACTCCTCACAGTGCTACCTTTGCAATCAGGATGAGATTCTGCCTGGATGTAGATGAAGGTACATCTACAACAAGAGTCTGTCTGCTGCCCTGGAAATGAGGATCTGGTCCTGCTCACAAGTTACAGGTGTCTATATATCAAGTGCTCATGCGAAGACATGCACATTTCTTTTCTCTCGTGTTATTCAAAACAGGAAATAATTATAGGGAGAGAAAAGTCAACACAGAATTACATCTGCTTAATAGTAAGCACCATTCAAAGTTTATAAACTGAAAAGAGAAAGAATAAAGGTAACAGGGGAAGCTAAGCAGCCTTCAGTTCTGTTTTCTCCAGCTGTATATAACCCATAGGTCTAACCCCAAATGAGAAAAGACAAAAGATACTCTCTTCCTAAAAAAAAAAGCTCCAAATACACTACATTAAATAAAATCTTAACAATTTGTTTGTGCATCTGAAAACTCGTTTTCAAACACCACTGTTTATGGTACATTTCACAATAAAATGCTACAGCTCCTGCTGACACTACTGTGGGCTCTTCAGTCAAATTTCTTTCACTCCATCTAAAGAAATAAAACTTTCAATACAGCCTTATCCTGGGGTCATTTATTACTCCTTGTCAGACCCAGAATGTTTCTTCTTGAGAAGATATACATACGTTTTCATTCATTAGTTGCTTGCAAGCTCAAAAAAAAAAAAAAAACACCACAAAAGAAAACCCACCCTGGAAAGGTTATCTACTACCAGTTACATACAGATAGGGTAGTTAACATGTTTCTACTGATACAATAGTAGGAAAAACCTTGTAAAAGGCTGAAACATTCTCAGAGTTCACCGTTGTATACACATGCTACAAGGCTGAGGGCTTGTAGGATGTGTACAGGACAATTTGAACCTGGCATAAAGAAAAAAGATCACATGCTTTTTACAACCTTCAATCATCACAAAAACAATACCTTTCAAATTCTCAAAGCCGTAAAACACTGAGTGGGAACGATCCTTGTTTTGATTACATTAAAAAAAGGTGTTTGCATAAGGTGTGTAGCTGACTCATAACAGTTAAACAAAAAAAAAAAGAGGGGGAGGATTTACATTCTATGTTGAAATTTTGTTTTGCTGGTCTCCAGTGTAAAACAGAAAGAAAATCAGAAATAAACATTCGTTTTTAAAAGCCCAGGAGTAAGAAACTCTGTGGTCAAAAGAAGTAGGTTATCAGGCGTGCACCAGTCGCTCAAACAGGAACAAGCTAACAATTCATTCTTTTTCTTCCAAGAGTTGGCAATACCTTAGAAAGCTGCTTTTTTATCTTTTGCTGGGCCTGCTATCTTGGTCACTGTCTGAGTGCTCCTCTGAATGCCCAGCAATAACATCAATATGCTCCAGAGAGGCTGGCAAGAAGCCTGTCATGCTTGCGCAGGAAATATATTGACAATAAAAGCAACCTTGCAGGTGATTCAAGATGACAAGCTGGCATCTGTACGGATTGTCTAGTGGTATGTGATAAAAATTAGGCTACCATACCCCAAAATTATTCAAGGGTAATATTTTGAAAGAGGAGCTACCAACACTGAGTTTCAGCAGACTTAGATACTGATTTCTGCATTGCATTCTTATGGTAACATCACAACTTTTACAAACTTAACCAAGTAAGTCTTGCAGGATCCAATATTTGGGGGTAAAGAGATTATCCCTTGTTGCCTGAAAAGCCCTATATTACAAATCTGAAGAAAAGCCTAAGCTTCCACACCCCAAATCTTATGCTTTCAACCACAAAGTGAATCTTGCCATCACCGTCCAAAACTCTCCACAGAATGTATTTGGCTATTTTTGGCATATTTAGCCATGATCAGCTCACCTTTAGCTATTGCTGGCAAGTATTTTCTTTTTCTTTCTTCCACAGAAACATCAGTGGACCAAAGGAGAGAGAGGGAGGGAAAGCAGAAGGGCAACATCTGATGTATTTAATGTGACACTCACTTAGCTGAAGATTCTTTTTAAATTATTATATATCTATATATTATAAAGCTGGCTTTCTTTGATGTATGTTATAAATACAGACCAGCCAGGGCCTAAGGAAGAGCTCTGCACAAAGCTGAGCTCATCTGAGGGTGTTAGGCAGAGCCCTGCCAGGCCCCCTGTGCTTGAGGGGCACCCACAGCTCTCCCTGTCACAGCACCCAGCAGACCACAGCAGGCAGGAGGCAGCCCTACAAGGGTAATCTCTGCGACTCCCTAATTGCAAGAGGCAATATATATACATATCTGCTGGTTGACAGGCAGAGGGGGGCAGCAGTAAAGTATAGGGTGAAGGATTTTATTCCTTTCTCCTCCTGCGCAAGGAGTGGGTGAATCCAGCAGTTTTCTTCCACTCTCAGCATTACCTGGATTTTGTTGTACCTTGGACACCACCAGCTATTTGATTTCTCATCTCACATTTCCTTTTCTCCACTTGATTTCATATGCTCAGTTCTTGCAGGTGCTCACGGCTTGCAAAGTCCACTGGGGGCTGAGTTTGAAAGCCAATGTATATACAAAGGCTTTGTAAACACCTGTGTACATAAGCTCTTTCTGCTTCCTCGAGGGCTCTTTGCATATGAAAAGGCAGAAACGACTCACTTTAACCTCCCTCCCAAAATACTTGGCTTCAGCTGCAACCAGGCTTGGGCAACCCCCCACACAGAGCTGCCAACTTCCACTGCCAGCTCACAAATTCATTATTGCAGGGGCTACTCATGCGTGAAATATCTGAAACTATCTGATCCCACGTGAAGGGCTGCCGTTGTACCCAGAACTGAATACTCCTTCACTAACATGTGTTTATCACCTCATTCCTTCCAAGGAAAGTATGTAAAACCAGAGATTGTTACATTACTAGTCGCACTATAAATTTCATTGATTGCAGAGCCTGATAGGAAGAGGTGCTGGGAACCTTTAACTCCCACGTGGATTTCAACAGTTTTCACACATAAAGGTTAAAAGATTAGACCGGAAGCAAATCCTTAGTTTTCATTATGAATTTCTCGGGAAAATAAATCTTCCCTCTAAAAACTGCACAGAAATGTAATTTTCTTTGTTTAAATAATCTGCCAGAGAGACAGAAAAAACACATTTAAAGCTATCTCAGACAGCCACCGCCTTGAGATTCTTTACATCAAATAGCTTTAAAAAAAAGCTGCTGATGAGAAGTCTCTCTAGGTTTTGATCAGAGTTTATATCTTGGTACGGGCAGCAATTCAAGCAGACAGGGAGATATGTGGGTTTCCTGAGCTCATTTATGCTGGAGGAATAGAGCAGCCACACACTTCATACTTAGAGGGTGCAGTGGGTTTTTCTACTTTTCAGAAAAGGAGGGCAAAAAGGGGGGAAGGGGGCGTAATTTAAAAACAAAAGCTGTTGAACAAACAAAACTCCAGGCCGACAAAATCATTCCAGCAAAACTGGAAGACAGAAAACTGCTTCCAAGAAGGAGAAAACGTGCAGTAAGATAATAAATAAAGGAAGGTGAGGGGAGAGCTACACAGACAACCGATGTTTTCTGTTTTTACTTTTACATGAGCTTAACTACAGAGATCAAACAACACGCAAACTGACCTAAAACAGTCCAAAAGATGAATTAGTGAGTAATAAATCCAGCTGCGACTGTGTAGTAAAACAGGATCCAATTGCAGAGCACATCGGTGCAGCATCAGCCATGCCAGCCCAGGTATTTATTCACCTCATCCGGACCAAATCTCCCGTTTGCCAACGACAACCGCGGGGAGGATAAATCTTCCTCAACCAGCGGGTTATTCCCAAGCTCCTTACCAGCTTCATGGTGCTGTTGTTCTGCTCCCAGCGCCACAGCATCACGCTCATGGTCCGGCCGGCACCTGCCGCAGTGTGCCGGGGCTAGCCCGCAGTGTGCCGGGGCTAGCCCGCAGGGCCCGGGGGTCCGGCCATGCCGGGGGCTGTGCCCGGGCGGGCTCCGGCAGCCGAGCGGGGCCGGGCCGGGCACGGCGGGGCCGGGCGGTCCCTCCGCCCCCGCTCGGGGGAGGATCCTCTTAACCCCTTCGGGAAGGGGGAGTTTGTGCGTGTCCCCCCCGCACAGGGAAAACGGGGATAGGGGGAACTTAAGGGAAAACATTGCCAAGAAGCATTTGAAAATTAACCGAGCGCCGAGTTTTAGGATGATACTTAAGCGTATCAGGCACATCTTAAAGCAAAACTGGAAATTGCTCCCCATTTTGACAAGCTGACTGTTAAAAGCCCAGGTTCTAAAGCTGCCTTGTTTTATAATTTTTTTATTTATTTGTATCATTTTTTTATTTGGTGCAATCTGGGCTGCTCCCACTCAGACTTGGGTTTATACTTGAGCCTGCTGGGGTGGGAAAAGACTAGGCTTGGCCCCAGTGAAAAGGGTGAATATTCTGCCTTAAAAATGATTCAACAGGTGGAACACCACAAGTCAGTTTAATGAGCATAAACAAGAGAATAGTAAGAGCATTTATAATAATTAGTAAGAGTATTTTTTTTCATATCCAGAAGAGCAGTACTTAATGGTAATAAATATCACAGTTTGCCATGTTGTATTTAAGGTACAGCTATTAATATCTTTGTAAATGCCAGACTATTCCATTGCTGCTCTCTTGCATCCTTCTGAAATCTCTCCTCTGTTGCTCTGAAGCACCTTGCCTGGCATAGCAGTCTAGACAAGATACTCGCTGTGGGAAGATTCATGCCTGCTCTTGCCCAAGGTCCTATGAAATCACCAGTGGGAGCCACGCATTTGGCTGTTGCTCCTCACCCTTCTGCTCTGGACAAGATGCCATACCTGATAAATGAGGGGCCCCACGGGGGACAAGGAGGCCACAGCAGCTCCAGCAGCAACTCCGCGCATCCCAGCAGCTCTCCAAGCCTGGGCTTGGGGGGTGGTTTCTTTGGCGGCTTTGGTTTTGCCAGGCCAGGGAAACATGGGAAATTAAAACACATTTAAAGGAATTCCCCAGGCCACCCTTTTCACACCCTCTCTCCAAATATAAATTTTGAGTCACATAAAGAAAACTTTGCTGGCTGCAGGAGGGGAGGCAAGAAATGACCACAGGCATAACTCATGGCTAACAGACCTGGAACCCACAAGCAGCTTGACATCATTTTCTAATTGTTAAATCCTTCCATAATCCAGTAAAGAGATACTGAAGCATTTTAAAATGACCAAATTTTACCCAAATTGATCCTTTTCTTAGCTAAAAATTGCCCTATTGTATGATTTTACCAGCTGTTTCATGTATCCATTCAGTATGATGTTGAAGAAATACTAGAATAAATCAGTAAACAGGCATTTTTATCCTTTTTGATAAAAAACCCACACATATACCTCCTCACTGAAGTCTTTTCCCTAACAGTTATGCTTCTATATGACTTGGATTTCATTCCTTGAGCCTGTAATTGTTCTCCTGTTCTAATTTATTATTTTAAGTGGTAAAGAAGAAGGAATAGTTATTGAAACAAACAATCATATTTCTTCACTGTAAAAAGAATTTCCCTACCAATTTTGGTAGCTTGAATAGCTACACATAGAGAAAGAGCTGCATGTTGAAAGCATTTAAAGACTTTATGCATACAGGTTACCTTTGAACCATAGAAATAAAATTTGAATCCCTTCCTGAGAATAAAGAGCTCTTGTTCTTTCCCTTCAGACCAACGTGGACCAAAGCCCTAGCACAGCCAAATCTTCCCAGTCAGCCCTCTACGTAAGCAAGTACCCTGCCGAAAGGTCATTCCTACAACATTCAAAAGAGGAGAAGGTCACAGCCCATTTGAGGGCTTGAACATAAGATGTATGGCCCTCAGGAGGGTCACAGGCTGAGACAATAACCTGCTGACAGACCCATGAATGAGCGAATGAATGCGTGCACTGGGAGGGAGAAGCCTGGGTGTGATGCCAGAAGGATTTTCTAAGAGCATCTTTCCAGCACCTTGGAGGAGCTGCCAGTGCCTGCAGTGCATGTTCCTGGCTGAGCTTAAGTTTGTCCCTTCCCTGCTGCTGACATGGTGGGAGCACCACAAGGGCTTCCCATCGACCTGCTGGCATCTGGCTGAATATCCTGACTCAGAGATTGTGTTCTGCTTCCAAAAAACACACCAACTTCAGGCAAAAAACCAAGGGAGCTGAGACACAGGGAGCTTTACACTTGCAGGATTATGGGCCCATACAAAGGGCCAAGACAACCCACAGCACAAGTCAGCATTGCCTCAGACACCTCCTAAGCCTCTTAAAAGGTTGTTGATGATCTGCTCTTCCAGTTTGAGCTGCCAAATGTTTTCATTCAATGCTCAACGTAGTGCCAAAATCAGGGATTGCAAGAAACAAAGGAGTGGTCTCAGAAAACGGCAAGTTCTTGTCTACCATCACAAGGAAAACCCCATTTTTGGGGCCCAGGGAACAGGGTAGAGCCAAACTGCCCCCGCTACAAACAGACAGATTAAAAGACCAGACATGGATGGAAGGACTCTTTAGCCAACCAGTCTTGTTTCTTTGAATACAGTTTGCTGTCTGTTTTTACATTAACCGAAGTGTGGCTCAGATTTGAGTATTTTCTCATTTTATCCTTTATGGGCCAGCTGAGCATGCTGAACATGGACAGAGACACTCGCATGTAATCAGCCTGAAATACTAATAAAGGAAAGCTCCTGAGGTTAAAGCATAAGCTCTGTGCCTCCCAATCACTTTTTAAGCTTATTAATATCCTTAACTAAAATCTGTGTTGCTTTTAGACACTTTTATTTAATGGATTTTCCTAAGCCAGCCTTGATTTGGGATGAAGATCCCCTGAGTTCTGAGAGTGTTGCCAGGTGTAACCGGAATTTATTTCTTCCATTAAAAAGTAAGACTTTGGAGCTGCCTTTCATCCTCCTATCTCTCTTTTAGGCTCCCACAACACAGTGAAAGAGATAAGATTGGGATTGAAGCTGGTAAAATCCCTGCATGACCTCTTGCCCCCTGGCAGCATCGCAGCGGGAGTTCCTCCACAATTGCTGTGCTGACTGATCCAGGAGATGCCTTTCCCATACAATGCCCAATTTCAACAGGGAACAAGAACTAGATACTTGCTTGTATTTGAATTCTTTAACGATAAAGCATCCAAGCTCTCTATTATGAACTTCAACAGTATGTACATGATGACATGGGGTCAATATTAAGTCGAACCTTCAGGAAAGGACATTATTTACAGCCCTAATGGGCATCTAAACTTCCCTATTAAAGTGCTGAACAATATGCTTGTTATTCACCAGTGAGTCTTCAATGACAGAGAAACATGTGTCCCAAGCAAAGCCTATGCTCTAACAAGACATCATTCCAGTTCCCAATGCTTTCCAAATAAAACTGTTTGAAAAACAGGAGGAAACAGGTGTTGGAGACATTATGAATGAACTCAGTTCACACAGTCATTGTCTGTGCAACATTTACTATAAAGAAAGATTGGGGAAATCCGTTCACTAGTAATTCATTGTTTGCCTATGAAAAATATGTGTGCTAACAGCTTGCTCCACAGTCATTAAACAAAGTCACGCTCTTGTACTTACCCATTACTTTTGCTTTTTAATGCATATTTTGTTATGTTTTTTTATCTGGAAAAGAAAGCATATTAGAAAATTTTATTGCTGCTTCTCAATGCATTTTGGTCAAAAAGACTAAAATTTTCTCTTCTCTGAAAGCTGGCTCTTTATTTATTTTTACTATATGCCAATATAACTGCATAGGTCTTCCTTTCATACTTTACAAAATGGAAATGTCTACAATTTAAAATCCTGAGTTCTTAGAAATCTTGAAGTTGTCAATAACAACATTTTGCTAAGTATGATGTGGGAGAGAACAGGAGTCTAGCTCACAGAACCATAACAGATGCCAAACAACAACTTTCATTCCAAAAAAGCCCTCAAAATGGTGTTGAACAGCAACCTTTGAATTCAGAATTTTCTAAACCAGCAGATAAGATACTTTGTATTGAGTGGTGTTAAGGGACCCAGTGAAGGAGCTACCCACAGGTTCATCTTGATTGTCAGCAGTGGCTGGGAGCTTCTGGAGGACAGAGACAGCTTGTGCTAGGTACCAGTTCCAAGAAAATGAGATGGCCTTGATAGTCACATACACAACCTCCCACCAGTCCCAGAGAGAAGCACAAAATGAGAGATAGAAACTCAATTAAACAACAGCTGAGGCAGGCAGTATTATTACTGGCAAACGAGCATCCTTCTCTGGAAAACATGCCTTGTTAAACTGGATTTTCTGCTGAGTTCACAGAAGCTTACGAAAGCGATAACGCAGATGTGCTTCTGTGAGGAGGCTCTTGACAAATCAACCTGGTAAACATCAGGTGGACTGAAAAGGAGTTAACTGGTATAAAAATACAGGATAACCGGGAAATTGTTATTAAGAAAATAAGCAGCTTGACTGTGTTTCACAGGAATCATTTTCAGTCCTACTTTTCTGCATGAAGGAGGCATGATGCAGCTACAAAATTTGCTGGTGGCACATCATAATGGGAGAAGTAAATGATGAAAAAGAATAAGATCAGAGAGTTGAAGAAACTCATATATGCTGACTAGAACCATGAAAAGATATTTCAAAACAGAAAATGCAATCTTGTAAACAAAAGCAACTAAGAACCTCACAGAGCAAAGGACTCTCCATGAATTCAGTGCATCTGGAAAGAGTATCATAGACACGACGTGCCATCAGGAGGCTGGAGTTTGTGCTATGGTTGGAGGGGTGATGCAATACTTGTACAGAAGAACAGGTGGTTATCAAATAAGAGTAGGATTTATCACCTGCTGGCTTTAATGCTGTTTGTGTATAATAGTTCAATGGGTTTAACCTTTGGAGAGCCTTCAGAGAAGAGCCGCAAGAATGACGTATGGACTGAAAAATGCAGATCAGAAGACAACTCAAAAAGCTCCATTTCATTTGTCAGAAAAGAGTAAGGGCAAATATGATGAGATCATAACATGAACTAATTAAAAAATGGAAGCAATTCAGCAGAAGTCATGTGGACTGTTTTATGGAGGAAGCAGAGTGAATTATCACATTTATTGTTGTCTCACTTTATCATCAAAGGTTGTTTCTAAGTCCCCCATGGAAGTGTATCAGTCAGCTACAGATCTGCTCCTGCCAACCTCGAATCTATACTATCACCTGGCCAGCAACCCAGTGCAACATAGAATGGTCTTCAGATATTCAAAGGATTAGAAAAGTAGCGGAAAGCTTCCTGTTCTCCATTCCAGTCTGCTTGTACTCAAAAGTACACCTTGAAATAGGTGGGGCCTGGGGTAGTTTTTTAAAATATTAATTTTTTGATTCAGAACACAATGTATTGGGAGGGGGAAAGCTGTTAATAAAGTAATAAAAATAACAGTACACTGCCTATCCACTGGTTAAGCAACGCTGACATTAACTAGGCCACTCAGTCTATGGAGAGCAGTAAATTCCCACTGTGGTCTGAGAGACCTGAGTGCCCAAGTGGTCACTAAAGGAGCCTCTTCCAAACATCCTCACCCCACAGCCCTGGCTTGCAACGCTCCCTCTCCCACTGCCTGAGAGCACAAGCAAAGGCATGGCTTACAACAGGAATTGTGTACTTGTAGAAGTTTCCAGACAGAATATTTTGTTCACAACATACATGCTGCAATACCACTCATGCAATTATATCTCAGTGAGGATCCAGTGGGGCCCTGCCTGAGCTAGGGATGTAAACAGGCAATTCAGTTTTACTCACTTTTGCCAGGTATATGAGAACAAAGGAGAAACCCCTTTACTCAAGCACTAGTATCACCAAACACGTTATGCTGTTCTACAATACCACTCACTATTCATCCTTTACACCTTTTAATCAGGGCAGTTAGTTGTTCCCTCACTACAGCAAAAGATAAAAAACAAAGTGAGAAATTACTAAAAGTAGCTTTCTGGTTAGCTTTTGTCATAGCCCAACATCGCTAGAGAAGCACTGACACCGAAAAATAAAATTATTAGAAACTGATCTCAGAAAGGTCTGAAAAGGACAATAATCCAGGGGTCAGCTTTGCCAGGAAAATCTATGGATCCTCCTCCAAAAATTGTAGGGCAGTGTTGTCTTTGGATTATGATTTTCTGAACGTAATCCCAGCCCACACTCCCCACTCTCTGACCTGACATGCCCTGCATCCAGTTTCCGAACATGTAAAAGCACAGAATAATTACCAAGTTTGGTGAGCTTTCAACAATTGAAGGAATAGGACGCTCAGGCACAGTATTGAAGGCAGCTCCTCCAAAGACATCGTTCTACAGGCAATATAAGGCACCAAAGACGTTCAGATTTCCTAATTTACATGTCTTTTTATAAGCCATATGCACCATACATCCACACACACAGCCTTATTCTGCTGCCAAAATAAGGAGACCAAGGACCCCTCCTCCTCTGTGTGGTCACCTCCGAAGGCCAAAGATCTGTCTGTGGAAAGAAGGTTACTTAAACAGGATTAAAGAACTTTTGTAGCCACTTGAAATAAAACTCAACAGTGAAACTGTATTTGTAAAAGAAAAAAGACATAACTATCACCTATGCCAAAAAAGGCAAGTGGGAAATCAGAGTATTAGCAAAGAACAACATTGTTTAAGCTCTTGGCCATTTCACAAATGCAATGAAACCTCTGCTTTCCTTCTCAGATAAGCAAGGGCAGAGGCAAAAATAAGATGATACTTCTAAAGGTACTGATAGCATTTGTGAAGAGAATTTTGTCCAGCTGCATAGACAGAGCTACCAGCTGCTTTATGCACAGTCATGTCCATTTCAGATCATTCTGTACACAGTTCACAGCTATAGATATACATACCATGGAATGCTACTGTGCACAGAAAGTCACTTGGCAACTAAGAACCCTCTTCAATCCAGCTTTTTCCCCCAGGAGATAATACTCAATAAAACTTGGATGGAAACATCCCCTTTTAAAGTCTAAAAACTACTGGTAAACATTTCTGTGGAAAAAATAATAATACTAACATCAAACAAAAATACATTGACTTACTATATTTGAGACTAATTCCTGATTCATATTAATAGCAGACTAAAATACAGACAGAAAAGTGTTATTTGCTCTGTTTCTGCTGAGTCTTTGCCAAGTGCCCTTAACACCAACAATAATTTATAATTAACTAGGCAATCCTTCTTAAGCAGATGCACAACAGTATGAAAAAGTGATTCAATTAGAGTCTGTAGATAAAGTTCCTCAGTACTAACAAAGCATCCCTCACCATAACTTCTGAAACCTGTCCCCTGAAAGAATGCTCACTAAGATTTAATTAAAAATAGCTGTTACTCCTAGTCTTGATTAGCTACCTGGAACACTTGATAATAACTGGTCCCTCTTGCCAAAATCTTTCCCTTTACATATTTCACCCTCAACTTAAATAAAGTGGTTGCTAACTCCAGAGCACAAAATTCTGTGAACCAAACAGCCTATACAGTAGATTCCAGTTGACATTTGTGTTATGAAATTACGAAATTATGTATGCATACATATATAGAAATACTTAAATATATAATAACTTGTAAAATTTAAAAGGCTGCATTTATTAGGGGAGACCTAATTGTGGCCTTCCAGGACCTGAAAGGAGCCTACAAGAAAGATAGAGAGGGAGTTTTTACAAGAACATGGGAGTGAGACAAGGGTAAAGGGATTCAAACTGAAAAGACAGTAGGTTTAGATTAGCTAATATGAAGAAATTATTTACTGCAAGGGTGCTGAGGCACTGGAACAGGTTGCCCAGAGAAGTGATGGATGCCCCATTCCTGGAAGCATTCAAGGCCAGGCTGGATGGAGCTTTGAGCAACCTGGTCTAGTGAAAGGCGTCCCTGACCACAGCAGGGGGGTTGGAACTGGATGATCTTTAAGGTCCCTTTCAAGCCAGGCCATTCTATGATTCTATGTAGAATTGATTCCATGGAGTACTTTGCCAGTAAAAGTTGTAGTTACCTTACTATTGATGGGAGTGCCATAATCACAGCCTTCCCAACTAATTCGATTTCAAATATGCATTTCCAGTGTCCACAGTAGTTTCTGGATGGGGCTGTTCTCCTCACACCGAAGTTTTCAGCACTGCTTTTTGAACTTGTATCTTCAACTCTAAACAAGTAAGTACAATGCCCAGGCTTGCTCCAAGCTTGTTGACAATGACATGGAACAATGTTAATGGATTAATAGGGATCATCCCATTAGTTTGTGTTGTTTATTAGCATGCCATCTTTGAAAGCTTTCAGTATTGCCTTGGTTTGGTCCTGGCATGCTTCTGAGTCAGCAGCTGCCATCACCGTGGGCAGCCTTGAACAGTCTCCCAGTTTTCAACAGTTTCACAGTTTTCAACCAAGAGCAGGGAGAGAGCTGCTGCAAACCCCAGGGAATCACTTTCTGTGTGTCCCCTTCCCCAGCCTCTAAGGCACAGTTGACACATCTTCAGGGATGCACCATCTTCCTTTCCATCATTAACCA
Organism: Cephalopterus ornatus; assembly: GCA_013396775.1. Lineage (NCBI taxonomy): Eukaryota > Metazoa > Chordata > Aves > Passeriformes > Cotingidae > Cephalopterus > Cephalopterus ornatus. The sequence goes on along the minus strand of VZRE01006216.1, from coordinate 280,571 downwards.
TAATCTGTCCCCTGAAGGCAACAATTTGGAGATATAAGCATAGGCTATGAAAAGCAGTCTAGTATTTTCATGAAAAATACTTCTTACTCTGGAAGAGCTGGTCAGGGACCAACACTGCCAAGGACAGGAGGCTTGGGGTAGATCTCATCTCTTAGCCAAAATGTCAAGTCAAATGGTGAAGAAAAGCTCTTAGTACAGGCTTGTGACTAGAGAAAGGCACATTCCCAGCTGCTGCGCAACAGTTGGTATTGAAAGCCCACACATCAGAAATAACTGGACACGTAGAAACAGAGGAAAAACCCTCGTCCTGTACTAGGGATGCTCAAATTGGTTACAAGGCTCTTCTCAATAAATTTACACTTCATGGAGTAGCCCAGCCAAAAAGGATTTTTAGAAGTTCTGTACCCTCAGTGAACCTTTAACATGAGCTTAAAAAATTAGACTATAGTGAGAAACTGAGAAACACCTGTTTGTTGTTTGGTTTGTGTGTTTTGGTTTTTTGTTTGTTTGTTTCAATACAGGGAATACTGTTGTGAAAAACACTATTACTTGGTATGATCATACATAGCAGAAATTATTCCTTCTTCTTCATGCCCAGAGTCTTCAGAGTTGAATTCACCGATTCTTCCTCTTTTCACAGAGTAATACTTGTGCATGTTATGGAGGAATGGCAGACTGAAGCCAGAATAGTGCTAATTTTGACATTACAAAACAAAGATACAAGGAATTAAATAATTAGAGCCTTAATGACAGAGCACAATGCATGTCTCCTTTGATAATGTCTTGAACTCTAAAGATAAAAGCGGGGTTGAAATGTGCATACAAGATGTGCAATAATAGAGTTTCAAAGCACACTGAAGCACGCTGTAGTGTACCATTCCATAGTACTTTAATATCTTAAAAGATTAGCCTGTTGAAGCAAAAACTTCTCTAGTTGTCTAGGCTACTTCTACCCTTTCGTGCCTCCCTTCCAGCTGCTTTCCTCTCACCTCCTCTGCTGTACTACTGTTTGATAATACCAGAAGTAACAAGGAATTAATACTAATTCCATGTATTTCCCTGCTCTTCAAGGTCATTTTTTGGGAAAATATATTAATAAATCATAAATTAAGTCCATTGACTGGAAAACAAATTTTACTAAAGATTTGCCTGCTTTTATCTTTATATATATATATATATTTTAAGTTATCCTTGTCACTTGCTTTCAACTTTTATCTCAATTCTCATCCTGTCATATCATCAACTTATCAATTGGAGGAGGGGGAGAATCAAGATCCATTCAAGCTCAAAAGAGTTTGCAGCAGACTAGAAGTCAACTAAAGACATTCCTTAGCTGCTCTGTCCCCTGTACACAGAAATGGAGGACTGAAACAGAAATGTTAATGACAATGAAAGACATGAAGATGCTGATATTTATCATGAAAGAGTGCTCTAGGCTGTATGAAATAGAAATGCAAATTCTTATTCATGATCTTGGATGCATACAGCTGAATCTCAACATTATCCTACTACTTTAAAAGAGAGATTTCTCCAAAGGCTAAGCGAAGGATGAGCTGCCTAGGTAGGGGTCCTGAAAACTAGTTTTATCTAAGAAAAGCTTTTCTAGTCCCTGAAGTTGATACCTAATTAATGCTTCTGGTCTTCTAAATGGATTATCACTTGCTTGAAAATAAACACAAAAACTCTACTACAAACTTGGTTTGTTTTTGATGGATTAGTAAAATAGCACAGAGCTATGAATATAGGTTTTTAATTTAATCTTATTCTTCCATATATTATCATCATTAAGGATTACTTCCATGGCTTACTGGCTGGCATTGTTATTTTTTTGTATCTCAAAATATGGTAAAGTGAATAAATAGGAAGAAGCTACAGCATGCCCCATTATAAATAACCAGAAGTATTTTGCTGATTTCACTTTATATTGCACTAATGAGCAGAGCACACCCTGATCCCACGAATGTCAAAATCAGTCTTACTGCAATTCATGTCACTCTTAAGAGGAGCTGGTCTATATTTTCATGATGGTGGCAAAGAAGTGCAGGTTACTCTCATTTGCTCCCCACACTGGCCAAATTTAGACTATAACCTGCAGCCCAGTCTGATTTGAGCACAATAATCAGCCTTTACTAAGATAACTTAGTTATCAACGCCAATTTGAGATGCCTCTCTAAGAACATCACATCAGCATTTTGTCTGGGATTCACTTAAACAGTCAATAGGTTTTCAGTTACAAAGTCATATTAGAATACAAGGCAACCTTGCCCCCCAAATTGCACCATTTCACATTACTTGTACGTCTAATTAGCTTATATATTAGTACTAAAAATTATTGCTGGTCTGTTCTCATCATATGGCTAAAAAAAAAAGGAAAAATCCAGTTAAGATACAGGCAAAGAAGAGTCAGATCCTATGTAAGTTTGACCATGTAATTTAGCATTTCAACTACATATTCAACTTGGATAACTAGCAACAACATAAGCTGCAAGGTATAAAAAAATCATACCTGTTTTGTTACATGAAATTAAACATTTCTTATTTTTATTAAGCATTCTTTCACTGCTGTCAGGCCATGCCCCCGAAGAGGAGATTCTAATACTACTTTTAAGCTAATTAACAGATTTTAAAATAGTGTCAAACTACGCTTCAAATATCCTAAAATGTGCTAGTTGTGAGCATAATGTTATTTTCAGAGGCAACCAGCCTCTGTAAACAAGATTAGTTTCCAAGCCCTAGTCTTGCTGCACAGAGTTCAAATCACGGACCAAGGGGGGCGGGGGGGGGAAATTACTTGCTGCTGCTACTGTTACTGTACTTCACTGGTGTGAGTAGTAAAAATAAATAGACCTGAGAACAAGCTATTATTAGTTTTCCTCTGCAGATAAATATTATTAATGCTGCTTGGTTTACTCTCCAAGCACTTGGCCCAAAAGAAGCAGCATTCTGCTGACCTTTGCTCCGCAACGCAAACCACCAGCACAGAGACCATTCACAGAATCACAGCATGTGCTGAGCTGGAAGGGACCCACGAGGATCATCAAATCCAACCCTCAGGCCTGAACAGGACCATCCTGAAGAGTCACACTGTGTGCCTGAGAGTGCCTCTTGAGCTCTGCTAGCCTTGGTGCTGTGCCCACTGCCCTGGGGAGCCTGTTCAGCGCCCAACCACCCTCTGCGGGAAGAAGCTTTTTCTAACATCCAACCTAAACCAATGTAACCGTCGCAGCAGGATACAGCACAGCTCTCCCAAACCCAGAGCTGTGTGGAAAGCATTCCTGGGAACTGCACCACAGCATTACCAAGGACTTGGAAACTTTGAGGCTTGGTTCATCGAAGTCCCAAAAATGGGAATGAGAGGAGGAAGGAAGAGAGCTGGGTAAAAAGGGATATCTGCCTCAGGATGCCTTCCAAAAATTATGTGTTCTATTTATATGGCTTAGGAAACGGACTGTACCTCTCTCAGACACAGAACATCCCTGAACAATAAAAAGTGAGGGACCTTTTTGACTGAATTGAACAGTGCAGGTAAGATTGCACATGCTGGGGAACCGAGCCTTTGTCTATATCTGAAACATTCAGTCTGATACTGTTCCCTTATGAAGGTTCATTAAGGGGTTTTAAATCTAAAGGACAAGCACAATAAAAGTGTTCTCAAATAAGTCTGTTTCAACCTGCTTTTACCTGTCACGGGCAGCTCAACTAAACCCTTCATCTTGCAGCCTTCTCTAAGCTGCAGCACCAGGATGACTGTACTTGTGCTGGGTGTGCCCATACTCCACTCACTGCCCATCTTCCAGCTGAGAAGTCCCACACTCACCAGGGCAGTAACATCCACCTGAAACCCCATCCTGCAGCCAGCTCCAGTGACCACCTTTGTGCCACCACCTTCTGCCTGCTGCATCCAGGGAGCATAACCTGAGGTGAAGGAGAGCAAGGTGGTATCCACAGGAGGACTGGGAGGGACAATTGCTCTTCAAAGACCTTCTAGTGTGATGGCAGAACCACAGAAAAGACTAGAAACATTTAATAACAAAGTCTTTCCTAAAAAAACAAAACAAAAAAAACCATATATTTCTTTTCATCCATTTTCACTGCACGTGGGATCACTGTAAGGAGCATTTGTACCACTGTGATCATTTTCCAAGTACTGTGAGGATTAAGTACATATGAACCAGAAAGAAAGAAAAAACACTGCCATCACACATGAGAAATAAGGTCTGGCTTCCATTTCAGGGAATATTAATAACTGAAATTGTTAACAACTGACTGACAAAAACTGTTCTGCTTCCTGCTAGTTTAACTGCTTCTGGGTAAAATTATGATAATAAGCCTAGAAATACAATAAGCCTTAATAACAATACAGAACAGCAAGTCACAAAATAACTATGCTTTCTGGTCCGAATGGTCTCCTGCAGCCAAAAATACAGCATGAAGGTAGCTTGAAAGAGCCAAGTGAATCAGCATTTGATATTCATGAAGGAAAGGACTTTGTATATGATTTATTGATTTAGACGTATTTCAGGTCCTGTTAAAACTGGCTCACACTGCCATATTAACTGTATTGATAAAAACAAACAGGGAAAGGACTTTGTTAATGGGAGAAGAAAGGTCAGAATTACAAAAAGTGGCCCATGTTAAGTGTCTAAGGAGTCTATGCATTAAGTCCAAGTTCTTATACCTGGTTTGCTGCCAGCACAGATTTGCTCCATCACACTGGGCAATGCTTTGCTGGGGCGCAAGAGTGCTGGTTCTTTTGAACCTAATGGTGTTATGCAACCCAATGCCTCAGAAACATAGGGAGTCCTGGGATGCTTCTTTGGAAACCCAGAGATGATACATATAAGGACAGTATAGCTGCTTCAGAAATATTTCCCCCTCTATTAAAATGGTGTTTTTTTCATTGTGGTTTGGGTTGGAAGGGATCTTAAAAACCATGCAATTCCCACCCATCTGCCATGGGCAGAGACACCTGCCACTAGAACTGGTTGCTCCAAGCCCAATCCAACCTGGCCTAGAACAACTCCAAGGAAAACCTGACAACACATTAAATTTCCCAGCCGTAATTCCAAGAAAATGCTTGTGACTTGAATGGATTTACATTTTTTTCCCAAAAATACAGATTTTTGTTCACGGTAGCTGCAACAGAGGGAAAGAGACATTTAGGTCAGACCCCTACCACAGGTCAGATCAAATGTCAATACACAGCAAAGCTGATTGTAGCTCCTAAGTGCTGCCTGAAAAGTTCATAGCAAATAACCTATGCCAGTACTTCACTGGAAAACATTATGAAGCTCTGAAATATTCCAGCAGACGCAGATGTTTTGTAGAGACAGAGAATCTACAGACTAAACTACAGAGTGTGGCTTTGTCACTGAACAGGAGGGGCTGAACAGTGATCTCCTTTTTTCTTTGTAACTACAACTTAATCTGTATTCCCCTGCTAAAAGGATTGCAATAAAACTCTACATAATGAAAGGACAATTAAGTCACATTACGTGCAAAAAAAGTCATCATTTGATAATGATCCACTAATTTCAGCAAGATAAGACACTAATCACTTATGGTAATCAAATTTGCCCTGGTAATGCAAGGACTGGACCATGATGAAGCAATTCAGAAACGTTCATTAACTGTGTGTCCATATGCCACCAAATCACAGCGTGTTTCTGATGGAGATGCTCCGAGGCCAGGAGGATGTCACATTATCTGCTCTTCCATTTCTATAAGTGCCTCAGCTGCACCAGGGTGATGGCAGCTACACCTGCCATTCTGTGGACTCTATAGGATGTGTCTCCACACAAACAAGTCAGAGCTTCCTCCACCAAATACCCAAGTGGGCAGCTCAGGTCCTTCCAGCTGCTCTTTTTCTCCTTCTCCAAAGGTCTTCCCACACGAACTACCTCTCACACATTGCAACCAGCACCCCCAAGACTTGCTGCTAATTCATGATCTGAAAATGCTCAAAGAAATCAAGCTTTGATTTTTTAAAACATTGTCTGTAGCCAAAATAAACGATGGCCAGAAAATACTGTCGATTTTTTTTTCTTCATTGAAAGAATTATCTCTAATACAAGTGTATCATTAATAAATCTTATCGATACACAATAGCTACTTAATCCCATGCAACTCATTCGAGAAACCGAAGGAAAATGAGGCCTGCTTCTGTTCTATCCAACACCACCAGGTGGCAATAGCAGCCCAGCTAACCCATCCCACAGCAAGCGAGCTGCAGGAACTGCTTATTCTATTGCATTCCCTTTTTTCCTTTCACTCAGCCTTACCCCAAGATTTTTTTTAACTTACACTCAGTGTCAGGCTAACCATCTATAATAAAAGGGACACCCGCAGCTATTCCTACTCATTGAGATAGTCCAAAGACTGGGTCCAACCTAAGTAGCTCCCAAGAACCCATGACGTACGCTTCCAATCTGGCAAATCCTGTCTTCCTTCGAGAAAGGCGTAGTTATCTCATGCAGGTAGCCATCATATTCACTGACTTCTGCAAATACATCTTTGGTGTTTCTTGGTTCAGAGGGGTAAAGATGTGGCCCTGTGTAACTCAACAGTTTTTTGCTACCACAAGACACTACTACTTTTGTGTTTTAACTTCATGAAGCATCCTTATGGAATGCTACTACCCTCAGAGCATGCAACGCTTCACTAATTCCCTATCCAAACACTGCATATATGACCCAAACCACGTGATATATGGAAAAGCAAAAAAAAAAAACCCCAATAAAATAGTTTTTGATAACCTGAGAGTGAAAGAAATACACCAGGCCTGCATTTGAACAGAAAGCTAGATCTAAGAGGGGCTTATATTTCTCAGATTTCAAGGAGTTAGGCCAGAAGAGGTGGCTTGGCATATGGAAGTTAATTCCCAATACAAACACAAGCCTAGTTGCAGGCATTTTACTGTATGATGATGCTGTAAATCAAAAATAAATCTAGCCTCATCCAGTACCCCAGAACTACAGTTTCTAAACTTCTCAGCAGTTTAGTAAACAAATCTGAGGTGTTTTTTTTAAAGCTGAACAGTAGAAATAATATATTCGTAGGTAAATTAATATATAAGGTTACATCTCTGCTCTGACCTCATCAAGATCCCATCTGGAATCACAATAAGATAGGCAAAAATGAGTCACTGATCTACATCTGCTTTTCAGACTGACTGACAGTCCTGAGTGTTGAACGACTCCAGACCATCAGTAACTTCCATCTCCAGCACCACAAAGATTAACAGTGTGTTCCCTCCCTACCAGGCACACTTGAAGCCTTCATGGACTAACCCACTGACCAAGTCAAAAAACATTTTGTATGATCCTGAAACAGTAAAACCTTCAATAATTTGCATTGTAACCACTGCTCCCTACTACAATTTTTTTTTAAATGAACTTTTTCCACAGCAGTTACTGAAGAGATGAGACGGACACCCAGGTCTCCATTAGGGGTTATCAGCCCTTCCTGAGCTGAGCTAGAAAAAGGGTTTTAACAAAACACAACAAGCCATTATTTTAAACCAGCTATCTGACATAAACAATCTCTCTCCCATGTGTTGTTTCACCTACAAGATATTAACCCAATTAAATGCACATGATAAACCATAAACCCTGCCAATTCTATACAACACAATGATCTAGAAGAGAAATCAGCCCTTGGTTCCCTCTGGAAGCCACACCTACCTGAAGCCTCCTGCTTCTTCCATTGCAAGCCCACAGACTTTCCCTGTCGTGGGGATGCCCTGGGGAGGAGAAGGCAGGCAGGCACCCAGCTCCCATGTGCAGCTTCTTAAGGCTCCTTAGCAACAGCAGCCAGTCCCACCCAGTTTAACCAGGAGGAGCTGAGTTAGTCAGCTGGGAAAGAGAAGAAACCAGCTGCAAAAATTTAATAAGGCACATCCACTAACGAGAGGAAGGGCTGGGGCATTAACACTTTATCAAAAGTCTCATCCCAAGACTGCGAAAGTAAACGTAACTGAAGGTGGTAGAAGGAAAAGAGGAAGGGGAATTCTATCTTCTTGGCTTCCACCCATCACTGTAGGCTTCTAAAACTGAGTGTGTTCATGCTTAGGATGGATTTCTCTTCTGGGAGGCAAAACCCATTGCTATCTTCTTGTCAGAGGAACAGCTACTCCAATGCAAGTTACACACCAGGACTTTTTGTCCCAAGTTGCTTTGGTGTTTAAAATCAGTTCCAGTATTGTGTGTAATTCTATTCATACAGATAAATTATGACTTGAACTGCAAAATACATTCTAGCTCTTTCAGAATTTAAATACAAAATCGGAATATGAAATTACCCATCAACTCCAGCTGCAATACATTTCTTATTTCACATTTTAACTCGCACTCTTTGGAAATTCAGTTAAACGTGACAACCTGAAAATCAGTTTCAATCACAACTAGTAAGTGGAAGCTTCCTCCCCTTCTTTTTGTTCTTTACAAACCATAAGCACCCAAAACAACGACACGTAGAGAGAGGGATGACGAGCCAAATACCTCTAGACTGTACTCAAGGCACCTGAGCAACAAGTGTCAAGCTCTGCAATACAAAACGAGATGCCAGGAAACCCAAAACACACTTTAATCTGAACTGTTCTTTTGGGCATTCAGCCTCATGCCTAACACTGCAGCTGTTCACAGCATCCACTAACACTTCTGTGCCATTTGTAAGCCAGAGAACTTATATTTTCCTTTCAGCCTCTTGAATGGAAGTGATGCAATGTGGTAGAACCAGCCAGACCCCTACAAAAAGAGGAACAGTAGCAAGCACTGCCTGCAATCACAGAGCATGACAAGGAGAACTGGAACAGCTGCCCAAGAAGGTGGTGGATTCTCCCTCTCTGGAGATGCTACAAACCCACCTGGACTTGCTCTGGTGTCACCTGCTCCAGGTGACCTTGCCTTGGCAGCAGGGGCGGACTGGATGATTTTCAGAGGTCCCTTCCAACCTTAACTATTCTGTGATTCTGTGATAAAAAGATCTCGCAGGTCAAGGCTTGCTCTGTGTTCAAACTGGTAACATTTGCAGAGTTACATGCAAAGCCAACCCGCGGTAGATCTAGATCTCTAGAAAAGAAGTTATTTTTAAACTGCAGTAGCAATGTGAACTGCATAAATTAGCATAATCTCAGCTGTGTTACATACGACAAATTAACACTCTGCAGACTCCTTGCTTCTACTGAATGGTCAATCATGCAATTCATGGGGCTTAGAAATCCCCTTTTTCCATCCTCCAAAATCTCAACGGCCTTTTTTAACACTTCCCTTTTCCTTTCCAGAGCTGTACTATCACAGGCTCAGGTTTCCTTACCGATCTCACAAGGTTTCATGTGTACCTGGTGGTTCTGTGGCTGCAGAATTGCAGGACATCCTACTATTTTCTTGGCTGAGTATTTTCTCCTTGTGGGCAGATGGCATGGAAAAGTGGAGTGCAGATGGAAACCCACAGCCCACAAACGCCTCATTATAATTCAAAATAGCATACACAGCTCTTCAATTCTTATCTTCTCCTTAAATTATTTTCAACAATAAAAGGATAAACTGCTGTTTTCAGAAGGCACAGACAAAAGTAATGATATCTGTTTATAGCTGAGAACCTTCTCCTAACAATGTGACTTCTATCTTCACAAGTTTTATTAAAATCCATAAATCATTAGTGGAAACGACTTTATAACAAGTATCTCTTGCTTTGATTCAAGTACAGCCTAAAGAAAAAAAATCAATAAGAAAAAAGCAGATCACTGACTCATGAAGGTTTAGAAGTCCTCCAGTTAGCTACTTAAGGTGATTTCATGGCTCCAGGTATCACTTTACCTGAGCTGCTTGGAATTATAATGGATTTATCTCTGCAGAACACCTGTGAGATAAGGTAGTTGCTGGTGATAAACTGCAGCAGGCAAGGAGGAGGTGACAGTCATACCGATGGCCTGTGACTCATAGACTCACCACTGCATCCTCCCTGCCCTTTAGGACTGAAACCCCTCCGGGCAGAAAGGCGCAGCTCAAAATGAAGGTGCCATAAAAACTACTCTTATCATTCCTTTAAGCTTCTTCACAGCATGTCCAGTCTGGTGGAACTGGCTTTCCTAACCTTCTGACTAGTTGGAAAAGTCCTAAAAACAGCAAGATAAAAATATCTGTAGTGGAAAATAGCAAGGACCGAAATAATAAGCATTAGAGGTCAAGCCTGGATCCCTGAAAAGTTTGAATTAACCAGTGGAAAAGCATTAAAAGAAATAAACTTATCCCTTAGTTATAAAAAAGAAAACAAACAATACTTAAGACACCCAAGTGCCATGGTTGATGAGGATTTACTAACTCACAGGCAGCTCTCACATAGCATAAATGAAAAGTTGGCTAATTTTGCTCCTGTTCCAGAAGCCTGGAGTTAGACTTGATAAACATAAATAGCATTGGTTGTTGGAAGTTCTGACCTGGGGCCTGACAACCAATTACTAAAACCACATTGCTCTACTTCTGCTAGAATGGAACCCTCTAAACTGCCTCACAAAACGGTTTCTGTCTATTTAAAGGATGGATGTGTGTTGCTTAACTATATTTTCTGCCTTCAAGCATAACCCTTAGCAAGGCTTTTCCTCAAATGGCTGAAATTATTTGAATACTATACATCAAAAACATTCAGATGTTCAACCTAGTTATGATATACATACACTACAACATAAATAATCTGCCTATATAATGCAGGGCTGTAATCTACAGCATGAAGGCACACTAATGATGGACAACACGAGATGAAAGAATGAAGCATTCCATCACCAAGGGCAATTTATCTTGTCTACATTCATGAAAGAAGATTATAGGAGGTCATCTTCTTAGTGGTTTCCATTTCACAACAAAAAAAAAGACAATAATCAGTTTTCATTAGGGAAGACTTGTCCTTTCTCTTGTCTCACTATGACTTTCCTATCCCACAGACCAAACGCAGCACTGATATCAGCCAAGTAGCCACATGACATGGTCTAACACAAAGGTTTATAAAGGGTAATAGAAATGCTCAAACCTCAGATGAATACTGCAGGACTCACTCATGTCAAAAGAATCTAAAATATGTTTTATCTCCAGCTTAATGGGTTGTGCTTGGAACTAATAAAGGTCTTCAAAAATGACCATTTGTCGTTTCATGAGAAAATTCAGCTCAAGCTTGATAGAATAAAAAATTTTCAGAGGAAGAGAAAGCCTCATTTTAAGTGCTTTATGGAAGCCCTGACTCTGTAAAGTCCAACAATATCCCACAGCTCATCCAAAGGCACGTCCAGAGCAATCTGGCATAAGAGGCTGATCGCCCAGTGAAAGGCAAGAGAATTTTGGCAGAGGATGAGTTACTGTGCCAGCATTTCTGACGCAGTAAGAGTGACTCTACCGCACATCTGTTTCTCTGTGAGAGGCTGAATCTGCCCATGACAAGGTCAATTTTGAGAAAGGTTGGTATTAAAAGATTATGCTCCATCCTCTCACTGAGGTTATGCTGATTATTACAGGAGAGCAAAGGAATTCTTTGATCCTCCAAGTCCTTCTTTCTTCCCTCACAAGGTGACTCTGGCTGCCGGCACAGCACCCAAAGGGACAGAATGGCATATTCTAATTTCATAATTGTGGAATTAGCCATTTTCAACCTTGAAATTTAACCCTAAGAAATTGAGTATGCAGTAATCCACATAATCCAGGCCTCTACACCTGTCCCTCTTCCAACTAATCTCGCCATCCTTCACCATGACACATCTTAATTGAGAGTCCTATCTGCTAAGGTTAGTGTGTAAGTGGATGCTCAGGAGTTGCAATAAGTATTTGCTTTGTGAACTCTGCAAGATACAGAAATATCAAGAGAGACCAGAGCTTTTCACCAGTAACAGATCTTTACAAATGCTCTAGGAAACAGAGAGGAGAAGGAATGAATAAATAAATAAATAAGTGTCATGTAGCCCTGGATAATGCGATCTGCTGGTATTAAGTTTTCTCCTGAAGGAGTTAAGTATATACCAGCTGCTGTACATTAAACCGAGCTGGCATTCTAAATCACGGAAATTAGCTGAACTCCAATCCATTTCAGCCCAGCATTTAACAGCATTGCTGTAAATGACGCAAAGTACTGGCCAAACCAAGCTCTGCCACTTCAGCTGCTGTCAGAGAGGAAAGGAGGAGGGAGGGGGAGGAACTGCTTTGAGTGATGCTGCAGCTATTCACAAGATGGTTTACAAGAGCCTCCTTCCACCACAGGTATTGTTTGCATGACTGAAACATGCCCATGTGCACGGAAAGCCTGAGGCTTTTCCTCTGTTGAAAATCCATTTATATAAGCTACGAAGAACCAGTGCAAAATTATCTAAAATTAAATGTTTTGCCAGTGGAACACTGGAATTTCAAATCTCTTAATGCTGCACAATAAACACTGAGTGGATCTGGCGGGTCATCGGCTCAGAAACACTGACGCAGCAGCCTACAGGGAGCCAAGGGTGGCATCAGTCCCCACCATCACATCCAACACCAATGGACATTTCTCAGACTGTGAAGGGAACAGGTGAAAATCTGTGTTTGTTCAACACAAACCTGTCTTCTACTGAATCTGAGAGGATTTGCTCAGGAGGCAGTAAAGAGGGCTAAATCTTATTTATTTCACATTGCTGTGGCCAAGAAATTAAGTTGCTATTAACAAGTCTAGGAGCTTCATAGCCTTTTTATTATTATTATTTCAGGTTCCTTGAGGTAACCTGCTCAACAAGGGGAAAGTGGAATTAATTCCTGTGTTAAAAATAAGATACAGCTGCCTTGCTATCCAACCTGATCAACCAAACTTCCAGTGGACATGACCCAGGGGCATTACATCCCACTGCACAAAACTGCATATGCACCACAGATCACTCCATGTGGCCCAAACCCTACCTGGGAAAAGGCCAAAAGGCATCTTACAGGCAGGAAAGGAAAATCTTCATTGCTGCAGTGTGGGAAGTTGGTATCTGACTGCTTGGAAACGGGATCCTAGGCAACCACTGCTCTTCCCTCTTGAAAAGCAGAAAGTGGTTTGGTTCAGTGAAATAAGGCAAATTCATACAATTCCTCTGGAGAGGCTGTGTAGTGATAAACAGGATGCTCCACACCAGAGGACAGGTATCTTTCTGCCAGCTTTCTTTGGCAGTGCCCATCTGGCACATTACCATCAAGGATCAGACAGACTCCTGTGTGCTGCAGGGTCCATCCCGGAGGAGTAAGACACGGCAATGTCAAAAATATTCCTTCCCAAAATAATCTGTCCAAGTTAATCCCCAGACAAGTCTGGAATATGTATGGCTGTCCTGAGAAGCAGATTGACCTGTGGTTATTGAGCAAGCACAGAGAAACCCATTTCTAAGCTATTGCTTCAAGGCACATTTGATCTCAAAACACACGTGACATTTTTTAAATTAGTTCTGAAGACTTAAATATCCGTAGGACTCTTGCAAATGAAGAATAATTTAAAACAGAATCAAATTCGTCTTGCCATACTGATCTATTAATTAGTGTCTCCCCAGCTACAGTCAAAGTTGCACATTGATCTTTGTGGAGGCAACTGTGTCCTCTACATCTGTTCCAGGTCTCAAACTTCAGACAAAGACAGACAGATACTGTTCAAAGTTTAAATTCTCGAAGAAAATGTAACTTTATACCATGCTATATTGACTTAAGAATGACTTCTGACTCCAAAAGACACAACACCAATCTTTGTATCCACTTGATCATCCAACACTGTGCCTCATAGCTGTCTATCTGCCAGAGGAAGCAAATTCGTTAGAGCCCTTGTACAAGTTGATTAGAAATGACTTCCTGGTAATTAATGTCATAATCTGAGAAACAGCCAAAATAGATGTGACGTGGAAAAACAGCTGTCAGTCTTTTTAAAATACTTGTGCAAAAGCAGTATTTAGCTTTTCAGTACTAAAGTTACCTGTATTCTCTAACAGTGGACATGGCTCAAGTGGAGAAGGCTAAAATAACAGCAATATACTTCTGAATATTTGTTACAACATATACAAGTACAATAAAATCTCAGTATCCATTGTTCACCATAAAATGTCACACAAGCTACATCAGCAACAGGAAATCCTATTAGGGTATTAACTTCATTCTGCCAATGGACAAGTATATAGAATTAATAGATGGCAAAAAAATGCAATATAATAGTTTCTGGTCAGCATTTCCAGTAGAAGATAGGCAATCCTACCAGGGAAGATTCACCTCATTATGGGCCTCTGGGACCATCATGCCTTAGTGCCCAACCTTCCCTCTCTCGAGGCATGGAGGGAACAGCACCTCAAGCACTTTGGCCTCCACTCCCGTGAGCTCCTGGAGCTTGAAGGAAGGACTAACAAAATTTAGAATTCTTGGATAGGCAGAAATTACCACTGTCAAACAAAACGCTGATGAATCCACCAACTTACTGCCCAAGAATTGATGTTTCACAGACCTGACTACTTTTTCTTGCCAAGCAAAGCACTATTGCTACCAAACCAACACCTGCCAATCCTTAGTTACTTGGTCTTTACAGCCCACAAGTTTTCTTTCTTGCTTTCGTAAAATAAAACCTCAACAATTACTGTTGGGAAGTGGCTCACAAACTCTCTTTACAGCTGCTAGCTCCTCCAAGTCAGCCTTACTACTGTCTGTACCTACACCATAAACATGAACTCACAGGACACTTTTGGATTATACCACGGTGGTCGCTACAAGGACAGGAGAGAACAAATGGATCAGTGTTAGTGACAGGACAGGTAAAAAAGGGACTCCTTCCAACTGTGAAAGAGAGGATAAGGCAACTTGTAGCCAGTGCTGTAGGGAAAAAAAAACACATGAGGAAAAGGACTTAAGGAAACCTTCAAGTCAAGGGATGAACACAGGCTAAAAAGCAAATATACAAGACACTGTGAAGATATGACAGTCCAAAACTGAACACGCGTGGGGGAAAGAGTCCTGGTAAAAGTGTATTTTCAAGTACAGAAGTTGGATATTTTTTCCCTTCATGCATTGTTTTCCCACACATTGCTTCCAATTCGAAAATAACCCAAAATTAAAATGAAAAATAATCCAAGTATAACACACCTAAAAATACTTTCAAGAGGCAAAAAAAAAAAGGTTGAATCAGAATACAACTTAGATCTCAGCCTGTTTCAAAATAAGAAGTGATCTGTCTTCTCATTTATTTTAATAGGTGGTTTATTTGTTTAAAGTTTTAGCAGTTATTTCCATGCCTATGCTTTGCAAAACTGAAGAAACTGAGACTGTTTCCACAAACTATTTCAGAAAAAAACAATTTACAGATAAAATTAGAGGCATACAACTAAGTGCCAAGTGTTTGACTGAATTCCAGTTCTTGGTGAATGGAAAACCAGCAGCTTCCTGTTACAAAATGTACCAACAGTTCATATCTAATAATACACATAATAACTAACCATTTATATACTTCAAATATAGATGTATCTAAAAATAATATTAAAGCAGGGTATTTTTAGCCTGGTGAATTTCTCAGGAGAATGAAATTCTATGGTTTGCTGCAAGGAAAAAACAGATCAATGGGTTAAAATTTTCAGAGCATCTCTTGATTGATACAATAATAAAAGTAGAAGGTTTAGCCCCAAAGCTTAAATAAGCAAAAAGCATCCTTTCATTAAAGGACCAGCTATTGCTTCATTCACAACTGTGTCTTCTTAAACATCACTTAAAATATTTATTCTGTTGCAGATTTGGAAAGTTCATACAAAATAATTACTGATTTAAGTACCCCCTTAATTTCTCCTGCCTTGGTAGGAAAAGGGGACTTGTAGGCTAGAAGCATTAAAATAGTCTACAAATTAATCTACAGTTAATTACAAATTAACTACAAATAATCCACAAATTAATCAGACATTTAAATCTAGTGGTAAGACAATCTGGAAAGTAAAATTACAGAGTAGACAATGTTTCTCAAAGGACTTTTCACAGAAAATTAAAACCAGCCAACACCAACCCTGAATTTCCAAAACCAAGAACTGAATCTGGCTTTCCTATCTCAATAAATATAGGCTTTCTTTTCTGACATCCTCTGGATAGGCAAAAAGAGAACCAGTAGTGTAGGTGCCATAATTTTATTTCTTTTTGGTACTTCTCAGATAATTCAAACTTGGGAAAGGTTCATGATTTGTTTACCAGACCCCTTAAAATTTATTTTTTTTTTTTCTTTTTGTGAACTAAACCTCAGGTTCAGTGCCAGGAGCTTTTAAAATCAATACCCGTTGTTCTCCTCTACTAATACCCCTATACCTCTCTCTTTGTTGTCACTGTACATCGAGTGTCACAGCAGAAGGCGATAAAACTTACTTGCTAAAACAGGGACAAAAAAAAAGGAGAATGTTCCCTGAAGAAATTCAGCTTTATGGAGTAAACTAACAGTTTCAAGGACAGAAGGATAACACATGGGCACCATATGCATAAGCATTTTGAACTGTTAACAAGCAGCGGCAAAGGAGAAAGATAATCTAATATCAGGGGACTAGCTTGTAATTTTCTACAGCACTGCAGACTTTCTGACCTTGGGTAAGTTTCTTTGTGCCTCAGTCATCCATTTATAAAATAAGAACAACATCCCAACCTTTAAGGAGTGCTCTTGGGTTAAGTACATTAAAATTTGGAAGCCCCTTTGATATATATGTGAGCACGTAAATAAATGTGTATATATAAAAATATTTATATATACCCTACTAGAAGAGATCAGAGAAATAACATAAATTAATAAACTGGAAGCAGGAAAAAAGGACATATTAAATGAGTGTTTCAAAAACACTACCATGGACCATAAAAACTTGACTGAATTCAACAGCAGCATTACTAGTTCAACTAGAAATATCCTTGGAGATCCCATCTTGGGCAATTCTACAGTAACGGTACTGAGCTTGGGAAGGAACAGCACATGCACTTTTACTCAAGAACTGTCCCAATCAGATTGAAATGAGAGGTAAAAAAATATCTTCCAGTACAATTAAAAGCTGAAAGGAACTTTGAGTCCAAGTGACCATTTGCATATTCTAAAGGAAAACCCAATGATGAAAGAACCTTCTGAATTTATGCCACAATCTTACACCTTTTGTTCAAATGCAAGGCACTAGAAAGGAGTAGTTCTTCATATGAAAAGACAGATCACTGAAAAGCCCATGTTAATAATCACAATAAAACAACTTTGAAATTGTTTTCTATCTGGTAACATTTCATCTGGAGCAACCCCCCAACAATTTAATATTTCCCAGTATGTATCTATAAATACATCAAAACCACTGTAATCATAAATAGAAGAAGAAATTGCTACTTAATAGCCTCAGATTGCATATGGTGTGTCAAAAAAAAATCCATCAGAAAGGAAGATACAGCAAGGGCTTTTTTGGAGGAATGTACTTGGGTACTTAACTATAATCATATAAACAAGCTCATTAATACTAATTTCAAATTTCTTTTGTGCTTATATATATTTTGATAGCCTGAATCCATAGTTTTTCTTAGCTTCTCCCAACATTTCAGTAAAATTAATCCTTTGTTCACAAAGGATGTGATCCCATTTGATTTCTTCCAACATTGCAAAAAGCCATCTTTTCTGTTAAAGTTATCAGTGTGACTGACCACATTTCTCATAATTTCTTTTATAATTATCTCAGCAGCACTGAGACCAAATTTCACACCACTGCCTCACATCACTGAGGCAGCTCACACTGAAACCAATCAATGTTCATCTGACTTTAAACTGGCGCCAGATAAAGATTTGCTTGATTCCTGTCCCTTCTCAAGCTGGTTCAGTAGTCAAGCTGTGAAGTCCAGTATCACACACAAAAAGTGGCCAATGCAGGTGAGAAAGGAAAGCACAGTTTCTCTGCAATATGCCCTATTAATCTTTCTCTCTATGAAGCTTCACATTAGCAAGACACTAGAAGCAAAATGGCTTCTACTAAAGTTAATTAAAATATAGAAAAGTAATTACTAATATCTGAACTATATGGCTTCATTTGGATTGCTAATGGCATGGGAACAGGGGGATTGAGGCAGAGAAGGAAACCTGATAGCCAACAGATCTCAAGTCACGTATGGCTCATCAAACAGTTGATGTGAGCCTAAATTTGAAGTGTGGAAAAATACTGGAGGAACCCATTAATTAATCAGCTTGAGAGCAGTACACAGCTGACTGAAAAACTCCCTGAAACGTGTCAGCAGTGTGCTGTCAACCTGGGAATGCCTATCCAGTAGATTTTTTTGCAGGGAGCTGTAATGGAGCTTCTCTGCCAATTCCACTCCATAGCCTTGTCATTTACTTGGACTATGGAATGGGTAGTGAAGAAAAAAATAGGGACATTTTTAACCTCCATAAGTATTGCAGATGTTTTTGGAGCACATCTCAGATGTAGATGATCTTCACAAATTAGGAAAGAAGAACTAAATCATTAGAAAAAAAATCAAGTGTAAGACTGGAAAATAGGGAGATCTAGAACACTCCAGACTTAGACTACCCCAGATCTATGCTGCCCAACTCAACAAGATCTTCACAAACTGGGAGAGCAACATGAAGAAAAATCTAGCTGAGTGAGGGAGCTTTATTCCAGACAGTGATACGTAACCAGTTTTGAAATGAATTCTTAAGCAAAAAAAAAAGAGGTCTAGGGAAACCAAAGAGTTCAGTAGATAACACAAAGAGTTGTAAGAATTCTAGAAATGCAGTAAAAGAACTAGGTTTGCTTAGTGCAGGGAAAGAGAAAAGTGAGTGAAAATATAACACCCCGTGAGCACCTGCCTGCCATGTCCACCAGGAGAGGGTAACTGCCTGGTTTTGAGCAAGTGAATATTGCAAAGAAGTTTTCAAAGAAATAAGAAGTCCAATGCAACCCCTCCCTGCCAAACATTAAGTACAGTTACAGGTAATTGCTGAATACACATATTTTAATACCAGGTTAAACAGAGTCTGTTAACTTGAAGTGTTTTAGTGGAAGGGTGGGACCAACCACTTAAAATGGGCCCAGTGCCTTCAGGGCTGTTTCAGGTACTGAAAATACAGTGATTATTTTTTAGGTTTTCCAGAGAAAGAAAATCAAGAAGCTCGAGAATACAACATAGCAGCAAAAAACACAGTAGTTAAATCCATGATCTCCTTCAGTGGCATTCCCAATAACATGGCATCTTCCTGCATCTGAACTAACAATTATACCACGGCCACAGACTCCTAATCGGCAATGACTTCTGTCTTAAATATCTAATGCAAATTTAGTAGCCAAATACATTCAACTTTTTCAGAATCACTAATAAATACCAGTTTGTAGATGAGAGATCACTGTCTTGGCCATCCACTGGATGGAAGTTTCTCTGGTAACAAAGTTAAATATTTCCAAAACAACACTCTCTAAATATGGCTACAATTTATTGGCGGTGTTTTCAAATTAGAAAAAATAAGCACCAGTGCAACAGTCAGATACTGTTGTGCACAACACAGGGATTTTAATATGGAAAAATGAATGGAGTGTGTATATCAGTAACAATAAAACAGGAATGATATTGCCATGTTTCATCAACCTAAGATTTCCGACCAGCATTTGCAATGGGCTTGATTACTAAAACCCTCAGACCTTTCTTTGGAAAGTGCCTCTGAAATACTCCGAAGAATGCTTTTTATAAATTGCACAGCATTTTAGATAACACATTCCCCATATATAGCCTTAAGGCACAAAACTTCTAGCTAATATAAAATCCAGTTTACACATGTAAAACCATATCAAGAAGAGCAACAAAAAAATTAGCAAAACATTCAGAAGTTTTCACTGATACCACATTTGTAAGTGGGACATCTTGACTTTTTAGCAGTTTTTTTAAAATTGGTGATTTAATGAATACCACCTGCAGTGCTCATGTTCTCTGAAGAATCAGGCTCCAGAAAGGTACTACCTGGTACCCGAAAGGCTCATGATGCACTGACATGTAAGTGGCTTGAAACATGCTAAAACAGCATTAGAACATGGTCTAGTGTACTTACATTCTGGTCAATGCACCAGACACAGCCTCTTCTCCAGAATAATCAGTCAACTAAGCACAGGAAAAAGGCAAATACAAATTCAAAGTGGAAGTGTATATATATATGTCACAATGGAAGGGGAAAATTCATATGTTCAAATAATTAAAGGCAGCCCATCTATGTGCTTCATCATTCCTATCATCTCTCTGTGAGCACATGTCCTGAAGTTGCTCTTTCTCCTTTTTCTGTACATGCCACTGTGTTATATAGTGCAAAAAGGACCAACTTCAATAGAACTAAAATCAACCCCTTGAAATATTCCCAGAACCCAAGTGTATTGATCCAAGCGACACAATCTTTCTCCTTAATTCTCCCTCCACCCACACAGGAGGATGTCCTTCCCCGTGGGCTGAAAACTCCACGTAGGGACCAAGATCTACAAAAGACAGGTGTCAAAATGGTCAGCATTGTGGATCTAAATTCAAAATTCCACTGTAAGAATACAACTTCCCTCCCTCACAGGTGATGCCAGGTGCCTGCACAGTAAAATGGTGAGGGTCACGTTGGTGCTTCAGATGAACTATGCAGAGAAGCAGGTGATCACCCTTAGAGGGCACGTCTATGATTCTCAAAACCTGGTACAGTGTCTTAAGACTAAACCTTACCAGGCTTATTAGCAGAAAGCACTTCTATACCTGAATGCAACTGGAAGGTCTTCCAAGATAAAAATGCTTCTGCTGCTGACATACCACCTGGCAGCTGTCCATCCATGTTGCTCCTCTTCCCTTCTGAGGGAGGAACAGTAGAAAAAAGGAAAGAACAGTGCCCTTGATAAAACATATCTGGAAAAATCTCCTGTTACGAATGACCACCTTGAATGGCAGAACCCTGCATGCTTATGTGGGCAGAAGGATCAAAGTTGGATCAATAAGAACAACAAAAAACGACTGCGTTTATTCAAGATAATGGATAGTAAAACAAGTCTCGCTGGTTCACACCTTAAAAGGTGCTGGTCATCTGCTCAGACTGCTACCCAGAGGAGGTTACTGAGAAAGCAAAGCTTAAGATTTCTCCTGCTGCTAAAGTTATTAAAAAAATGTAAAATTATCTGACATTTTGTTGGCCAAAATCACTCCCTGTTTAAATACAACAAATTAGCATCAAGACCCTTTCATCATCAGGATACAAAAAAATCGGGTTTGTTCCACATCTGTAGAAGGGTTAAAACCACCACAGTGTTGCCCCTACTGCTGTAAACAGGTCCCACTGGCAGGATCTCTCTGAGCATAATCTGCCACAAGATGAGAAAGTATTTCTGAATAACAATCACTTTTGCAGGAATATAGATTTCTGTGCAGAAACCATGGCATGTCTGAGAGAAAAAGCAACAGATAATGAGATTTTGCTGACATTTCATAATCACAAGGACAGACTCTGGCACAAGTGAAAGGGAGCACTTGATTCTCTCGTAAGGCACAAGATGTGATGTGCAGGTTGGTCTGTCTGCTGCCACCACCCTGCCACCAATGCTTGGCTGTCTCCTTTTCCTGCTCTCAGTCCCTCAGGAACTGCTACAGTCATATTTGTCTGGCCTGAGCAGCCCAATACATCAGCCTGTCTACCAGCAACGAAAGTGCAGCACATCCTAAAATCAGGGCACGCGGTCAAACGTGCCCAATCAGTAGTCACGTTTGTCTGAAGAGAACAGACTTACGAGAACAGAGGTTTCAAAATCTAGATGGTATGGATGATCCATTATTCCTCAAGGAAGGGAAAAATCAGGTAAGTTATCTGTCATCATTTCCCTACCCCGGTATAATGGTATGACCTTCCACCAGACTCAGATATTGGTAGCAGCAGCTTGTAATGTATATGGCTGCTGCCAAAATACATCACACTGCTATACAGTGATCTCTGTATAATGGTGATCAATTCTGCTTGCTGCAGCATACCATCTGCTTTGCTCCCACTGTAGTACACTCCACACACTATATGTGCTCATGCTGCTGCTGAGCACAGGGGCGCAGGCAGGACAAGGCAATCCCAGCCATGCTGCAAACGTTACTATGTGACAAAAACTAAACATACATTTCTCCTCCCTATACAACAAGCAGCATATATAAAACACACAACTGATACAGATTAAAGGAAAATCAAAAAATGTGTATTGATAATGTGCTGCATCTGTGATGTCATGCACATATAGCATTATAACAGGCAATTCCACTTGAGTATTCATTTCCTACATAATCTCTTTAATTTAGCTGCACTGAATGACATGTATATTGTAATTTAGCATCAAGCACTGCCTCCCATTCACTCCCCACACAACTACAAATACAAAATGTTCACACAGCTAGTGCTCTGGTACAGTACATGACCAAACACAAAACACATTCATGACAACCAGTGATCTTTTCCCAGCCCAGGCACACAACCCAGCCATCACGCTTAGCACTTACATAAAGAACACAAAGAACACACCCCACAAACAACATCTCTACCGTCTCCCTTTTGCAAATCCCCCCAAGTTCAAGCAAAGGTGATAGAGAAGGCAACACAGGCAAACAGCACATGCAGCCCCATCCCTGACCACCCCACCATCAGCTCCATCATGCTGACAAAATTACACATGCCACTACGAGGAATATAAAACATCTCACCACTTCAGAGAGATGTTAGCACACACACACATCCCTTCTCACACTGCTATTTACCCCAGAAAACCTGCTGCATACTTTCAACACAGAAATAAATTCTCACATACACCTCCCCAGCATTTGGTGCCTTCTAACCTGTGTGTCAAATCCATTTTCTACCGAGCTACTCTTCCTTGCTGGGAGTCCATCTCCTGTGTTTTCTTGTCCATTAGAAGATTTGAGAGGAATCTGGCTGGAATACAATGGCTTCGTCACCTCCACCTTGTTCCCAAACTTCAGGTAACAGGGCTGTGGGATGGTCCTGGCCGTTGGGACATGCAGGATTGGAGCAGCGCTGTGTACGGGTTTAGGTAGTCCCGATTTCATTTTGGAGGCTACCAGGATGGCTGGCATTTTCTCTTTCTGCTTTCCTAACACGTTTTCTGTCAGCAGCAGCAACGGCAGAGACAGCAGGCAGGGAGAGAGAAAAGGACACGTTGGGGAAGCTGCTCTACACTAAGGCAGGCTGGTTTACTGCAGAGATCTCCAAAACCAGCTTAGAATTTGAAACCAACAATAAAATCAACTGGGAAAAAAAAAAAAAACACACTACTTTCAGTCTAATATATCTCCCAGCTTTATGCCAGCCTTCCACTTGTTTCCTCTATTTTTATTTTCAGTTCTTCACCACTGTCCTCTTTCCTATTTCTGCTATTTAACTTGCTCTGTCCTTTCTCTGTGCGACTCCTGTAATTTTCTTGCCGGGAAATGAGAGACTTTCACTCCATTATCTTGTCACTGCATCTCCAAAGTGAGGCAGCCTTTGGAACAGAAAAAAAAAGGAACCTGCTGCTGCATATGCTTCCCCTTCCGTACGCACTAGAGAGTGAGTGAGCAGGATTTCCAGCTTAAGATGTCTTTCTTCAGTCTTAGCCAAGAAGCAGATGTAGCTCAGTGTGTTAATGACTGATGCCCTTGGATACGAGCCTTAGAGAATCAAGCCTCTTAAGCCTAAATACCTGTGAACAGGACAACGATGCTGTAACAGAAGGAGAAACGTCCACTGACAGCGATT
This sequence comes from Cephalopterus ornatus, assembly GCA_013396775.1. Classification (NCBI taxonomy): domain Eukaryota; kingdom Metazoa; phylum Chordata; class Aves; order Passeriformes; family Cotingidae; genus Cephalopterus; species Cephalopterus ornatus. The sequence continues at coordinate 256,856 of VZRE01006216.1, read as the reverse complement.
TTAAATCACAATATGTCAGTGGCCACAGAATTTCCCGGCTCCCCCAGTGCTGAGCATAAAAAGCTGGAAAGGGCGGGGCGGGGGGGAGGAAAATTAAAAATAAAAACGATTCAGCTGGCAGAGAGAAGGGAAAGCAGCCGGCAGCTCATGTTCCCTCCCGCAGTGGAGCGGACTCCCGCCCGGCGCATCCCGGGGGGGCCGGCACCAGCCGGGAGGGAGGCGGCGGCTGCCCGGCCCTGCCGGCACGGAGCGGGCAGGGCGGGCCCCGGATTGGTCCTGCCCGCTCTGAGCAGGAACAAAAAAAAATTAAATAAATAAATAAATAAAAATAAATCTCTCCCTCTCACCGCAAGGGGAGGAGCGGCCTCGGCTCCCGCGGCGGGCAGGGAGACCCGCGGGGCGGCGGGGACTGGAGGGATGCTCCCGCGGCGAGCCGCGGACCAGTTTCTTTTTGAAATTTAAAAAAAAA